>JALHLI010000007.1:8573835-8934994 GCA_023349425.1 Anthopleura sola | reverse complement strand
GTTTTCAAGTATATAAGCCTACCTCCATCTATAAATTCAAATATATACATCCTCACATTTTAAAATTAAGTCTATCCCTTCAATGACACGCGGAAGCTATTTTTCCCTGTTAGCCTTCGTTTTAGAGCTAAAAATCTTATTCTAACGTAAACACTTTCCGAGTCAAATTTCATCTAAATGTTTTATTCTGATTTTGTCAGATAGCGTTGATTATGGTTTTCGCGGCTTGATAAAAACACAATACTATACTGACCACATTAACCACATGTATCAATATTCTAGAAGCTATTTTTTTAGGCAAACGGGTAAATGGTTGACTTGCAAGGCAAAAAAATATTCTATATGCTTTTAAGCATAAAATCTTTTTTGAATCTTAAAAGATTAATTTTCAGTTTGGTTGTTAGAAAGATAGTTTAATAATATAATTGTAATACTTTGTTAAGTATATTTGATCCTGTTTCGAATTCAGGCATCCTAACATTTCAGTCTTCAAAATCACAAATTATTTATCGAGTGATCAGATGTTGGTAGTATTTTGAGATATAAAATTCTTCCAGAAACATTGCTGGTATCTATCCCACTCGAAAGCAAGCATAGAAACTTGCTCGTACGAAAAAAATGGGTGCAAAATACATCTACTATCGTCATTAACTTTGGCCATTTTTTTTTTGTTTGGTTATTACTTAATTCAATATGCAGCGAGGAGTTGAAAACATTTGCCATTCTAAGAAGGTCAGTTAAAGAATAGTGAAAAAATATATTCTGGATGCTCTCTATTCAATTGATTGAAGAAGATCTATTCACTTGATTTTTTAAGAAATTCCCATTGTTTCATTACAGCTTACCTTAATTAAGCCAGTGGAGTATCTCTCTCCTATAAATGAAATGCCGATCTTAGTAAATTAGATTGACATTCACCATAGTGATCTGAGTCTAGAAACTTCAATGGATTTCGCTTTATGGCTGGTATATGGAACGTTTGTGTTCTGAAACCCTAGCCCTTTTCTAATTAGTACGTTTTACATAATTATGCTTGAGACACCAATGATCCTCGCGATCTGATTGGTTAATCGCTGTCTTTGGTCAGAAGTCACTGAAATGAATCCCACTAATGATGTGTGTGGACCTGGTCGCAGATGGTTAGGACAAGGTGAACAATTTGTTCGCTTGCGATAAGCTCCAAGGAAATTTAAACTGTAGAAGTCTTGGCAAACCTTCAAGAGTATGAAGGAAGGAAAAAAATCCCTCAAAGAAACCGACGAATATCTATGCAATCTAAACTGTAGCCATATTTGTCTTCGCATGTATTGTTGCCATGGTGAATGTCATACTCTTCATACGGAAACATTTAAGAGTTCTCTAAGCAATATCTGTGTAATTTACTTTCTTAAAATGGCTTTTAGTAAGCGGAACCGATACTGTCCATCGCCATGAATGTCTTGTTTTCTTGTCTTTGATGCTTGCGTTCAATCAGTAAAAAATATTCATAGGAGATTTTTTTTTTCTCTCGGCAGAATCTCTCAATCTACTTCATAACCTTTTTTCCAGCCGTCAGCCCAGCTTGGCATTGGACTAGATTAAGTTAACCCAAATAGTCCAATCAGCGGGATAAACTGACATTTCTTATGCGTATATATATCTTGAGGTATTTTAACCAATTAGTTGTACAGAGATTTTTGAATTTCCGACACTGGATATTTATGCATTTACAAACATGTCTTAGCTGATTTTCCTGAGTTTCTCGATACTTTGATGGTGTTTCTTGTTATTTTTAATTAGCAAACGAAGATATGATACTTCCAAGAAATGTTTCTTCAATTTCCAGACATAACATTACATATAGAATAAATTAGTCACAACATCACTCAAGCTTTGCTTTTTTTTTTTTTTTTTTTTTTTTTTCAATTCCGAGGAAAAATCCAATACTGCAAAAAAGGTTGACCTTCAAAACAAACCTCCACAACAGTCTTTAGTCAGGGAAAAGTCAGTGAATTCAGAATTTTTTCCAGGGTCAGGAAATTTTGATTTCGGTCAGTGAATTTTTGCAATTTATCCAAAAGTCAGTGAAAAGTCAGTTAATTTCTGTCAGCCTTCACAAAATCGTTTTAAATTCGGAATCAGTTGGGCTTCCTTTGGTAGAAATACTATATGAGTATAATTTTTCGTAAAATAATTAAGTGCCAATTGTGGTCAGTGAAAAACGTTTTTTTTGGTCACGGAAATGTCGGGAAAAACTCTGGGAATCTGTTAGTGCTAGCATAAATAGGTAAAATACAAAGCACTGAATAATAAATGGCTAACGATTAATGCTGGCTAACTGAAATGAAACCATTTCAGTATCGAGAAATTTCGTTATGAATGTATTAAAATTCTTATTCAATTCCTTTTTTTTTTTTTCATTCTTTTGTTGTGGTTTTTCAAATATAGCGCTGATAAGAACGAAACAAGCACAAATAAGCTGTATTATAGTTATAACATCTACCAACTGCAGTTTTATAGACTATGTTGGAGTCGAAATTAAGTCACGTGTACAGTTCGTGATCCGCCATGTTGGTTAACTTCCTAACGCAAACACGTTAACTTTGACAAATGAATTCCTATAAAAATTTCATTTACTTGAGTAATTACTGATAATAATCAAAATTAGCATTAGCATTTTATTCTTGAAATGTAATAAGTCACACGTGTACGTAGTTTTTTGCGGGCGGTAGGAATTTTTTCCGCCATATTGTCGGCAAATTTAAAAGAGTAAAAGACGTTCCTAATACTCCTGTATACTTTTTATTTTCTTGAATAGTTCAAAATACATTCATTAATAGTTATTAACTGTCTTTATCTTCCTGAAATCGGTTAGTTTCGGTTTTAAAAATCATTCGAAATGGTTTTCCACCAAATGGCGGGAAATTTCGATCACGTGACCTGTTACTAAAAAGCTTCTAGAAAACTCTTCTCATTCCAAAAATTTATTTTCCCCTTGAGACAGGTAAATTTCTCACCAGGAGATCGGTTCCTTAATTGCTTTTCCAAAGACAGCGCTGTGGGGTTTTAAAAATAGTACCTTGGGCATCAACATCCATACGTAAACAGTTTGACAATTTCTTCAAAGTATCGGACACAATGTTTTTATTGATATATTTTGCTATTGTTTTAAGAGTAACTTCTTTATCGGAAACCGGGTTCGTTTATCATAAATATTAGCCTAACAATTTATGATAAAAAAATATAAGGAAATAACAAGAATTTGGTAGTTTTCGGATAACTTTATACCAAGATTCGCTAATTATTTCGTATATTATTCATGAAAGCCTTTTATTCATTTCCTTCCATAGATTATATTTTCTGACAAAAGAAAGCTTTTTCTTTGTGTAAATATTTTTAAAAATTACGTAGTTAAAATAAGGATTTTTTTTTAAAATGAAGATTTCTATCCTGAAGGGAATAAAAAAAGTGTTTTTTTCAAAAAAATAATAATAATAATTTGGTTCGTACTTAAATTGAACCAAAAAAATAGCATCTTTTGAATTAAGTTTACATTTAAATTTCATGATACTGCGGTTCAACATTTATACAAAAATATATAATTAGTATTCCAATCTTTTGATTTTCGCTTGAAATTCCTAATCGGAACATTTATTGCCATTCACAGTACAAACCTGCCTCTTACCTTGTCTAAATTTCTGACTTTTACATTTTAGAGAAAATAATACATGAAGTTAATGGAAAAGAAGCAAAGTTCATAGCTTATAAATAATTAAAACAGTATCACAAACAGCAACCGGTCTAGATCTATCGGATAGGAAGCTGATAAACTGATTTAACCTTGCTTTACAAAGTGTAGCTTATACACCAATATTATAGATGAACTTGCCTTGTTATTAAGAATATAATACTACGTTGAAGGAAAAAAACCGATAGCTGTTAAATTTATCGGCTTGATCAAGGAAATATTCGGTATTGCCGGCTGTAATTCTCAAAGATATTAAAATAAAGAAATACTGCAGACATTATTTGCGTTTGCGTTGCGTAACGAAAAAAAACATACATACATTGACTCAAATTTTTTACCTTAAATTTGGTTTTCTTCTAAGAAGCTAGGCAAGGTCCGATTCAGATAGTTTTCCCATTCAATTTGATCCATTAAAATTCAACTATATCACCAGTGTCGAGGTTAAGCTGCAATGTGGCTTATAATAGCGCTTTGGGTATTTTTCTGTGACAACAAGATGAATCATTTATGAGTATCCGATCATTGCACTTTATCATCTGCAAGAAACGTTAGCGCTGCGAGCGACTGGTTTACTTTCGTTTGAGGATTCTATAGCCGGAATGTCAGTTGTCAATAATTTTTTGAATGTATATATTTATGTTAGACTTCTAAATTTTAACCTGTTTTTTCAAATTCTTGAAAAAATGTTAAAGACGACATAAAATTTCAGTATTCACTATCAATCTAAAATAATCTAGATCTTAGATAAGTGAGATATCAAATAAAAATAAAATTGTCTTAAAAAATTCCTTGATATGATATAATATTACTGAGTTAAGTTAATGTAGAAGACTTTTAATATTTTTTAGGACAGCATTTTTGTAATAATTTTTAACAAAAAAATGAATTGAACGAGACAATTTGACCCGATTGGCTGAAGTCTGCCCCATTGAACTTTAATAGAAATGGCGTTAGCTGCAGATGAATAAACTGGTCATAACTGGTTATTACTAGCAATCAATCACATTTGGTGTCGCAGGTGCTGAGACTCTGGTAAATGGTCATTTATAAAAACCAGCAGAAAGCTATTCTTAATTTTAGTCAATTTTTGTTACTATCGTTCATTTCAATTCATGATTCAAGTCAGGATTTATATGTCAGTGATGGAATGAATCCATCCATCCATCCATCCATCCATCCATCCATCCATCCATCCATCCATCCATCCATCCATCCATCCATCCATCCATCCATCCATCCATCCATCCATCCATCCATCCATCCATCCATCCATCCATCCATCCATCCATCCATCCATCCATCCATCCATCCATCCATCCATCCATCCATCCATCCATCCATCCATCCATCCATCCATCCATCCATCCATCCATCCATCCATCCATCCATCCATCCATCCATCCATAGATCCCGCCATCCATCCATCCATCCATCCATCCATCCATCCATCCATCCATCCATCCATCCATCCATCCATCCATCCATCCATCCATCCATCCATCCATCCATCCATCCATCCATCCATCCATCCATCCTGCACCAAACTGACCCACCCACCCATCTATACACCAATCCCATTCTTCCATTTATGCTATCCATTCACCACCCCACCCACCCATCTATACATCCATCTAATTCTAATCATCCCATCCATCTATCCACCAAACCACACCCAACCACTCATCTATACACCCATCCCACCCATCCACCTATTTATCAATCTCGCTTTCTCCATCTCTTTTTCATTATCTCTCTCATTTTAATTCTTGTCTATCTTGTACAGTTTCCGGTCACCCATGTACTTCCTATAAAAAAAAACACTTTATATCTCCCTTATTTCATTTCCGTTTTCTTCCTCTCTGCGGGATGTTAGCGTACGTCTAATTTCTTTAAAACACACGAAAAAAGGTAGCGCAGCCATAGCTATAAACAGTGTTATAACTAGACGATAGATATGCATTAATTAAGATATCTTCACTGTATATAGCTTTTTAACCTCGTATCCAAACAGCGTAAAATAATAAATTTGCCTTGGCTTCGGTATTGTACTCATAGATATACTACCCCATATTGTGGTGGTACGAGATAACACTCTCTCCACCAATCACAGAGCAAGTATATCTTCGCTGCATATGGCTTTTTAACCTCGTATTCAACGAGTGTAAAGTAATAAATTTGCCTTGGCTTCGATATTAAACTTTCTACCCCATATTGAGGTGGTACGAGATAACACCCTCTCCACCAATCACAGAGCAAGTTCATGATAAGAGTGTAAATTAATCTTAATGGGAGACATTAGTAATAATAAATTTTCTGCTTCACAAAGAAACCGAAGTCATCATAGAGTACGTACCTAAGGTTGTAACACAGTTTCAGATCAGCGTTAATGCCATTACCGAAGTACAGATAAAACTTTTGCTCTGTCCACGAAAAATCAGTTCAATACTGGTATCCAAACTGCTTAAATTCATATGAAAAATACTGGTTTCAGAAAACAGAAACTTCATCTGACTGAGCTGTTTACTTCAGAAGCAAAGCTGCAGACTGTTGATTCTGAATTCCAACAATAACAACTTCAGTTATTAACTCCAGGTAAGGTTGATGAAGCCTGCTGCAGAGAATACAGCGAGCAAATATAGATGTTAAAGCACTGGAAAAATTCTATTAACTTCATTCACACATAAATGAAAAAAAATTGAGAGTCTTACGTTCTTAATTGAATTTAGATTTGTTAAGTGAAATAGGCCGCCAGAAAACGTTATAATCTCGCTGAATTCCAAACGATTTGAATAGTGTTATGAGTTATGTAAGTCAAGTGATGTAGATTTACCCTATATTTTTCTTCTTTGTTTTGTTTTGTTTTTTTTATTTTTTTATTTTATTTTAATTTTTATTCATTCATTTTTTATTTTTTATTTTTTTTATTTTTTATTTTTTTTTTTTTATCGTTTTCTCCTCCTAGGACAACAGCATTTTACAACTCAAAATAACTTCCAGGCTGCATTAGAAACCAAAAGTTCCTATTCTGTCTATCCTTTTTTTTTCATTTAGAGAATAACGGTAATACTACCACTGATTTTTTTCAAAAAAAAGTGAACTGAAAATAATAGAACTCAAACTAACTTTGAAGCTGCATTAGTAACAAGGGTCTTCCTGTGATTAATATTTGATGAGCATTGCACATTAAGACACGATTCACAACAAAAAAACCTATGACTGAAGTGACTTAATTGAGACGAACGACTTAGCTTTGGCTTCCTACGATAGAAAAGGTGTTCTAAGGTTAAGGCCTGCCTTAGTGTCATGATTATCATTACCGACAATGTCTTGGGGGTAATTCAGCCAGTTTCTAATAGAGTAATGCATTTTGAAATAGGTTTCTTGTCCATTGAAATGTTTTTATGTCAATAAATATATCGTCTTTGATTCAGGTTCAGGTCGCTGCTAATCAATCAACACAGGCAACCCAAGCGACAGAAATATACTCGGCTTGAATAAACAATCGAAAGGAAGACTGACGTGTAAACTACAAAATTAATCGAATCACAGCTTTTCACTTCTTTTCGAGCAACGAGAATTTAAGAAACGATAATACTCACCTGCTATCCGTTCTTGGGTTAGTTCCTCAATTTTCTTCTTGCAACATGTTCTATACTGTGGTTCTACTTCTTTTAACTGCGCATGCGTCAAAATATTTAGTCACGTGTTCGACCCGTGGTGGTGTGTGTCATGATGGGATCGTAAATCAAGGTCTTTGCCAGAAAATATGTCGCAACACAACATGCGAGTGTTCCATGAGCGGCCAATCGGAAATCTCCAGTTGCACCCAGACATGCCATTGGTTGCACACTCACTCGTGCCCGCGAATGTCTTGCGAGGGGCTGAATTCTTGCAACCAGAATTGTTTTCGAGGCGAATGCAGCATGGAATGTTCTGGAACGAACATGTGCTCGCAGTCATGTGCTTGGCAGTCAAGTTGTAAACACCTGAAGTGTTCCGCCAAAATTTGCCATCAAATTTGCTCAAACTGTTCCATGGAGTGCTCAAGGGACACGGAAAGATGCGAGCAGATGTGCGAGTCTGGTGTGTGTTACATGGCGTGTCACGCAAAGACGTGCAGACGCATGTGCGTTGGAAAATGTAACGTGCTGGGTAGATCAAGTCACGGAACTCATTCCCAAAGAGTTTTACAACTCTACGAGCTAATACTGATGGTATCTATCCTCATGACCTTCGTTTGAAACAGAAATAACGATTGGATTTGGTAAAGAGCTCGAGTACACCCTAGCTAAACACATGCATCACCCCTGGCCACTAGCGTGCTTGTGGTACACGAGCTTGGAGGCTCAGAACAGATTCTGATTTTTTTTGTTTTTTTTGTTTTAAGATTGAATAAGATGTATTAAAAATGAGCCTTATGACGCTTAAACTTTTCTGCTCTTAAAACAACAACGAATTATCGAATTTTTGAAATGAGTTGACTTTTTTTTCGGAATATTACTCAACAAGCTTGTAATTCGGTAGGCGAATCGATTAGTTAGTAAATCAGCCAATCCCATTTCATCCACCCATCCATTTATCCATCCATCCACCCACCCACCCATCCATCCATCCACCCACCCATCCATCCATCCATCCATCCATCCATCCATCCATCCATCCATCCATCCATCCATCCATCCATCCATCCATCCACCCATCCATCCATCCATCCATCCACCCACCCACCCATCCATTTATCCATCCATCCATCCACCCACCCACCCATCCATATCTCATCACCACTGCATCAACATAATAACAAGAACATCTGTAAATGTAAATTGGACAATTTATTGCTATTTATCAAAACATATGTTTTTTGATCACGTTCTCAAATCATTGTAAGTTGTTTTAAGGTGCGGTATTACGAGCAACAAAGTCGTACATTTTGTGACGCAACATTGTTGCGTTGGAAGTTGCAGAGTGATGTAGACCACACCGCACGCACGCATTACCACACCGCACGAAACTTGTAACGCAACGTGCGTGACACGTTTTGTTGCGCGACAAGTTGTACAACTTTGTTGCTCGTCCTACCTTACCTTTAATGGTAGATCCTCATACGAGCGCAAGGTTCTAAGTGGTCTTCATTAACATCATTACGCATTAATAGCTATTAATGATATCTTAGCTTGTATGCGATACTATGAAACTTTGAGAAAACCAATGGCAGTAATGGTTAAGGTTGCCAGAAGCATAAACGATCCTTTGGAAACTTGACCATTCGCATCAACATTCTCAGTTGCATCAACTTCACATTGCGTTTCATTACCCTCTCCACATGCATTTATGCAATTTCGTGCCTTGCACTTCAGGCTACAAGAACCACCCAGGCAAGTTTGCTTGCACTGTTTGACTTGTTCAGTACAGATCATAGTACAGTTCGAACAGAATTGGACGCATTCTGCAGAAGAGCATTTCAAGATGTCACACTTTCCTTGTGGTGAAGAACAGTTCTGATGGCAATATTCAGTATTCTCCGAACACGTCATGTTGCATGCTGCATCCCCGCATAACTGCACGCAGGTTTTACCGCCCTTGCACACCATATTTGGGCATCTTTCTGAATGGGGTTGATCGCAGACCTGTTTGCAGTGTTTGACAACACCATCAACGTCTGCTTCACAGTAACAAGTAGTGGAATTCTGGGTGCATTGATTGATACAACGGTCCATGGGTCTCAGAATGCATAACGTGCAATTTGCTAATTGTAAAAGAGATATTAAGATGGCAATTCCAAGGAATACTTGTTTAAATTCCATAGTGCATGTCCTGAAAAAAAGAGCAAAATCTGACTTTAGGAGGCAATGGTGTCCATATAATCATATTAACCTTAAGCGGTCTAGTTCAATGTGTTTATCGCTTGTTATCACTTGAGTTGTCTCCTTTTGTTAATATACATTATATCAGGGTATTTTTATTATTATCATCATCAACATTATTATTATTATATTATTATTAAATTAATAATTATTATCTTGTATTATCGTCATCATCAATATTATTATTAATAATAATATTATTATTATTACTATGATTAGTATTATTTTATCATCATCATCATCATCATTATTTCTATTATTTTAAAATGCTAAATCCTAATACTCATTCTGAGTAGCTGCATCTTGACTTTGGTCAGTCCAAAAGGGTTCGATAAAATATTGAAAGGTTTTAGTTGTTGTTGTTGTTTTTTTGTTTTTGTTTTTGTTTTGTTTTATTTATCGCGAATGTGAATGCGAATTATGATGAACGAGCTCAACCTGTCCTCCAGCATGACGACATGAAAAAATTGTAGAACTCCTCGAGCTTTGTTTTGCAATAGAACTTCCTTTTATAAATCTGGATGACGATTTCCTAACGGTATACGATACAGCACAATATATACTAGGCATACTATGGAATATCCCACGAGTCACTTGTAGTTTCTAGTATACACACGGGCCTTCAGGCGAGTGCGTATATATACAAAGAAAATACAAGTGATGAGTGGGATATCCACGGTATGCCACGAGAAACCATTGTATAACCATTTTATCCCACACCATAGGAAATACAAATGCGTATAGATTTAACGCGAAGCGTATGATGGGAAGGAATAGTTAAATACCGACGAATATGCAACGGCTTTCCTGCATTTTGATTGGCTGTATTTTCTATGGTGTGGGATAAAACGATGTATTGGGGTTCCTGTGGAATTATCACAGGGTCAAATCAATTTAGTAGGCTAGTCTATTAAAGTGTCTGGCGTCTTTCTGTAGTTATGTTTCAACTCATCATAACTTTATATTCTTACAGACAGCTGAATTAGTAATTTTTTTTTCTGGTAGTAATTCAACCGAGAAGTCGACTTAGGGTATCAGTTTCTCGATATTGGTTACATAGAAGCCATTTGTTTCGCCTGACTCAAAATTTAGACTCACAAACGACGAAGCGAAAATGTCTTAATAAATGTAAGAATCGAAAAATGGGATACCTGTGGAATACTTTCTGTGATAAAAATACCTCATTTTCTGCATAAGGCAATCATAAGTGACTTAAAAATCACGCGTGTGGTCTCTAATATCACTCTCTTAAAGCACTTCTGAAATAACCACGAACTATACGTGTCACGGAACATGACTAATTACTTTATTAATTATTTTTAAAAATATCCTTAAAATCCACAGCATGGCAACCATATGTCTCCTAATGTCATACTTAGTGTCATACAGCTTTGATAGTGATTTCAGAGGAAATTAACGATTATTAAGGTTTTTAACATCTCATTAATTTTCCAGTGTCACGCAATAAATGCAAACGTCACGCAGCGTTACGAAATTGATCAGTACTTTGAGCAAAAATTACGGCTAATGTGTTATTTCAGAGAAAAACAATTATTTTCCTATTTCTTTAGATAAACATCAGCTGATTTAGATTTATACAAGCTGTGGTGGAACTGTGATCTAGGGATTTTTGAGATCAACTCAACCATAGCACAATCTTGTCTGTTATGATAATCATATTAATATCGAAGGTAGAATGTATCTGACTCCATTATCATTAACAGCATTTCAACAAACACAGGTCACCTGGCATCTGTTTGACTTAGCAAAATGTCGACTTTAAAACGACAATGCATCGGGCATATATCTCGTTCTTTAGCGCCGTCCTTTTCGACCAAATTGTCTTTCCATCGACTAGAATCAATCGCTAATCATTCACAGAAAAAATGTTCATAATTCTAATGAATACAAAATGGCTAGATCGGATATACAAACGACAATTCATTGTTTAAAACGGGGACTCTTCGCTGAAATGAATATAGTTAGGTTGCAGTTCACTCTGTTGATAGAACAGCGAAGATTGCAAGAAAGCTTCATTCATGCTGAGACATTAAAATTCTCGAAATGGTTTTACTACGAATTAGTCGATTGTAGTATTGTTGTCGTAATGTTATAAAACGACTCGCAGTTTATAGTGACTTACCTTAATCTCTCAATGCTTCCATAAACTCCTTCTAGCTTAGTTTATCTAAATGAATTGAATTCTTGAACAGTCTAGAAGCGTTGCTTTAGTTCTTTTCTACACACCCATATTACGGGGACTCCAGTCGAACATATTGTTATGGGGACTCGGTTATTAACATATTCGACCCGAAGCCAGCGCATCAAACAAACCCTTCAAGCTCCACCAACCAGCCTTCAACGAATTGATAATGAGATCAAAGGCTAGCCTCAGACGGGGCCAATTGTTTACTTTTCATTTTATACGCAGACCATGTCAACGGTCGAGTGGATGGCGTGAGTGAGTTCAGAAACGTCGGCAAGTGAATTTACTTAGAAAAATTAATTGTTAGCTAATTGAAAAGAAAAAAAATAGCCCAGCAAGACGTCATGTAAGCGCCATGTGATTTTATGTTTGGTGTCTGAATTGTTCAGGTAATTTCTTTAGAATTTAGTCTGACACAAGCAACAACATGAAATATTAATATGACATTTTTGCTGAAATATGTACAACTCTATAAAAATTTGAAATTGCAATTTTTTATAACTCGATCATTTTGACTTGAAAAAACGTAGATGCTCAAATTTAGGGAATGTCTGTGTTTTGGGGAGGGGGCTGGTGTTTGGCCTTGGAAAGATTCTTGATGATGACTTGGAGGCGTAGCAGGATCACGAGAAAATATTTTGGAGTGTCGTTGTGGGAGTCTGAACAAATTTTGACCACAAAACTGACAAACAAAAAAGCCTGACAAACAAACCACAAAGTTTGTATTAAATAATATATCTTCAAGCCAGCCTTTTACTAAGACCCCTTGCTTATAATCAGCTGAGCAGCGAGCCTTCTAGGCACTGTTACGTCAAATGATTGGTATGCTATTAGCCTTAGCTTCAGTACAGATACTAATGGATCAGACGAGCAGCTGAAAAAAGCCGGAAGGCTCAAACAATTTGATACGAAGGGATAGCCAGTGATAGTCTGTGTTTTAAACTCCACGAAAGGCAATTAAGGCCCCTCACATCCTCGTCCCTTTTTTAATGGAAGCTAGAAATTTATTTACGAAAATAACCTTCACAACACACATAAATGCCGGGCTAAAAGTTTTAACCGCTGACCAGCAACAAGTAACTGAAATGTTTTTAATTCAACTGATTTGGTTTTCCATAACATAATAATTGCTAAAATTGCCACAAGACATATTTGAATGCTAAATAATTAATTTTCACTGGATAATTTAAGAAATGAAGCTCGAAAACGTATTAAACTCGTAGTTGTAATAAATCATTCCTCCTCTGGCTCAGCTGCTCCGGATGTCAGTTCGTCTATCTCGGTTTTCCCTAATCGAAAGACACACCAGTCTCCCAAGCACTCCGCACCAATCTTCTTGTAGAATCTCACTGATGGGCGTCCCTGTGGTGACATCCATTGCATGCGTGAGCAGTTTTTGTCGGCAGCTATCTGTATCGATTAAAAATTTACTGAAGTAAAGATTTATCTGAATAAGATTATGATCAGAGTTTTCCTTTACCTTGCACAGCGCGGTCCTATTTGATGGCGGAACAACTGACCGCGATAGAGAAAACAGGTTGATAAGCAGATAATTTTTTTTACTACAAAAAATCTTTGTTTTGCAACCCTTGTTTCGCGTTTACATTTGTTTTTTTTTTTTTCCTGCTTAGACAAATTATGCGATGGGGCGACACAATTTAGAAGTAACATGATAAAAGCGCTAGTAGGAAAATGGAAGCCTTGTTTGTTTACCTGCGGTTTTTCGCGCTTAATTTTATTCCGAAGATCTCTCAATTTACTTCCTTTTCGAACCGCAATAGTTTATATAAAACAATATCTGTAAATGCATGCGCATGCTCAAACCATTCAAAAACAAAAAAGGTTTATAATCTGCGCATGCTCAAACCTAACCAATCAAAATTTAGAATATGTTTAAGCCGAATGACAAAAAAAACTTTATGCCCTGAAAGTAAGTCCTCCATTAGAGCTTAATTTCACAGAGCTTGCGCTCCTCAAGGTCGGCACCGAACGCAAAGTCTGGGGAAGATCTTGCGCCGTGATACCGCAGCCGACGGCAGCCGCATGAGATTGCGCACACCTTTTGCTTTCCAACATCTGTTTTATGCCTACCTTTGCTAGTGATTTCATTATTGAGGTACCAATCCCTTGACCTATGAAAGTGCCAGATAAAAAATAATACAATTTATTAATAATATTATATATACTGAAATACATTTTAACACTCAATATATTCGATCAAGGAACTACATTTAGTGACATTTAGATAGTGGCCACTATTTTGGTCGGTCTTAATAAAATATTTCCATTATTAGGGGGAAAAATCGCGATATCTCGAGAGTCGAAAATGGACTGCGTGGATTAATTTATGATCAGTTTTTTATGCATGTGACATCATAGCCGCCATGTTGAGTGACTATTACTGAAAAATTAGTCTTAGTTTCTTTTGTTATGTCATCCAACATGGCAGCCATGTCCATTGAATTCTTATGAGAAGTGATGCACGCTAAAGATAAAAGTCTTTTTACCAAGATATCATCATCTACCATACCGTGACCGTGCCACGCACGGATACAATTTACGACGACTTTATCGGAATAAATTTCTTCGTTAGAGATATTACACATACTATATCTAACCTCGAGCAAAGGGAATGACAAACAGATCCTCCAGGTACAGCATGGCACCCTCCCATGTTGAGTAGGTATAGAAATATATAGCAATACCCAGGATCTCTTTTACTCTTGGGGTGGACATCTTTCTGGCTGAGTTTCTGGCTGGGTCGACGATGCTTACAGTGTAGTCTATTTTAGAATATATATATATATACACTCAGTTTCAAAATCATTATTGTCTAGTGATTCAGTGTCTTGAAAGTAGAAAGTAGACATATCTCGCTGGTTTGCCCTGCCAATGTCGTTTGTGAGTAGAGTTTCTTGTTGGTTTTCTCCTTTTTGTTCCTTCCTTTCTTCCTTTTCTTTCTTCCTTCCTTCCATCCTCCCTTCATTCTTTCCTTTTATCCTTACAGTTTTCGTCCCTTCCTTTTTGCATTCCTTCCTTCCCTGAGACTTTCCATCATTTTTTTTTTTTTTTTCACACTTTCTAGTAACTTCTGCGCTTAACACTTACCTTCATGCGGAATAGGAATCTCTTCAGCTACGACGCAGTGGAAAAGTTGATTTGCACCAAAGCCATCGCGCAACAGTTCTGGAAGAAAAATCACATCGTATTTATTAGTGTCACAATAAATCCATATGATTAAGCTTCTCTTGTCATGCTTGTGAAAGGGAAAATACAACTAAGCTGTGATGAGCCAAATACTGGACCTCAGTGACTTGTCTTATTTTCTTTGTAGTGCTGCTGAAAGCATCAGCTCTTACCTTCTTCGCCTGTTTTTAATTTTTCGGACTCTCCTAGATATTGCGCCAAACCCTGACATGTAAATTGAATACATATAAGTTAATAGGGTATAATGATAATATCAGATATATCTAGAGCATTTTGAAAACTCCGTCTGTCTGTCTGTCTGTCTGTCTGTCTGTCTGTCTGTCTGTCTGTCTGTCTGTCTGTCTGTCTGTCTGTCTGTCTGTCTGTCTGTCTGTCTGTCTGTCTGTCTGTCTGTCTGTCTGTCTGTCTGTCTGTCTGTCTGTCTGTCTGTCTGTCTGTCTGTCTGTCTGTCTGTCTGTCTGTCTGTCTGTCTGTCTGTCTGTCTGTCTGTCTGTCTGTCTGTCTGTCTGTCTGTCTGTCTGTCTGTCTGTCTTTCAGTGTCTGTCGTTTGTCTGTCTGTCTCTTTGTCTGCTTGCCTGCCTGTCTGGCTAACTAACTGTCTTTCTTTCTCTTTTTTCAAAAACGATTTTTAAAATGCTGACTAAGTATAAGTAATAAGCGAAGAAAAATATTTCTCTTGACTGCTCACTTTATACATCGCGGTTACCCGACGATCGGTACTTCGCTTTAACTTTCCGATTTTCCTATAACAAGGCCAGTTTTATTTCAGTTGTCGGACGAAGGACTAGCGTCCGAAACGTCAGTAAGTGATCGTTCTTATTTTTTACGGTTTAAAATTTAACTTTTTATCACAACTGTTTCATTAGAAACACCGACGCAGCCCACACTAGCTTACCGCTAGTTATCATCAGTTCTATTTCATACAATTTTGCCTCAATACAATTTATTCTTATATCAAAAAATAAATAGTGTCATATGCTAATGAAGATTATAAAAAAAACCGGTAAACTTATGAGACGTTATAGAGAGAAATATTGATAGACAAGTCTGCCATACATGGGCAAGCGATTTTGTAATGTTCACTCATTCTCGGTTTACAAAGCCAGTTACACTCATTTAGCATACCATTTTTTTTCCATTTCTATAATCAGCCTTACTATATCTATATGGTACCTCAACTTTTTCTCAGTAATTTTCTACGCTAATTTCCTACTCCGCCAATCCATTTTCTACGTACTGAGATTGTTTTTATCATAGTGTCGTATCATAGTTTGAGTTGAGATTACATTACCTGGATCATCTTAGCAATGGCAGGCACATCTCTCTCGACTGCTGGGCGAACTTCATACTGGCGTCGAGATTCCATTTAAGCAGAATGATATATTTCGAAAATAATATTTCTTTGGTTTAAAAAAAAATTCTAGGACTTTTGAACAAATAACTACTCTTTTCCATGATGTCTTAACTCAAATTATTTTAATGACGTCACTTCGGCCAATGAACCAATCAAGAAGGAGTTTTTCATAGTGCTGTAAAACTGTATGGATTCTTGTTAATTTGGTGGGGAAAAGTTTGTATGTTAATTACCTTATTTTGTTAGCTGCCGGTTTAGAGAGAAAATTACTTTACGCGGGAGGGGGAGAGAGAGAGTTATGTTGTCAGTGTTGAGCTATTTGCTGATGGCAAATTAAGGTGCAGGTACGACAGTCAGATTAGAAGATACTGAAAATTTATGACATTTTTCCCAAATTCGGTCAGACTCAATAACTAATTCCTATCACAGATTCCTAGTTGATTTTCGTGTTATCCTAAGCATATTTTCCCCCACAATGTTCAGTCCTTAGTAACCTCTCCCTTAACCTCGGCCGAGCTTCCTGTCTGTTAATCCTCGGATAAGGGAATGGGGCCGAAATCTCCAGCATGGCCCTAAATGCTTCGCTTCCATACCAAGCTTCAGCACTTACCATGGAAGTATCGCCCTAATGCCCCTAAATTTATCAATCAATCAACAATAAATTAAAAATATGATTGTAATAATTGTTGTTTAATGTTACTATGGTAACGCCGATTTATCAAAAACGTTATTAATTGCAAACTCTCATCCAAGTCCAACATTTAATATGAAAATCTGATCTATCCAGCTAAAGCCGAACTAATAATTTACCGATATAAGATCACAAGTGTGGTCAGAAAATAACCTGTCTGGAGCCACCTTATTTTGACTTAAATAAATAAATAATTCGATTTAAAACTTAATCTTAATATTTAAACGAATAAATCCATCAAAACACGCTCAGAAATCCGGGATCAAAGGAGAAAATCTAAAGCCTTTAAAAGTGATGATAATTATGCTATAAATAAACACACAAAAATATTGTCCAAGAAAAAAAAAATTCGTTGACTTTTGACAAGGAAAATTGTTCTTTTTTATTTCAATTACAATGATAATCTTGTGTATGGACATAACTTGATCATCCATTTCGATAACAGTGTATGTTTTTATTACTAATAATTTCTTAACAGTCTAAATTTAGCTCTTGAATCTAAAATACAATATTTGGGGAGGGGGGGGGGGGGGGGGGAAACATGTTTTGAGGTTATTGTTTTCAGAAACAAACTGTTTTGCAGTTTCCAAAAAAAAAACTTTATTTTTGTTTTTTATAATGTTAGAGAATCATAACCCAGCTCTAAGCACTTCTTTGAAAACATGCTTTGTTTTTTTATTATTATTATCGGCGCCATTCTGTCTTGAGCTTAAGGGCAACATTTCCCTCGTTTTTGTCTCGCTAAATCTTGCAAACCAAAGGAAGCCAATACAAATCGATGCACTTGATCATATGATAAACGTTTTTTTTGACTTTTGGATGTGATCTCGATCCTTTTTCCTCTCCATTTACATTAGATAATCGTGACAAAATAACGATGAATAATCTTAAATACTATTAATTCGAATTAATGTCGTCAATCGAATAGACCTTTTCTGAGATAAAAAAAATGGTGCATTGTGGTCTAGCTTCAGTACAAACATCTTTTGTTCATCATGCCATATATGGTGTTGTTTGTACCCAAGCTAGACCACAATGCATCTTGTTTATTGAACTCAAGTTCGAAAAGGCCTATGACGAAACTCGAAGCATGTTTTGTAACCAAGGACACTTTCCTACCCAAGCATTCTGAATTTTTGGATTCCGTTGTTATCTAGCTTTGGCTGATTGAGCCAAGCAGATAATAGAAATTTCCTATATATTCTGTGTACAAATGTCCCGCCTAAAGAGGCTGCTATTTGTCCCGAGGCAATTTTCCCGCCATAAAAATGCTGCTTTATCTCTGTTAATAATATCTGCCATATTTTGCAGCCACATTTCCCGCCAAAAGAGGGCTGCTGTATATTATATTGGACACATTTCCCGCCAAACATTTAGTCATAAAAACACTTTTTTTTATTTATAAGCACTTTACCCGCCAAAAACCGATGAAGCTTATTTTGGAGACACATTTTCAGCCGACGTATTATTCAATCTTTATTTTGGCACATTTTCCTCCCTAAAGCTTGCGGGAGATGGTATATTCCGCAGACACGTTTCCCGCCAAAAGCATTTAGCTCAGTGTATTTTATAGACAAATCTCCCGCCCAAATTGAGCTGCTCAATATCCTCTAGACAGTATTTCCATTAAAAATAGTCGGTGATGCATTTTGATGACATAAAAGAGTCTTTTGTCAACCAAGAAGGAGAAAAATAGGCATCCAAATACAGCCAGAAATCTGAGGCGATGAAAACACTCACAGCTGCTGATATTGCTGCTCAAGTAAATGGAAGTTAGGAACTTAGAACAATTTCAATATTTAGTTCTCAAATGCTTGGGCAGCTGCTGAAGTAACTGCTGAATTTCAAAACTCACTTATACTTTTTTTTTTCTCATCTTAAGAATCGAGTTTTACTAGTTACAAATATTAACAGATTGGTTTCAAAAATTTCGAAGTGAGATCAAATGAAAATTCTTCTCGACTCCTCTAAAGCGGGAGAGAGAGAGAGAGAGAGAGAAATAGAGAAAGAGAGAGAGAGATAATTTGTTTCCTCTGTCCTTCCCGATATTGCTTCCCATTTCTTTCCTTTCGCTGGCTATCACGAAAGCACTTCCATTTCCAGGAGAACTGAACTCATTGTCTGGTTCTTTGACTTCCTGGCCAAAAGAAAACCTCTTTAGCTTTGTTGTTTGTTGTGCCCATTTCAGATCATTTCATGCCACTCTTAGGAGTTGATTCTTTCATGTGTAAATATTTTAATAAAAGAACATTTCTGAATAGAATGTAATGTGGTCTGAAATGGGCAATTTCCAAACGAAGCTAAGAGGTCTATTTTCTATTTAACAAAAGCATTTTAAAGTGATATTCGATTCTCCATGATCTTTTTGTCTCGTAGGATTTGCTGGCCTGTAAGACCACTTTATTAATTCTTAATATCTTCGCTAAAAGCACTCCTTGTGTTATACTTATTGGCCGGATATTTCGGTTCAATCATTATAAACTGATATTTCAATCTTAATGAGCTTTGTCTTTAGAATTTGTTGGCCAAGATAAGACCACTTCATTAATTCCTAATTCCCTTTCCAAAACCACTTTTTGTATATAATATTTTTTAGTTTTCGTAGTAGTCAGATATTATAAATGAGTTTGGATTTAAATTTTTATGAACCAATATTTCGTTCCCATGAATTGAGCTCTGCAATTTGGATTTGGTGGCCGGCAATGTAAGACCATGCACTTGAACAATTCCTAAGACCCGTGCCAAAAGCACCCTTGTAATATTTCTAAGTCGTCTAGCTAGCTTGGCCAGATATTTTGGTCTCGATAAAGCACACTATGAACGTATATAATTTCCATTGAAGATTTCTCTCTGTGGAATTCCCTGGCCAATATTTTTCATAAAAGACCACTTGCTGTTCATAAGAATAGCGCCCCCTCAAGCTATGCATTTTAATGAACACATGTATTATTACAAAATATAAACCCATTTCGGCAATTTTCAATGTTCTCTTGTACCAAAGACAAAATATTTTTTTTTTTGCAGGAAAAAAAAGAATTTCATTCATGCTAAAAACGAATGCATCAATTTGGTTTCCAAATTGAACAAAAATAAATCATCACTTTTCTGCACATTTGTTTTTACCTTTCGAGTTTTCTGTTTTTATGCCTCTGATACATAATTAAGAATATTCTGTATGATGAATTCAAAGTTATTAAAAAAAGCAGTGGTCAATTTTATATTTTGTTGGCGTCTACATATCTGTCGCTCAGCGGTACCCCCTGGAGTTGTATAATGCGGGCTCAATAATACCAGTCACTTACTAAATTTGGCGCCTTTTTTAGCTTGATAGTTGGTAATCATTGATGGTTTCAATGTCCGTCTCTACTAGCTCCTGCTTCTCCTCATGAAGTCGAATTAGAAAATAATACGAATAATTGAAATAACAAAATTGATGAATTGTGGACATAAAAGCCGTACAAGTGAGCACCAATAAGAGTCCAGTACTTGAATTGAATTTCATGTTCAAGGAAACTTAATTTTATTGAATTAAATAATTCAAAAGTAAAAAGGTAATCATGTTTTAACTGTGGCGCTCATGAGAAGCTTTGACTCGCATCGTCTTGCCGTCAAAACGTCGGGATCCTCTTCGACCTCATAGTGTCATTAGTAATATTTTTAAGATTAAGGTTTTTTCGGCGCTTTTTTTCTAAAGACATAACGAGCTTATGCTAAAATCCCGGCTGAACTATTAAAACGCGACACCACTCACAAACCAAACAACAGGATGACGAAATCTGCACTTAGATGACTTCTCTGTTTGTCTGTGAATCGTACAAGATAAATCTGCAAATACCACCGTTTGTACTTATCCAAATAAAACGACATTACAATCTCAACATTTAGAAATTTGTATTCCAGAGTTCAATCTGGCTTAAGATAAAAAACACATTTTTCCATGTAATTTAAATATCGCGAATGAGAATGAAATAATCTTGTTTGTAGCATCCGGTGCACTTTGCCTGCTATTTCTCAAGGCGAAAGCAAGAACAATGTTTCGTCAGGCTCCCCGTTTTAGATGCTGTTTCACCTCAAGTATTTTATGAAGTGACGACCAAGTTCACATGTCAACAGAATTTCCATCTCTCGGCTCGTAAGGTTTTGAATGAAATATTTATTTATTTACTATTGAAGGTTTCTATCTTAAGTTTGACTTATGATGATGACTCTATGTTTACTTTTAAAAAAAGCGTTTTCAATGCACTCTTTTAACGGACTTTCTTGTACGTGCATTTGTTGCAAATCAATAAATTGTTTGATCTTAATTTGAGACACATTTGATTCATTCATCACACTACGACACGGAAAACGGATGAGAATTTTAAGATATGGTCATGCGTCTTTATGACAATCATCGTCAACCAACACTTGTCATGTACATCACGTTCAATGAAGATTTTCCGCAGGTAAAATTGAGCCGTAGTAAAAAAATATCCAGGTCTCTTCTCTGATCTTTTTTCCAATTTTCCTCGTTAAATTTCACACCAGATTTACTCGAAGACTTCTTGTTCGAGCCAAGGCCTCCTCTTTAGCCGCTGCTCGTGATACAAGATAAGCAAACACAGTCACTAACACCCCAACAAACATATAGATAAACCCGAAAACTAGAAGAATGTTATCTGTTTTTTTGTCCACTCTCTTACATGAGTCAATAGCTTGTCGTTTTTCGGGGTTCGATGCCAAAGTACATGTAAAACCCAGTGTCAAAAATACTGTAGCAGGAATGATGAAAAGTAGTGCTGACAAAAGCAAGCCACAGATGTTGAGGTCGATCTTCTTCAGTAGACACATCACAAATATTCATAAAACTCGCAGAATACTCTCACTATAGAAAAGATGATGTCGAGTGATGAGTGTGGTCCAAAATTCTTCAGGAACTTGAGCCGAGTTCCTCAAATTAACGGTTCACTAGATATTTACATATATTTACCCTATAGATGGCAAATCACCTTGGCCGACGCATTTTATGAGGTTTTGTTACCAACGTGAAGAGCTTTGTGGCAACCAGTTTCGTCTTTGGATTTCTTAGGATCCAGGGAAAAAAGCAATCACCTCTTGATCATTATGACAACGTCACCCGGAGCTATCAACTAGATGAGCAGCTTTCAATCAAAGATACAACAATGACGTATCTGTAAATCACTAGAGCTACACTCGCTCGCCCTCAACGTGTGTTTTCTTTGTACCAATTTTATCCCAACGAGTTTGGTTATGATATTCGACGTTATTGAACTTTAATCAATCTTATCTTCAATGCTTTCAGAACGGCAGAGCCTTACAGCATAAAATTTATCTGATATTGTGTCTCGACGTGAATAAATACGAATGGAAAGGAGCCTGGCCTAATTTATCTCACCACCAGGTGTTCCTGGATTAATTTCGATATTGTTGAATAATAACAAATTTTACACTAACTTTGCGCAAAATATTCGGATCGAATTCGATCTGCTTAACATATTCGACTCGTGTCCTTGGAGACGGTCATTCTCTAGATTCCAATCTAGATTGATTGAAATCTTACCTATTCAGCTATTGCTATAGCGGCAGCCTAACAAACCATGACTATTCCTGGCGATTTAGAATGCAAAGACTAGCATTTTTACATGAATAGATTTAAAAGTATAAAAACATTTGATTATAAACTTTAGCGATTAAAATTTGCAAAGCATTTCGATAACAAATAAGACACTTCTCAGTTTTACATTCAAATTTTTTTTTTTTTTTTTTTTTTTTTTTTTTCAGAAAAGCCAACCTTTTTTTTACAAAACGCGTAGGTTTGGGAAACCAACTCTTCTTGCACTCGAGCCAATTAAAAGAAACTGCATTGAGGGGATTTCACTGATGCATTAGTTGAAGTAAAATATTTTAAAATTAAAAGGCACGCAGCTTCCCTAATGACAGTGGTTACTTAGCAACTACATTATTTGAAAATCACATGACATTAGCCGTTATTTTTGTAAAATATCTGAAAGAAATCGTGTTAAACAACCAAATTGAAAAATGCGGAACTTGGAAAGTTGTCAATTAGAGACGTGACTATATTCAGGCAAAGTTTCATATGAGTTTGATGGAAGTGTTGAATCTAAACGATCGAGGTAGCGAAAGGAAGTCGTTTCTTGAGATAACGACAGGTGTCGTGCACAGACTCGCAACTTGTTTGATAAATATCTTGTTACGAAATACAGGAATAGGAAGACTGACAAATGTATTTACACCCGTGTTTACGCTTGGTTTGGTGTGTCATTGTTTGCTAGCACAAAATAACCCAAGGTGGAAAAAAATGTTCATGATTATGTTGTGATCGCGCTTTTCATCAGTATCGGTTTTCTCTGGCTTTCTTTCCATTCCCCCTCCACACTCCCCCAAGAAAAGCGCGCTAGATTGCTTTTAAAACAAAAGAAAGAGAGAGAAAGAAAGAAAAAGAGAGAGAGAGAGAGAGAGAGAGAGAGAGAGAGAGAGAGAGAGAGAGAGAGAGAGAAAGAAAGAGAGAGAGAGAGAGAGAAAGAGAGAAAGAGAGAGAGAGAGAGAGAGAGAGAGAGAAATAGAGAAAGAGAGAGAGAGCAAGAGAGAGAGAGAGAGAGAGAGAGAGAGAGAAATAGAGAAAGAGAGAGAGAGCAAGAGAGAGAGAGAGAGCAAGAGAGAGAGAGAGAGAGAGAGAGAGAGAGAAAGAGAGAAAGAAAGAGAGAGAGAGAAACTGAGAGAAAGAAAAAGATGAAGAAGACTAAGAAAAAGAAAAGGGAGAAGAAAAAGAAAAATAGGACGATGAAAAGGGAAAAAAGAATAAATGAACAAAAGATAAAAAAAGAAAGACAGAAAGCCGACAGAGGAAAAAAATGGAATGGAAATTATAAGAAGAACGTGCTCAAAATACATTTTTATTTAATGCATGTTCATATTGCTAAGCCGAGACAACTTCCCTGAGTCGAGCTTTCAAATTACTTGAGGTGCGAAAACAGAAATAATAAATAAAAAGTTGATGATTTTAAGATTAATTTGTTCAAACAGGCTAAAGGCACGACATCACGAAACCTGCCTTGAATCAGTAACAGCTCTTAGTGACAGCCATCTCTTGGAAACTTCCGTGGTTGAAACTTGTAGTTCCTTGAATATAATTTTTCAAAAAAAAATTTCAACATTCTCATGTAAATTCTAAGTTAATTTCCCCATTCAATATGTTTAAGAAAAGGCAATTTTATTCCATTAAGCCCAGGTCAGACCGACTGCCCTTGAAAAAAAGCAAATTTTGCATGATGTTCGCTGCAGCTATTTACATAATTGGCAATCTTGATACTTCAAGTGTCATCATATGAATTGAAAATATCAGATTCAGACACAAACTTACTGCTGTCATTGGAGTACGTTATTCTCTATCCATATTCATATTTACTTCCCTTGTGTTAATCGTGTTTTTTTTTTTTCTTACAAAATGCTCATAAACTTTTAAAAGGACTTGCTTACCTATAATTAGGTCTGAGCTGATGGTATCAAAATTAGAATGTTTGAGGGGAAAATAATGCATTTTTTAAAAACCTTTAAGAAGGTTTTTGGAAAGAAATGATAATTGTCGTACGGTTTTCTCATCACTGAAAGATAACGATAAAAACAATGCTAAATTAGGAAAGAAGAAAGGATGGAAATAATAAGTTGGGAGAAATAAATTATAAATATTCACTAAGTTTTTTTGTGTAAAACATGTTAAAATGAAAAGGAGAATATAGAAGAAAAATAGCTGAATAGAGAGAGAGGAAAATAGATTATAGATAGAATGTAACAAGATTTTTTTTTTTTTTTTTTTTTCTAAATAACTAAATAAGGAGAGAGAGAAAATAAATTATAGATGGGAATGCTATCAAGATTTTTTCTTATGCCAAAGGAGTTAATGAAAAGAGGAATATAGAAGAAAGATATCTAAATAAAGAGAGAAATAATATAGAATATAGATAGGAATGCTATCAAGTTTTTGGCTTATGCAGAACGGGTTAAAATAAAAAAGGTAATATCAAAGAAAACGATCTAAATAAAGAGAGGGAAAACAGATTAAAGACAGGATTAGTACCAAGATTGTTGCTTTTGCAAAACATGTACGTTGAGATGAAAATAAGAATAATGAAAAAAGATAACGGAATGAAATAGTGAGGAAAAAATAGCAGATTCTAGATAGGAATGGTGTCAGGATATTTGCTTATGCAAAACGAATTAAAATGAAAGAAAAATAACTGAATAAAGTTAAAGAGGAAAACAGATCAAAGATAGGAATGGTTCTAATGGGCCGAAAACGTCCTAAAATCAGAATAACAACTAGAGGGAAAATACATATTTTGAACAGTGATAACGTCTAGTGGAGATAAGCTATAATTGGGAAGTAACCAAAAAAAGAATGAATATATTCAGTGTGTATCCAAAAATAACCAAGTGCCACCATTTTTTTTGGGACCAATTTCAATGTTTATATTCAAGTTTGATTGAGAGAGCTGATTCAACTCTTTGATAAAGAGTACGGCTAGCTAGTGTGTGACAGCCGTCATTCACTGACCTATTTTTCTTTTGGTTAAAAAACACTGAATATTACTAGTCAAGAAGTGACTAACTAATGAGGTTGATTCGAGACGATAATAATATGTCGCAATAGAACCTTGCAACCTCGACTGAATGCTTTGTGTTTGACCACTAAACCAATAAATAAATAAAGTTCAACATTGACTTGGAACCATTTTTTTCATGGTCACTCGAGTGATTTCGGTATGGATAAAAAGTTAAATTTTACACCGTAAAAAATAAGAGAGATCACTTACTTACGAGTGATTTCGGGAAAGGTCTATTGTAATATGGAAACAACAGTGATAATTCAGCTTCTTTCATCTAATGTATCCAATTCAAAACAAGCTGTTTTCATCAATTATTCAGCTCTAAAATAAGCTCTCTGGACGGATTTTCAAAATATTTTATGTAGCTGGTTGGCAATCTATTTTTTCCTATAAAAGATTACGATGTCACGCTGCGACGCGTTGTATCACACGTCAATTTTAATAGAATTGGTCAGACACAACAATGACCAAGTTTTTATTTGCACCTTAAAAATACACACATGAATTACAAAATATTTCTGAACATCCTTACATAAAGGTGCGAGCCAACTGGATTAACTGAAAAGCTATACGAAGCCAGTTGGCTGGCTGGAGTGAGAATGTTCCAAGTTCATGAATTTACTCTTAAATAAGTTTTTTATCCGTTCCACTGTAAGGCATGGCAGCCATGTTGGTGGACATAACACAGTACTCCAGCATGGCCGCCATTACGTCACGTGAATCCTTGATTTTTTGGGAATCAAAGGTAGCGTAGTGGTAGCTAGTGCACTGAGATCTTGGGTTTGATTCCCAGAGTACTCGAGATTAATATTCATACCAGACAAAGACTGTCGATCAAAGATCTGATTTATACACATTTTATATTCGATGCAAACCGCTGTTTACGAACACAGACTCATTTATACAGCTGTAGTATAGCCTTGTTTATAAGTCAGATATTCAAAGACGCCATTAAAAGTCCGTGGGATTTCAAAACATTGGTCTTCAAAAACAGCAGTTTGCATTGAATACGAAACTGGTGTATTCCAAGTTGATTTCATGAATTAGACGTGCCCTGAAATTGATTAGCCCTGAGGTTGTTTCAGGATATCGATAAAATTTGAAAGTCGAAACCTATAATAGAATTTTTGAGTTAAAATGCTATAGCGGAACAGCTGAATACCCGATATGAGTACTGTGCTAAAAATGGCTTCATCGGTAGCCATCGGCGCTGAGATAACAGATTGCCGATAGTCGGGGAAGCTTCCGAAAATTAAAAACTCAAAACAAGATTAAATTCTATGATATAACGATGAAACTTCATTCCCATCGATTTAGACATCATTATCATTAATGATAATTATCATTAAAAGCGTTGCGTGTGATCAGCCGTATGTCAACTGTATGACGACATGTATGACGTCATATCACGGTCATTAACTTATGCCATCATAAGCCCTGAAGTAGAAACCACTTATGTTTGATTAATTGCGACATGATTGGTCACGTCACATTTTCTTTTCGTCTTTTGTATTTGTGTGAATCATTTTTAGTAATAATAATGATAATAATAATAATTACTATTATAATAAATATAAAGATAATAAATTCATAATAATAATAATAATAATAACAACAGCAATACTAACAAGGAAAAACAAGTAGATATAATAAATATTTAAAAATTGCACCTTATATCCAGGTGTTGCTGGCTTTGTATTATCATCATTATTATTATGTATTATTATCGTTATATACGGCAGTATCAAACGTCCGGATGCTAATCATTAACCATATAGGGCGCATGGCTTAACCTATATACCTTTCGAGAAACTAACTTAACTATTTTACTAAAACTATATTATACAATTATAAACTGTTATATATAAAAAAAAAATGTGTTAAGATAACTATTCAAATATAAAAAGTAATGTCAAGTTAGATGAAAAGAGAGAGAACAAACTACTCACTAAAACTACACTACTGAGTTCATACAACAGTTGCTTTGGAAGTACGTGCTATGTTAAGCCAGCATGAAATCGTGGCTTTCTGTATTTTTCCCATTGTTATTATTATTATCATTAAAGTCTTGTTGTTTCTATTGTGTATTTATTAATGAACCTGTGACCTACGTTCCTCTCCATTTAATATAAATATTCACTGTTGTTCTTATCACTTTTTACAGAGAGTAAAGAGGTCTCCTAGAGACTCTACCCGCCGCGTTAAGTCAGACAATATTCTTTCTAGATTGATTTGTAAGTACAATTCCTTCTATCCTCCATTCCTAGAGATGCTAAGTGACACTCAAGTCAGAGGAGCCACTATTCCTGCGGTGTATGTCTGATATAGGCTCACCAATCTCCTCCCCCAATACCACCTCCCTGAGACCTGAGTGATTAGGGTATTCACGTTTATGGGCGCGTTGAAGAGTTTTGTGACGACATGACACTCAAGCGTGACATCTTACACAATAATAATGACTTTTATTTGAAAATATCTGAATAGCAATTGACCTACAACCTTAATATCGTGCATACGCTGAACGACATTTACTGTGTCACTTCGAGAACAAAATATGTCTGTAAAGCTTCTGAGATACACTTGTTTTTTACTTTTTGGTAAGTAAAAATAATAATGATCTAAATCTAGGTATTTTGGTAAGTAAGTACTAAGTTTAGCATCAAAAAATGAAGTTCCCATCGAAGATATATCTAAGAGATTAATTACGACCAAAATGGATAGCACTTACATCAAGGTAGCCATGGAGCTACATTCTTTTCCTATCGGCTCATATATCTGAACATCCCTCGACATAACGGTTTGAAATTCGTGCTAATAGCCATGATTTTTATATCGATTTATCTAAAATTACACACTGTTACTGTAAGAGGACAGGATAAAAATATCAGGCATGACCTTAGGGATTTAAAGACTGATTTCTATCTAAACATTTTGCTGGCATAGACTTTACACGACCTATCTGGACACCTGATAAGTTTCTCACATCCAAACCAGCCACCATGGTGGAAAAGGGGACGTTTTAGCTACGCTCTTGGACATTTCTTATTCGTTTTGTGACAATCCTACTTATGAAGCGATGAACATTATCATTAATCCCAACTTACTAAATGCACAGTCCAATATCTTAAACACAGACCTATAAATAAATAATTATTTTATGGTTAAGGTTAAGAGAAAATATCTTTAGTGAAATGAAAATATTTAAAGAAAATATCTTAGTTAAGTAACGCTGTTGCACAAAATTCTGTATATTGTTTTTACACTTTTCTGAAAAAAATATTTTACCATTGTTTTTGATCCCTAGTTACCACCAAAAATTCAGAATTAGATGTAGTTCTTGTCGTTTTTGCTAAATATTTGATGAAGTACGAATGCTATCATGGCCCTAGAGCAGTTTCTTGAGGACATGTCTAAGTACATTGTCAGTAAGTTAGTTTCGTAAATATGTATATATATTTTCTGTTCCTATAGTCGCAGCAATAGACTTGGTCTCTGAAATTATGCAAACCTTTTTTAAATTATTGAAACTGTTTACTAGAAGCGACTATTATTTATCCTCATGAATTGTTACTACTGAGAATCCGCCAGTCTTTCGTTTCACTTTAGTCTCCTAGCTACCGTTCTTGAGGGACAAACTTGGCTTTGAATCGTCCAATCAGGTAAAAGAGAGTGTTTAAACTGCTCCTGGGCTTTGTGTAGAGCGAGTTTCAGCTTTGTTTCAGCTCGCAAATAAGCGGCCCTTTTTCAGTTTTACTTTAAAAGAATCACAAACTGAAAAGCTAGATTTTTCTCGATCACATATTTGTTGCTTCTACAACTTGGCAAATATTGTCTTATCCAGAAATAATACGACGAAGATATGCTTAGTAAGGTCCAAAAATACTCATTACGTTGGACTGTTCATAATTTATCGAAGGGAGTGGTGGGTAGGGAGGAATTTAGTCACTCTCATGTGTCTTAGCAAAAGTGAACGAAAATCGTATTTTTTACACTACTAAAGTTCTACGTGCACAAATGTATATAATAAATTCATTATCTTTAAGAATAATGATTATCTTAACTTGCTCAAACAACCGTTTAATTCGTCACGAAAGATAAATGACAATAATTTTCCAATTATCAAGTTTTTTTTATTAATGACAATTGAACAAAGTACCGCCTAATCTCTGAAATATAACATCTGCTATGGTCAAGATTATAGGATCTGTAGCTTATCTTATTAGACGTACTACCAAGCAATATATCATTGTCTAATGTATTTAATTAAAAAGAAAATTCGACTAGTAAAATTAGAGTTTTGTTAGAGAATTATTAGAGAAAAGCCGAGGAATAGCATCTCATATGGTCAAGATTATAGGATCTGTAGCCCATCTTATTAGACGTGCTACCAAGCAATATATAATTAATTTGTCTAATGTATTCAATTAAAAAGAAAATTCGAGTAATAAAATTAGAGTTTTATTAGAGAATTATAAGAGAAAAGAGAAACTACATTTGCACATCGGTCATGGTCTGTAATTTAGCCCAAAACCTTACCTAGTCCATACTCTCTTGCCAAAAAGTTCTTGAATGACGAAAATCCAGACGTCTAATTAGAAATACAGTAATAACCTGCATAAAAGATATAGAACTAGTGGGTTAAGAACCACCAGGCTGAAATTTAGCTAATTTTACTTAAATGTACACAATATACAAGAACCACTTCACCCTGACAAATGTGACAGATATATGTGAAAAGTATAAAGCTTTAACGAACATGTACAAATAAAGCTTGTTCTAAGGGTCATGGGAAACAAGAATAGAAAGCCAAGTGTTTATTATTGTATATTTTGGTAGCTAATGTAAAGTACAGTTGGCCAGAGGTGTAATGCATATTGTTTAATGTGAAAAAAAGACCTTACAACACAACACAACACAACACAACACAACACAACACAACACAACACAACACAACACAACACAACACAACACAACACAACACAACACAACACAACACAACACAACACAACACAACACAACACAACACAACACAACACAACACAACACAACACAACACAACACAACACAACACAACACAACACAACACAACACAACACAACACAAAACAACACAACACAACACAACACAACACAACACAACACAACACTACACAGCACAACACAACACAACACAACACAACACAACACAACACAACACTACACAACACAATACAATAAACTTTATTTAAAGAGGTAGACGCATTAACCCATTTGGTTATCTAACTTACGGCCCTCAGGGTCAATGATGCTCACTAATATTATTCATCTTTAATTGAAATTAAAAACACGATATCAAGATCAATAGAACAATTGTTTTTGTCTTGTAAATAAGAACCTGTTAAGAACCTACTCAGCCTGATTTCTCACTAGATACCACTAAATATATTAGAACCATTACAGCTTGACTTGGAAAAATAGTGGTTCTTTTATGCAGGTTTTTACTGTGGTCACACCTCGACGATCTCTTTTGGTTTTTAACGTTTACTTATTCGGAAGAGAATGATATACGTGGCATGTAATGGGAAAACGTTACGTCCAAGGTAAAGAGGTCTATTCAACCATATTGAATTTCTTTCTTCTTGGTTTAGTTGCTGGGTGTTGCCATGCAGCATCTAATAGTTCACGTGAACATCTTATAAGAGCATTACTGTTGGACAACTATGATAAGAATGTACTGCCAGCACAAGGTGGAGGAGAGGTTGTCATTGAGTTTGGGCTCAAACTTAACAAACTCGTTAAAGTGGTAAGTTGGTAAATGTTGGAATGGATCCTTCTCAAAACTATATTGAATGCGAGGCTAACATGGAAATACAGTCAAAAGAAATGCCACAAATTTTATCGTGAAAAAGTGGGATTTCCTTTGTTTTTCATTTAGCTTAGCATAAGATAATTTTGAGAAGGATCAATCGAATGAATAGGGCTGGGCTAGGAATGAAAGAAAATAGGATGAGGAAAAAGAACCATGAGATAAAAGAAGAAGAGTATTAAGAAAGAGGGGACACGACTATCAGCTCCCAAGGACGAACACAGAACGTTTTAAAAACACTTTCATTAATAGATGTCTATTTAAATTTGTATAGTATGTATCTATATATATATAATCATTATTATTATTATCATTATTATTATTATTATTATTATTATTATTATTATTATTATTATTATTATTATTATTATTATTATCATCAAGTAATGGAATACATCGACGATACGGTGGCCATCTTGAATCGCACGCAAGGATTTCGTTTATTTGTCTTTCTTTCATTTCCAACTTCTTAGTAAATCTCTTGTCAAATTGTCATGTGGTAAATTGTTAATGTTAATCGATGCCATTACTGTTGCAAAGCGGTATATTTACCCCCTACCAAGATGGCCGCCGTATCGTCGAAGTAGTCGATGAATCGATAGTTTGATGTTTTAGAGAGAGTTCTACTATTAATAAATTATTATTATCCTACATAACTATTTCTAGGATAACAAAGAACAGCTTGTGACGATAGATACTTGGATAATCATGGTAAATAACGATTTGTATAAACCCTATTTGTCTGGGTGCAATGTTTTTCCAATGTTTTACTCATTCCATTGAGTATTATTTCTTTGTTTAGGACTATTGGATGGAACGGGAAAAGTTAGGATAGAGGAAGGGGGAGGGAGAAAAGTTAGGATAGAGGAAGGGGGAGGGAGAAGGTAGTCTTATTTATTTATTTATTTATTTATTTATTTATTTATTTATTTATTTATTTATTTATTTATTTATTTATTTATTTATTTATTTATTTATTTATTTATTTATTTATTTATTTATTTATTTATTTATTTATTTATTTATTTATTTATTTATTTATTTATTTATTTATTTATTTATTTATTTATTTATTTATTTATTTATTTATTTATTTATTTATTTATTTATTTATTTACTTATCTATTTATTTATCATTAGAAATGGAACAACAGCTTTTTTAAATGGAATAAGCAGGACTATGGAGGAAAAGACAGAGTTCATTTTCGTCCATCTGAAATCTGGTTTCCTGACGTCGCTCTATACAACAAGTGAGTCAACAAGAAATTATCACTTTACCGTAACACTTTTCAATAACATACACATACAAAATCTACTCAAGTCATATATGTTCCCGATCAAAAATGGTTAAGCCTCGGAAATACGAGCAACAAAATCGTGCACTTCGTCGTGCAGCATTGTTGCGTTGCACTGAAGTTGCAGAGTGAATATGGCTCGTATTTCCACCCCTTGCAACAAAATCTTATTGCGCGACTTCGTTGCAGAAGTAGAAGCTCTTTTCACTCTCCGCAACAAAGAAAATTTGCTGCGCGCGAGAAGGTAATACGAATTGAGGGCCGTAAGTTAGATAACCAAATGGGTTAATTCGCCTCCCTCTTTAAATAAAGTTTATTGTATTGTTGTATTGTATACGAGGAGGATCCGCTCTGCAGCTTGTAACGCAGCATTGTTGCACGCCTTTACTTCAAGTGCTAGTTGGTAACGGGTAACCCCAACCTACTCCTCCCCATAACATGATAATTGTCTTGACCTTATTTCTAATTAAAGAATTATTTTTCCACACTTTAGTGGCGATACTGAAACTGTAAGAGCCGGCGGCACAGAGAAGTTCGTGTCGAATGTTCTAGTTAATGACAATGGTCTGTGCATCTGGAGTGGACCGGCTGTATTTACTGCTAGCTGTGAAATGAAGCTCAAGACTTATCCATTTGATCACCAACAGTGTGACTTTAGATTTGGATCGTTTTCCTATGCTAGTAATCAACTGAAACTTCTTGCTTTTAAGACGAAGAAGTCTGTTGGAGGTGAGATGATGTAGATATGGTATTTATTTATTTATTTACATAGCTTCCACCTTAAAAATTTATAAAATCTAAATAAGAAAATATGAATCAAAATATAAATAAAGACAATAATACAAGGAACATATAGAGTGCTTACACTATGTCCATGAAATAAAATCTGAATAGTTACTACTTCCAGCTGTACGAAAAACTAAGCGCGAAAAGGATTGTTGTTGTAATTCAAGCGGCCCTCACCCGAGTCTTAAAAGTCATATATCTCACAGAATTTGAGGAGATGGATCGCAAAGATTTACTTTAATTTTTTAAACAACACTAATACTTCAACTTTTTTTCTCTAAATTCTTTGAAACGCGTGTTTTTTGTATTGGGAAGAGACTTGGAGCAAGGGCCGCTTGGCTAAGCATCGAAGCGCGCTGTGATTGGACGGTTCGTGCGTGCTCCGGACACCTGGTTAGTTACTTACTAAACTATTAGGTAGTAACTATTTAGATGTTAATGTTAGCGCGTATGAAGCGAACCTCATGCAAGACTACGTATAAAAGATGCTTAAGTTTTTTTCTTTATCAATACAGAGCGATTTCTAGCGAGTGGCGACTGGGATCTCAAGGGTATCAAATCACAAACAGGGCTCACAGACCAAGGCAATTGCTGTCCCTACATGTTCAGTGAAGTCGTGTACACTTTCCAAATGATTCGACGTTTTCAGTACCAAATGTTCTATCTCGTCGCGCCTTGCATCATATTGGCCATACTAGCGTTGATTAGCTTCTGGATCCCGTCCGAGAGTGGGGAGAGGATTGGTTTTGTCACTACACTCCTGCTAGGCATGATGGTCTTCTTACTTCTAATTCCAGAGTCCCTCCCAGAGTCCTCTAAGTCCATTCCACTTTTAGGTATCTTAATGATGGGTACCATGGTGATGATCGGTGGCGTACTTCTGGTAACTATCATGGTTCTCGCAATATTTTTCTCCAAAGGGAATCCATCGGCATGTATTCGGAAGTTATTCGGCCCTAAATCAGCAGGGCCGGAAGTATATGAAGGCCACGCGGATAACAGCGGCGTAAGTCACATCAACCTAAGAGCCGTGTCTCCATTCAAGGAAGAAGCAAGTTCTTCAAGGTTGACTCATTCTGAAGAAGACAACGAAACAACATGGCAAAATTGTGCTCGCGCTTTTGATAGAATCATGTTTTGGGTCTTCTTGATTGCTACATCAATCATGTATGCTGTCATCATGTCAATGAGAGACTAGAAATCGCGCAACCACATTTTGATATCCGTTCCCTTGGTAACCACTTCATGGCTACTGCTCAAGCACAAATATATAGTAGGAAGCTAATCATAGGAAAAAACTGCCGTGTCCAAAACAAAAATCATATTAAGATTTTTGTCCTTTTTCTTCATGAAAGGTTTGTCATCCAAAGCTCTAATTGTTTTTACGCAGAGGTTAAATTATTCAGAGCTTTTTTCGCTTTATTTTAGTAGTTGTTGTGAGCAAAACAGTAAAAGCTCTATAGTAATCACCATTCCATCAGTTTCCCCAAATGGAAATATTGCGTTATGTCCCACAAACAACACAGTCTACGTACAGTACCTCTTTCAAGGGCTACTGCAAAAGATTACAGCGACTTTTTTTCTTGTATTTTCATAGAATAGTAAAGATTTAAGCAAATATGCAAATTATAGCCATTTTCCAACGATAAAAGTTTTAAATTCTTAGATATTCTAGCTTACGTTGTTGAACGTAAATGGAAACATAGCAACAGTAACTAAGTAAACTATGGTGAAAATGCTTGTAAAGGTGACAAAAAACAAGGAATCTCATCAACATGACATCGTTTTTCATCAAGTGAAACTAAAATATATAACTTATTTGGTATACACCTACTTGCAAGAACGTTGTCATACAACATTTGAACATGGTAGTTTAGTGGATTAGGAATAAATTAAAAGTACAAAAGAAGATCATTGAAGCAGAACTCTTTCTTTTGTACTTTTAATTTATTCCTAATCTTGAAACTACAAATGTTCAAATGTTGTATGACAACGTTTTTGCAAGTAGGTGTATGTTTATGGCATATTTAATTCTTCTTCTGCCTTAACTGTAATATAATTAATGTGTGAGTTTTCAAGTATTCAAAAATATGTCTATTTCTACCGCATTGTATATTCTTATGACATTAATGCGTGCGCCGTCCTTAACTGTATTTGATATGTGCTGCGTTTTCATGCATAGAAATACGATATATTTCTGAAATACTAGAACTTCTACTGGTATATTTTATGACATATTTAATGCTACCTGCATCCTTAACTATAATATAATGTGTGAGTTTTCATGTAATCAAAAAATGCTATATATTTATGATACTTAATTTAGACATCGATCGATCGGTTGTTTGGTCGGTTACCTATAAGATTAAAGATAAATTATGAATTTCCGAAGATGAAATTAGGTTAAAATATTTAGTGTACAATTATCTTTTAAAGTAAAAAAAAATATTTATAAGCTTGGTATGGTTTTGTATTTTTAGCCTAAGAATTAAATAAATTTAGATAAATTATAAATTTCCGAAGATGAAATTATGTTAAAATATTTAGTGTACAATTATCTCTTAAAGTTAAAAAAATATTTATCAGCTTGGCATGGTTTTGTATTTTTAGCCTAAGAATTAAATAAATTTAGATAAATTATAATTTTCCGAAGATGAAATTAGGTTAAAAAATTTAGCGTACAATTATATTTTAAAGTAAAAATATATATATTTACGCGCTTGGTGTAGTTTTGTATTTTAATCCTTAAGCCTTTAAATTTCATCGATACCCTGAAACAAACTCCCGACTGATCAAAAACATCGCATCCCAGATTACTAGATTTTGCAAGAGGTTTATATTTTCCAGTCGTATTATTATTACTATTTCAGATTCACTACATCCTAGTCGGTATATGACATACTTCATACAAAGGGTCTTTTGGACATACGACTTGTTAATTAATTATAAATATTCAATAAATTCTCTGAAGCTTTTTTAGTTCCTTTAAAACAATTTAGTTTCTTTAAATTTCAATTCCAATTTGGTTCCTTGAAAACCATTTTTTTTTTTTTTTTTTTTTTTTTTGGTTCCTTTAAAACCAATGTGAAATGTTTAAGGCGTGGAAACCACTGCGCCAAAGTCAATACTTAGTTAATGACATTGGAAATATAAAATCATCTGCCAAGTAATCCCAATTTCAGCCCAGCAGTATACGCTATAGAAATTTTAATCATCTGAGTTTTAATGGGATTTTTTTAGTTGTCCCGTTCAACTGAGTCTCAAACATCACAAGTATGTTGTCGTTGTCCAATCGTTGCATCGTGTTTGACGTATCTAGTCAACGTAGGCTCGAAAGATTACTTTCTAAACAATACATGAACGGCAGGGCTCAGCTAATGTTAATGATCCTATACAATAGATTAACTCATAAATGTTGAGCTTACTCATTACAATGTGATTGCTAAATCAAACTTATTTGTTTTCAAACATTAATTATTAACCAGATCACGTCAGAGTATGTATAGCTAGTAGTGAACTATTCGTTCCCTAGCTCTCATTTGATGCCGTTGGCGTGCTTGCTCGCACGAAGGGGAAAAAACAGAAGATCCAAACGATGGATTCTTTTTTCCTGGTTATTCTCTTTGCTACGGGTAAGTCAATTCTACAAGTAAATCTTTTCAAAACTTCCATCCAATTCAAACCTCCTTTAAGGTCTATAAGCATACTTGTTCTTTGTTAAATGGAAATGAAGTTGAATTTTTAACCCTAAATCAAAGCACATCATCTTAACTGATCTAAGTCATGGGCACAGTAAACTCACGGATCGAATTGGAGATTCGTTTAGGTTTAATTTAGCGTAAGATAGAGGGAAATATAGGGAAACAATTAAAACCTGGTCTTATTGTCTATAAATATTTTTTTTAGATTCAAATCCGTTCGTATTGCAATTTGTAAAAATCCTTCAGAAAAAAGGAGTCGGCGTTATAACCAAAATAAAACGCTTTTTTTAAGTCAAGATCGTTTCCATATGCGATCTAGTGTATTTGTGTGTGTTTGTACCGTTGTTATGCACCCTGCAACGTTGGAAAAAAGTTATATAGAAAATGCAGGTGTTATCGTGTTTATAGGGATGTCATCATCATGCGGATTTTAACGAAGTCATTTCAATTAACTGTTTTCTTGAATAGGTCACGTAGTTTCTTTTGATATTCAAATTGTATAGTATATTAGGCTTTACCAATAGGGAAAATACTTTTTTTACACTTTTTGGGTAATGAAAAAGAAGGCCCTGGGGATGATATTCGAGTTTGTGTACATCCTGTCCTGTCTTCTCTCCTCTCCTGTCCTCTCCTCTCCGCACAGGTGGCGTAGTGATGAGAGCGCTCGCCTCTTACCAACGCGACTCGGATTCGCGGACCTTTAAGTCCCGCCGTTCTCAGTTTCGTATGTGTGTAGAGTTGTCTATTGGTTCTCTTCTGTGCTTCGAGAATTTTTCTCCGGTTTTCCTAGTTAAAAATCAAAAAAATCACTTTCCAAATTCCAATTCGATCCTGGGCTTCGGAGAAATTGGAGCTTCGCTCTGTTGTGAGTGTCTCACGCTGTGATACGACAGTCAAAACGTTTTTTCAGTTCTCCTCTCCCCTTTTCTCCTCACCCCTCGTCTTAATTTGTCGTTCTCTACTGTCTCTCCCTCTATTCAACCCTCAGCATCATTATAACGCTTTTTCAAAAGGGGTTGAAATAAATTAAAAATTACCAACAAAATAAATATCTTATATAGTTTTCAAGCAGAGCAGTATTGAGCAACATTGAATGCAAATAATAAAATATATATATACAATCAATATTGATGCAGACAAGCCGTTCTGACGAGGAGCTGTAGTTGAAGTTAGACTTCCCCAAACGAATTTGATGACTTAATTGCTTTAAATATTTTATCACTTTTTCATTTTCTTTTTCATCAAATATTATTTTCTATTCACACAATCTTTCATTTTCGGCTTTATTACGTATTCATGATCACAAATATTTATTACATATTTATTCATTCTAATTTAAGAGTCGATTCTAACTTTGAGTCGATCTCCTTACATGGGTTATTGAGCCTACTTACAGGGCTGGTATAGGGGAGAGGTGCAGGGGGTGCGCACCCCACCCCCCTCCCCGTGTCGACTTTGTGCCCTACTGCAGCTTATTATTATTATTATTATCATTATTATTATTATTATTATTATTATTATTATTATTATTATTATTTCTTTTGCACTCATACGTTCTGCTCTGCTTTGCCTTAGAGGATCAAGGTCTATAAGAAGAACAATTGACACAACAAATATAGACATCTCCCTCGATAACGCTATTGCCCGAATGAGCTAGACTTTTATTTTTTATATTTTTATTTCTATATATCGTTTTCATTGATTTTAGAGTGTTCGTTATGTCATGTACAGAAAATACTTTTCACTCGCAGTCTGTAGAAAAGCTTTAACGATTTATTATTTACATATGTATATAAGAATCATATCATCCTGTGATCATTTTAAACATGTCATTTATCAAGTAATTATTATATATATATTTTTTAGTATTTGAAATAAAGAAATATTTTTATTAAAAAAAATATTATTATTATTATTATTATTATTATTATTTTGCCTTGCCTTGCTTGTTTTACTTTGCAATTCTTTTTTTTTTTTTTTTTTTTTTCATTTTCATTCATTCAAAAAGGTTATGCATTGCTTTGATTTATTGTATTTTGTTAAAGTGTTTTTGAACGTCACCTCTGGACGATCTAATGGATCTCACGAGCATTCTATCCGAAAGATGTTGTTAACAGACTACGACAGGACAGTTCGGCCACCGCCATCTTCCCCTGACGAATCAGCAATAACTGTGGAGTTTGGTTTAATGATTAACAGACTTGTGGAATTGGTATGTGTCTCTTGTTTCTCTTTGATTGCCACTGGGTCATCAGTATGACTTTCGAAATTATAACTGTTACCCTCGTTAAATAAAGTTCATTCATTTATTCCTTCCTTCCTTCCTTCCTTCCTTCCTTCCTTCCTTCCTTCCTTCCTTCAATATCATTCTCGTTCTTTATCATTCTCGTTCTTACCATTACAGGACAGTATAGAGGAGCTCATGACTGTAGACACGTGGGTCGTGATGGTAAGGTCATAGACACATTTTATCTAACCCTGTAACAACCTCTGGGTTGATCAGTTTGCTTGTTTGATTTGTATCTATATTTATGTGTCTTCTCATGCGCAACCGTTAAACAAAGAAATGATACTCTAGGGAATGACACGTGGTCTGAAATGGGAAAATATTATGCCCAATCTAAAACGGTCTATTAAGGACAATGTTCTTAAAGAAGTCTCTGTTCTGCTTCCTCACAGAGTTGGAATAATTCATTCTTCTCATGGAAACCAGAAGACTTTGGAAACATGACCAGAGTACAGTTTCTACCGTCAGAGATATGGTTTCCTGATATCGTTCTTTACAACAAGTGAGTTAGCTAACAATATTAGAAATAACCACTACCACTACCACTACCACTACCACTACCACTACCACTACCACTACCACTACCACTACCACTACCACTACCACTACCACTACCACTACCACTACCACTACCACTACCACTACCACTACCACTACCACTACCACTACCACTACCACTACCACTACCACTACCACTACCACTACCACTACCACTACCACTACCACTACCACTACCACTACCACTACCACTACCACTACCACTACCACTACCACTACCACTACCACTACCACTACCACTACCACTACCACTACCACTACCACTACCACTACCACTACCACTACCACTACCACTACCACTACCACTACCACTACCACTACCACTACCACTACCACTACCACTACCACTACCACTACCACTACCACTACCACTACCACTACCACTACCACTACCACTACCACTACCACTACCACTACCACTACCACTACCACTACCACTACCACTACCACTACCACTACCACTACCACTACCACTACCACTACCACTACCACTACCACTACCACTACCACTACCACTACCACTACCACTACCACTACCACTACCACTACCACTACCACTACCACTACCACTACCACTACCACTACCACTACCACTACCACTACCACTACCACTACCACTACCACTACCACTACCACTACCACTACCACTACCACTACCACTACCACTACCACTACCACTACCACTACCACTACCACTACCACTACCACTACCACTACCACTACCACTACCACTACCACTACCACTACCACTACCACTACCACTACCACTACCACTACCACTACCACTACCACTACCACTACCACTACCACTACCACTACCACTACCACTACCACTACCACTACCACTACCACTACCACTACCACTACCACTACCACTACCACTACCACTACCACTACCACTACCACTACCACTACCACTACCACTACCACTACCACTACCACTACCACTACCACTACCACTACCACTACCACTACCACTACCACTACCACTACCACTACCACTACCACTACCACTACCACTACCACTACCACTACCACTACCACTACCACTACCACTACCACTACCACTACCACTACCACTACCACTACCACTACCACTACCACTACCACTACCACTACCACTACCACTACCACTACCACTACCACTACCACTACCACTACCACTACCACTACCACTACCACTACCACAACCACTACCACTACCACTACCACTACCACTACCACTACCACTACCACTACCACTACCACTACCACTACCACTACCACTACCACTACCACTACCACTACCACTACCACTACCACTACCACTACCACTACCACTACCACTACCACTACCACTACCACTACCACTACCACTACCACTACCACTACCACTACCACTACCACTACCACTACCACTACCACTACCACTACCACTACCACTACCACTACCACTACCACTACCACTACCACTACCACTACCACTACCACTACCACTACCACTACCACTACCACTACCACTACCACTACCACTACCACTACCACTACCACTACCACTACCACTACCACTACCACTACCACTACCACTACCACTACCACTACCACTACCACTACCACTACCACTACCACTACCACTACCACTACCACTACCACTACCACTACCACTACCACTACCACTACCACTACCACTACCACTACCACTACCACTACCACTACCACTACCACTACCACTACCACTACCACTACCACTACCACTACCACTACCACTACCACTACCACTACCACTACCACTACCACTACCACTACCACTACCACTACCACTACCACTACCACTACCACTACCACTACCACTACCACTACCACTACCACTACCACTACCACTACCACTACCACTACCACTACCACTACCACTACCACTACCACTACCACTACCACTACCACTACCACTACCACTACCACTACCACTACCACTACCACTACCACTACCACTACCACTACCACTACCACTACCACTACCACTACCACTACCACTACCACTACCACTACCACTACCACTACCACTACCACTACCACTACCACTACCACTACCACTACCACTACCACTACCACTACCACTACCACTACCACTACCACTACCACTACCACTACCACTACCACTACCACTACCACTACCACTACCACTACCACTACCACTACCACTACCACCGCTACCACCACTACTACTACCACCACTACTACCACCACCACTACCACTACCACCACTACTACTACTGCTGCTGCTGCTGCTGCTACTACTATTCCTATTACTAATAATGATGATGAAGATTATAATGATGATATATAATAATAGCAATACATACAAATTTTGTTTTTCAGTGGTGACAGCGAAACCCCAAGGGCTGGAGGGAGAACTAAGTTCTTGTCAAATGTGGACGTTGAAAGTAGTGGCAAGAACACCTGGAGTGGGCCAGCTACCTTTACAGCCAACTGCAAGCTTACTTTAACGGCTTGGCCATTTGATGACCAGACTTGTGAGCTCCAGTTTGGCTCGTATTCCTATGGCAGTAATCTATTGAAGGTCTCTAAATTTAAAACCAAAAGTCACAGAAGCGGTGAGTTATTTCAGGGTTTTTTTTCATACCAACTAATAATGGAAAGAATAATGGAGGGAGGGAAGCAAGAAAGCAAGAAAGCAAGAAACGCGAGGAAGCGAGGAAGCGAGGAAGCAAGAAACGCAAGAAACGCAAGAAACGCAAGGAAGGAGAAAAGGAAGAGAGAAAGGGAGGAATCGAAGGATAAAAGCAGGGAAAGGAAAGGGGAAAAAGGATGCGACAAATAATGAGCCACAATCCTAGCATTTTATGATTGCAAAACACCGATATATTTTAATATTTTATGCACTTCTCCTCTTTTCAGGTTCCTACCTACAGAACGCAAATTGGAATGTGGAGTCTGCAGTGACCACAAAAATAGAAGAGTCGGACTTTGGCAACTGCTGCCCATACAAATTCAGTCAGATCACGTTCACTCTAAAAATGGAAAGGCGCGTTCAGTATTACCTATTCTATCTGGTCGGTCCTTGCCTTGTTCTTTCCATGTTGACTTTGGTCAGTTTCTGGATCCCGTCAGAGAGTGGGGAGAGGATTGGTTTTGTCACTACGCTCTTGCTAGGCATGATGGTATTTTTATTGGTGGTTCCACAATCCCTTCCACAGTCCTCAGAAGCCATTCCAGTTCTCGGCATCGTGATGATGGGGACTATGGTTATGATCACCTTTGTACTGTTCGCTACGATTTTTGTGCTGAGGATTTTTCATGCCCCAGGAATACCACCTAAATACTTGAGGCGCATCTTTAAGCACTCACGTCGCTTAGAACCAGAACCGATTCAAGTTTCTGAAGCGCCTGATAGTAAATGTGAATGCACTCCGAGTTGCGTTCAACTGCAAGAAAAAAAACCTGATGCCACCTTCGAGAAATCTGCACAAAAAGATATTGAGGTTACATGGCAAATGGTGGCAAGCAAGGTGGATAAGATCTTCTTCCTTATTTCTCTTGTCGTGGTCATCATCATTTATTCCATACTTCTTACCTACCGTTAGACAAGCCTTAACTAACGAATTGAAGATTGAAGAGCACATTTACTCCTAGTTATTGCAGAGAGCACCACTACATATCCCGGCTACGCAAAGACACTAGTACTGTTCCAATGTCACGCTCAGAAGCAATGGTAGCAACATCATATATTCCATACTCCTTACTTACTCTTAGCCAAGCCTAACTAACGAATTGAAGATTGAAGAACACGTTTTTGTTCCTTGTTATTGCAGAGAGTACCACTACTGTACACTATGCAAAGACAATGTTCCAAAGCCACGCCCAGATGCAATGGGATGCCGCAATATTATATAATCCGCATTCCTTCATTACCGTAAACCAAGTCTTACTAACGATTTCACCCCTAGTTATTACATAGAGTCCCACTACAGTATCCTGGGCAAAGACTGTTTCAGAAAGGAAAGCAATGGGATGTAGCAATATACCAAATACCGTCTTCATGATTTCACTCATAGAGTCCCACTATAGTATCCTGGGCAAAGACTGTTACAGAAAGGAAAGCAATGGAATGTAGCAATATACTACATACCGTCTTCATGAGTCTATTGCAAAAAAAAAAAAAAAAACACTATCAAAAGCTATTCACGAATGATAGGTCACTGATTCTGAGCACAAACTTGAATATATGATTCAATTTTATTATTCATTCATTCCTTCATTTATTTGCTTATTTCCTTTTCGTAATTAATAAAGGGGCAGGTGAATGAGTGTAATAAATCACGGATACGGCGCGGAATTTCGAATGTTTTCATACACGGCACGGCACTGACACAGTCACGGTATTGATAGCACAGTTCCATGGAAACGAAACGCCTAAACGAACAATTATTTGAACGTTAAAGACTTCGTCCAGTGTACTGGCCCAGCCTCAAAGTGACTCTGGAAGTTTAGATTTAAGGTGGCTGGACACAGTTTTGATCGACGTCAACTGACTGTGTACAAAGCGCTCAAAATCCGTCTTCCCTTTGCTTTAGCCCAAATATATTCACAGCTATGAAACTGAAATAAAGGGTGAAAAATATAATCGTAGGTGTGGGATGACAATCAACATTTATATTATAAAGAATTAAGAGAAAAATAGCATATGATCTTGGCAGGACTCGAACCTGTCACGTCGGACTAGTATACCGAAACCGTGGGTTCGAGTCCTGCCAAGGGCATATGATATTTTTCTCTTAATTCTTTATTCTATTATTCACACCGAACGCATTTCATTTCACTAACATTTATATTAATTTAATAGGGAAATCCCGAAAAACGAATTTTTATATGGGGCTCCGACGTTCCTCGACAGATTCTTTTAAAAGTTTTATACAGTGAGGACTATGAACGCTTGATTTATTATTTTTTTTTATTATTATTTTATGAACTTTCTACTGCTTCAAACCTTCTGAAAATGAAGCACTGAACTCAAATAATCTTATTGTTCAAAATAAATCATATTTCCAATCGATTCACACAAGGGATAAAGGAGAAAAAAAGTATGAAAAAACCTCAAAGTGTTCACGGTTCGAGTGTCTTCACTATAAAAGCAAACTTGTGTTAGCTGATACCTTGATTAGACATATTTTCTTAATTTTGATCCTAAAGCCCCCTAGATTGATGAAAATATAACTGTTTTAGTATATAGAGATAATCTCTAAAAAAATTCATTTTATTCCTTCAAAACAGTGAAATAATTACACCTGTTTTGCAAAAATAATAAATTCCTATATGTTCATTTTTATTTTCAATGTTCTATTATCTAGGTGAATCTGAATAAGGATTGGAAAAAAAACTTTAAATTAGAAAAAACACAATAGAATATATGAATAAGCTAGTATACTTAATAATTAAAAATCGAGTATATCTGGAAATGAACTTTAAATCAAAAAAAACACAATATACCTTGTTAACATTTCAATATTTGTGGGAAATTTTCTTTTCCTTACGTTTTTTTACGTTTACAAGCTTTTAATTTGCACTTTCAGATGAGTCATCTTTGTGTCCATCGCGTTAATTTCCTTTGAATGGCAATACTCCAGTTTCGAGTTCTCTTTCGTGTTAATTGTATTCATTTTTAACCTCGATTCGCGTAAATTTAAGTCGCACTAATTTCTAATATTTTAGTTTCGTGGAGCGTTAATTTCCTATATAATAAGCTAAGAATGGAAAACCCTATACTGGACCCCAACTCCACAACTTGAGAATTAAATATATTCCACTCACGCACACAAAAAAATATACAAAAGTTCTATTGTCGATGACGGTAATGATAAGTTGTGTGAGAGGATTAAGTCTGTGTTCCTGGTGGTCATTATGTATGGTAATATATTCTGAACACTGGTTTATTTCGAACCACTGAACTGTGGATTAGGAGTTCAGTTAATTTTCGTCGTATTCACTAGTTTTACTGACCAATATGACGGGACATTTTAACTTCAAAACTCACAGAAACTACGTTCTTCTGATTATTGCCGTCCAAGGTAAGTGCAGTTTATCATGGTTACAAAGTTTGTTTATAAAATATGAAACAAAGAATCGGCCGGCGAGCAGTGTTTAATACGTTATTTATTCAAAACTGAATATAATAATGCTAAAATCATTAACCAAAAATACGCTTAGATTTAGAAAACTTTACTGCACATTTGCTAAACTATAATTTAAGATAAATGCTGGAGTTTCACGAACCGTTTCAAAATGCACAAGCTTAGATAAGTTTATAACTCAAAATCTTTGTGGTTCAAGAAGGAAAATCAGATTCATATTATGTATCTTACAAAATACTAGATTTTGTGATTATTTTCGTTGCAATATAAGTGTTTTCCTGGCCGGGTGATTTTGATTTGGAAGTTTTCTAAAATTCTAACACGGTACCGGACAGATTTTTACATTTGCTAAACTATAATTTAAGATAAATTTAACACGAAGAGCTTTAAAATCTCTGGCTGGAGTTCAGTCACGAACCGTTTCAAAATGCACAAGCTCAGATAAGTTTATAACTCAAAATCTTTGTGGTTCAAGAAGGAAAAACAGATTTTTATTATATATCTTACAAAATACTAGATTTTGTGATTATTTTCGTTGCGCTATAAGTGTTTTCCTGGCCAGATGATTTAGATTTGGAAGTATTTCTAAAATTCTAAAACGGTACCGGACGAAAACGTTGTACGTGTAGTTGTTCGTTTACATGGGACTGTGCTATCACACGCCTAGTCATAGTCAAATAAGTTGTGAATTTAAAAATTCGTTCAGTGCAAACCGATCCTTCAAGTGTTTATTTAGTATTTCGCCATGCGTAACAACAACAACGCTTTATTTAGCAGTTATTCGCCGAAGGCGAAGTGATTATCGATGAATATTTACCGAGCGGCGAGTCTTCGAGCTGCGAGGTAAATATTCATCGATAATCACTGAGCCTGAGGTGAATAATTGTTTTAGTATAAATAAAAAGGTGATTATTTCAAAAAAGAAAGAAGGAAACAACATTGAAAGTGAAAATATTTTATTTTTTAAAAGCGCGACAGCCATTTTGTCCGAAAAGGTGATTATCGGCTGATAATCCGAGATAGAGAACCAATCAGAGCGCGCGATTTTGTATAATCACCTTTGTATTTATACTAATACCTAATAATTATAGCGAAAAAATGGCGTTGAAAAGCATGAATAATTTACTTGCATTAAAGCTAGCTTTGAAGCTCGTTTGTCAAGTTTTGAAGTTTATAGTCCAGGGAGAAGAGAAAATGAGCGTGAAATATCTTTTTAAATCAATGGTTTTAAATCTCAAATTGTTAACTATTATTTTTTAAAGTTTTTAACGTCCTTCAGTAGAGTGCAAACAATTTATCCGTGGAACATTTGGCAAAACAAAATTGCACACATTTGTACAAATTCTATTGTTTAATTAGCACTTTTTTTGTGCTATTTTGTAATTTGTATTTCACAGATATTCTGTTTGCATTCTATACTGGTGTTGTTGTAAGGCAAGTGGATAAGTAATTTTAACGATTGAAAATATATCAACCCATTATATGATACTGAGGACAGACAGACAGACAAACATACACAAACAAACAAACAAACAAGGAAGGAAGGAAAGAAGGAAAGAAAGAAAGAAAGAAAGAAAGAAAGAAAGAAAGAAAGAAAGAAAGAAAGAAAGAAAGAAAGAATGAATGAAAGAAAGAAAGAAAGAAAGAATGAATGAATGAAAGAAAGAAAGAAAGAAAGAAAGAAAGAATGAATGAAAGAAAGAAAGAAAGAAAGAAAGAACGAACGAAAGAAAGAAAGAAAGAAAGAAAGAACGAACGAACGAAAGAAAGAAAGAAAGAAAGAAAGAAAGAAAGAAAGAAAGAAAGAAAGAAAGAAAGAAAGAAAGAAAGAGAAAGAAAGAAAGAAAGAACGAACGAACGAACGAACGAACGAACGAACGAACGAACGAACGAACGAACGAACGAAAGAAAGAAAGAAAGAAACAGAGAGAGAGAGAGAGAGAAAGAAAGAAAGAACAAACGAAAGAAAGAAAGAAAGAAAGAACGAACGAACGAACGAACGAAAGAAAGAAAGAAAGAAACAGAGAGAGAGAGAGAAAGAAAGAAAGAAAGAAAGAAAGAAAGAAAGAAAGAAAGAAAGAAAGAAAGAAAGAAAGAAAGAAAGAAAGAAAGAAAGAAAGAAAGAAAGAAAGAAAGAAAGAAAGAAAGAAAGAAAGAAAGAACGGACGAACGAACGAAAGAAAGAGAGAGAGAGAGAAAGAAAGAAAGAACGAAAGAAAGAAAGAATGAATGAATGAATGAATGAATGAATGAATGAATGAATGAATGAATGAATGAATGAATAAATGAAAAGAAATGTGAAAGGAAAGAAAAGCAGTAATTTAATAATTCAAGACAGCAATTCACTTTTGGGCTCCCTGTGTCATCTCTATTTTGATCTCGATGTATTCGTCTCATCAGTGATACTACACAGCGCATCAGGAAAATCAAATACTTCAACCGAACATGCGATTAGGAAACTACTGTTAGACGATCATGACGTGACTGTACTGCCCCAGGAAGGCCAGTCTGCTGTCGATGTGGAGTTTGGATTGAAGCTCAATGCACTTCAAAAAGTGGTAAGATGTTTTTCTTAGTTACCGAATTTCTGTAGAAGAAAGTAGCTACCTAGATCCCTTAACTTGCACCTGCGCTGTCTTGAAAGGTAGCCGGGCTTTGCCATTGAGCTAGAGGCACGTGAATAATTGTCCAAGGTGTTGAAAAAGGTCTGTATCATGCATTGCAAGCTCACCGTTCGTCTCGCTTATGTGCAAAGGCCCGGCTACCTTTCAAGACGGCGAAGGGAACTCTGAAGGGAACTATTGGCTAAATGCGAGTTGAAAATTGCAAATATCGAGTGATAAGAAATTGAACTCGCATTTTCTAGCTAGTTCTCTTTTTAGACAATTATTAATGATATCGGCAAAGAAAAGTAAAGAAGTCTTTTCCTTTGCGTTCAATCCATTTATTTTGTAGCTGCTCACTCCACAAGGACCGCAAGATAAGTTTATCTTGTCATTAAAAAAAATTCTAAATTCCTACCCCTAAACCCTGTATTATAATTTATTTTAACATTTTCCTTGGCATTTTTTTCCCAGGACAGTAAAGAACAACTTATTTCAGTCGATACATGGGTCATTATGGTAAGTCTATAACAACTTCACTAAAAATGACGTCATAATGGTAGAAAACATGACGTCTCGCATTTGTAAAAGTGAGTGACATGACAACAGGGCGTCATGAAGATGCCATGATCAAGCTGACGTCATATTAAAAGTGACGTCAGCCAATATGTGGGTTATAAATTGATAACGAACAAATAGACTAGAAATCAACTAAATGACGTCATAATGGTAGAAAACATGACGTCATGCATACTAGTACCAATTGCAAGGAATAGTGTTAAATGACGTCAGGTTGAAAGAGAGCCCTTGGATTAAGTCGGAATACAGCTCGATTTGGAGGACAAAATAATAGGTTCCAATTCTCAGAAGATTGACGGGCTTGATATTTTCATCATATTGGATATTCTCTTGTTCTCCAAATTGAGCTGCTTTGATGTCACGTGAAAGGGGTCTATTGAATGTCAGTATTCTTGTATAATCATTATATGATTGATGATTTATGCCATGGTAAAGTGGCAGGATAAAAATGACGTCATATAAAAAGTGACGTCAGCAATCATTATGGGTCAAACGATTATAGAAATCCACTTTTTCTGGATTTTACGGGGTTTTCTTTTTGGATAATTTTAACTTTTCTTTAGAAATGGAATAACTCTTTTCTCAACTGGGATATAAGCAACTACGGTGGAAGAGAAAGAGTTAGCTTTCTTCCGTCCGAAATATGGTTTCCGGACATCGCCCTCTATAACAAGTGAGTGCAACTGAGACTAAGAAAACCAAGTATAGAGTCCCTATAAGTCTCTTATATTCCTAAAAGAGTTTCAAATGCATCAAAAACAAAATACTAAGAACAAAGGAAATAAGGAAGGAAGGGAAGAGAAAAGGAAAAGAGAGACATGGGAAACAACGCTCATAAGCCGACTATAGTTAACAAATAAAACAGCTTTTTTTCATGCTCTGTTCAGTAATAAAGCACGCAGGAAGTGAGTTTGTAGAGAAGAAAGAGATATAGAAAGAAAATATCTGTTGTAGTTTTCAATGCTGTTTTCTTTTGATCTTTTGATCGACCATTACATATTTTTCAGCGGTGATAGTCTTACACCGAGGGCTGGAGGAAGGAGCAAGTTTTTGTCCAACGTTGTTGTTGATAACACTGGTTTGAATATCTGGAGTGGGCCAGCCAGTTTTACATCAAGCTGTGAAATGAATCTAGAGTATTGGCCTTTTGATACACAAAAATGTGAATTTCAATTTGGATCTTTCTCCTATCATATCAAGCAATTGGAAATCAGCAAATTTGCAACCAAGAGCACTTTAGGAGGTACAGATTGTTGATTGTGTTGAATCTGTTATTATCTTGCTTGACTGATTAACTGAATGACCGACTGACTGACTGACTGACTGACTGACTGACCGACTGACTGACTGACTGACTGACTGACTGACTGACTGACTGACTGACTGACTGACTGACTGACTGACTGACTGACTGACTGACTGACTGACTGACTGACTGACTGACTGACCGACTGACTGACTGACCGACTGACTGACTGACCGACTGACCGACTGACTGACTGACTGACTGACTGACCGACCGACCGACCGACCGACCGACTGACTGACCGACCGACCGACCGACCGACCGACTGACCGACCGACCGACTGACCGACTGACCGACCGACCGACCGACCGACCGACCGACCGACCGACCGACCGACCGACCGACCGACCGACCGACTGACCGACCGACCGAACGACCGACTGACTGACTGACTGACGTTGCGACTAAGTTGTGACGTATTTCCGGCCCAACTGCTCACAAATACGCTAGATTAGAAGGGAAAATATTCTCGATGATTAAACTGTCCCTGAAATATTTAGAATACTTTGGACAACAAATCCTGTCTCAAAGAAAAAGCAAAAAAAAATCTTAATCAAACCGCTTTTCGTTTTGGACCCGGAAATTGTTTTTTACATTCGATTGACGCCCCACTTGAAGCTCTATAACGGACGATTCCCGTTTTTCTCAGGGAATTTTGTCGAAAATGGTGATTGGGATATCACCAGTATTGACGTAGAGACCAGCCAGACTGACCAAGGAAACTGCTGTCCATATACGTTTTCTCAAATATCCTTCACCATCATCATGACACGCCGATTCAAGTATCAGATGTTCTATATGGTTGCACCCTGCTTAATAATGTCCATTCTGACTCTGGTTAGCTTCTGGATCCCGTCCGAGAGTGGGGAGAGGATTGGTTTTGTAACTACACTCCTTCTAGGCATGATGGTCTTTTTGCTCGTTGTTCCTGATTCACTCCCAGAGTCTTCAAAAGCCATTCCAGTTCTTGGCATACTGCTCATGTGCACTTTAGTACTAATCTCGATCGTCCTGCTCGCTACTATCGTAGTCCTTCGATGCTTCCACAACACAGGAACCCCACCGAAATATTTAAGATGGCTTTCAAAGTCCAAAGAGATGAATAGCAATGGAACAGTCGAGGCAATCGAGCTGGACGCACATAAACGGAGCGTGGCAACTTTAAGAGCCTTACAGCCGTTTCAAGAACCCGCTGTGAGACCGGACCGACCAAGCACTAGCACAGTGTCTGTTGCATCATGGCAAGGAATCGCGTGCAGACTCGACACCATATTTTTTTGGTTTTTTCTTGTCGTGTATATCGTAGTCTATGCTGTGTTGCTTAGCATTAGAGGCTAGACTTCAGAATGACATTCTGGGATTGCATTTCTTTACTAACTATTTAGTATTTATGCTCCATATTTGAGACTTGTTTGATCACGTGATGGTAGACATCTTGGATGATAGGGACGAAATATCTTATAAGAGATTGGATACAGCTATTATAAAAAGGTTGATGAAGGATTTGTTGCATGTTCCATGTCAAGACCGAAATGCAGTATGGGCGATGTGAATGCAATCAGCGAAAAGTCACAATATGGAATTTCCCAAACTTTTTCTGAATGTTTTACCAGGATATTTTCTTCTGTGCTGACATTCACATTAAAATATGAATATGATACATTTCAAGCTTGGTAAGCAACATGCAACAAATCTTTTATTTACCAGCCTTTTTTGAAATAACCGGCTGTCTATGCCACGTTACCATTCCAGGATACCCTACAATTTAAGTACTCGCACTTTGATGCTAAAATCTCGTATCTTTGTGCGGTTTTTGCTTTATCAAAAAAAAAAAAAATCGAATGTACTTTGTTTTCACTTTTGTGTCACGTGCCGGGACAATCACAGCACATATCCTGGCACCAATTAATGTACTTATTTATTCAATTATTTATTTATTTAATTATTTATTTACTGAACGCCGCTGTAATCTGCCTCGCACCAAAATATCGCATTTAATATTGCCATATCACGCCATTATTGCGCGATTTACATTGGCTGCCTATAAGTTATAGAATTAAGACGTATCTTTTTAGGCAAGCTTATGGCTAGTTAGAGTGCAAGCGATATATCCGTGAAATACAAATTACTAAATAGTACAAAATAGTGCTAATTAAGCAATAGAAAACAATAGAATTTGCACAAAATTATACTTTTTAGTAAAACTAATGTTTCACAGATATATTGTTTGCACTCTATGTACATATATTTTAATATATTTGTTTATTTATATATTTATTCATTCATCCATTTATTCATTCATTTATTAGCAATGTTTATACAGGCGGTCCAATTTAGCTGAGGCTGTTTTAAATGAAGGGCTGTATATTATTTATATATTTATTCATTCATTTATTCATTTATTAGCACTGAATGTTTATACAGGCGGTCCAATTCAGGTGAGGCTGTTTTAGATGAAGGGCTGTATAACTAAAATGGGGAAACAAATCTGAAAACATAGATATATACAGAACCAATGCTTAAACAGAGAACTGAAATACAAACTGGGACATTTTTTAATAGTCGAACACAGGTAGCCCAGTAATTTCTCCAAAGTTTGAAAGTGTGATACTAGCGTTTCTGGAATAGAAAATAAAAATAAAAAATTTCACGAAAGCAAGGTTCTTTCATTACATAAATGTCTCTTCGGCATTCGCGCTCCGATTGGTGCGCAACTGAGCGAAAGACGTCACTCTGCAGGGCTTGAAGTTAAATTTTTAGTGATGCTAGTAAGGTATTTTTCTACTAGCAAAGTGATAAAGTTTTGAAGGAATCAGATTGATTCTTACTTGCAAGTGTTTTCTAGTGCATATTTTTTTCACTCGCAAATTCCAAAAAAGCAGTAGCATTTTGCGAGTTTGCGAGCGTTAATTTCGAGCCCCGCTTTGCTTTGCAAAGAGAGTGAAAAGTCGACATCTTTTCCTTGGGCGTAGTGTGTCATAAGCGTGTCATTCTCTTAAGAACAATATTCCTTGAGTAATTACATGAGTCGGTATTCATATTCATTTGTCTTCTCATAAACAACCATTAAAAGTCGAACTAACACTAGGGAATAACACGTGGTGACGCCAAAGATAAAGAGGTTTATGAGCCTTTCCGTGGCTCGGCGTAAAACTGGTAACGAGCTCGAGTAGGACGCGTGCTGAATCATGGGAGCAGTTTTATGGAACACCATTTTTTTTTTCAATATATGGGAAAGCTTTGCAAGATCTCTAGAAAAACAAACAGAAAACCAAAGTAAATGTTCACTCCATTCAAAAACTAAAACCTGTGACACAAAAAACGATAAATGGCGTCCCCTAAATCAGGCCCATGATTCAGTGCGCGTCCTACTTGTTACCAGTTTCCCGCTCAATCTCGGAAAAGCCAATGGGAATAATAACTTTGAACAATAATGTTTTTTCAAATTTCTGTCATTTTCCTTGTGTGGAAGACTGGAAGTTGCTACGAGAGCTAGGAGAAGGATATGAAAACCCAGCGTCCAAATGCTGAAGCAGATCAGTATGAAACAAAGCTAAGAAGAGGTCAGAAAGCAAGAAAAGAATAAACGTCGTCATCATTCAAGTAAGATATTTATTATTCATAAGAAAGCTAGCGAGTAAGCAACAGTGTTTGAGTTTGAGTGTGGATAAAAGATGGGATTATAAGTGACTTGAATAGCGTGAAGTAACAAAATACGCTTGTGCATCTGCTAGTTCGTAAAAATGCTAGTATATAATGATGATGATATGATGATGTTTTTGTTTTCTATCAAATATGCCAAGTAATTTTCTGACAGCTCAGGGTAGGAAGCCATGTTGACAAATGCAACACTGATTACTGGACGTACCTGAGCAGACTATTATTTGCAGCAAATCGGCTTTACACCGTAATGTGCATGAGCAGACCATTATTTGTAGGCAGTAATTTGCAGTTCTCTCGGCCAATCAAAACGACGGAAAAAATAATTTGAATGATAAGCGAAACTGCTTGGAATTTTCGCTGTGACAAACTATGCATTGCGCGCCTATATTTTGAGTCACTATCAACATTTGTAATTATCATTATTATTAATCATTATTATTATTATTTAATTAATGTTCCATGCAAGACGAAGGAAGTGTAAGGACACTCGCTCCACCCGACCCTCTCTCTCCGCGGTTCTTCTTCCATGACATTTATCGGAAACATGGAAGGACACTTGATGCGATAAAATTAGAGATTCACCACCCGTACGACGTTTCATGCAACTCCACCAGCGACGTCGCAAAAAGTAGAAACGAGTTCTACTTTTGCAGCGTCGCACGCGACAGTAGTAGTAGTAGTAGTGGTAGTAGTAGTAGTAGTAGTAGAAGTAGTACTAGAAGCAGTAGTAGTAGTAGAAGCAATAGTAGTAGTAGTAGAAGCAGTAGTAGTGTAGTAGTAGTAGTAGTAGTAGTGTAGTAATAGTAGTAGTAGTAGTAGTAGTAGTAGTAGTAGTGTAGTAGTAGTAGTAGTAGTAGTAGTAGTGTAGTAGTAGTAGTAGTAGTAGTAGTAGTGGTAGTATTAGTAAATACTTTAGTAGAAGTAGTAGTAGTAGTTGTAGTAGTAGTGTAGTAGTAGTAGTAGTGGTAGTAGTAGTGTAGTAATAGTGTAGTAGTAGTAGTAGTGGTAGTAGTAGTGGTATTAGTAGTGTAGTAGTAGTGTAGTAGTAGTAGTAGTTGTAGTAGTAGTGTATTAGTAGTAGTAGTGGTAGTAGTAGTGTAGTAGTAGTAGTGTAGTAGTAGTGTAATAGTAGTAGTAGTGGTAGTAGTAGTGGTAGTAGTAGTGTAGTAGTAGTGTAGTAGTAGTAGTGTAGTAGTAGTATAGTAGTAGTATAGTAGTGTAGTAGTTGTAGTAGTAGTAGTGTAGTAGTAGTAGTATAGTAGTAGTAGTATAGTAGTAGTAGTAGTAGTAGTAGTAGTAGTAGTAGTAGTAGTAGTAGTAGTAGTAGTAGTAGTAGTAGTAGTAGTAGTAGTAGTAGTAGTAGTAGTATATAGTGTGTCCGCTTCTTATTTCATCTTGTGCAGCTAGCGGAGAAGAAAGATCAGTAACATCGTTAGAAGAGACAAGGCTAAAATGAAGCCGAAGAGTATCCAGTTCAGCCTATCAGACATCTCTTGCCACTTGAACTCTTCTTCATCGTTCGATTCCTCAGCGAAGGCCGGTTTTGGTTCTTTACTTGGCATGTGTACTGGTTCCTCCATGTCAATCATCTCGGCAGTATCCTCCTGACCTTGGTTGGCCTTACCATTGCATACTTTTATCGGACTCTCTGGAGTAATGGCGTTTTTTGCTTGCGACTTGGACTTGGATTTACAGAGGAGAATTTGGGTGATTGATGAGGGGGTACCTTGACTGTGATAGCATTTCAAAATCACGATGGTTGCCATGAGAACAGCCGCAATGAGGATCAAGAATGATATCATCAGCACGCCAAGAACAGGAAGTTCGTCGGAGGTGTCAGGGAGGTACTCGGGGATCAATAGGAGGAAGACCATCATTGATAACAAGATCGTGGTTACAAAACCGATTCGTTCTCCGCTCTCAGTGGGGATGAAGAAACTCATGAGAGTCAGGATACCGAGGATGAGCGATGGAGGAGTCAGGTAGAATAGAAGATATGCTGGTTTACGAGCAATAGTGATATCGTAGCTGATAGTGCTGTAGTTGCCAACACAACAATTGCTATGGTCAGTTTTTCCGGTAGAATATTTGATGGATGTGATCTTCCATTCTCCGTTTGAAGGCAGAGCTAAAATCAGATAAAGATAGTGGTTATTCATGTGCTATTCTTGCGATTCCCGTTCTAGTTATGCGCAAAAAGTATTGTAGATATACATAATGATTTGTTTTCCAATCGGAATGCAATACCGTGGCGGTCGTTCTATGAGTTAGCCGTGTCCTGACTGAAATCAGCCCAGAATGTGCTTCAGTTGTGCCTGAACATCACCTCACCTCTATCGCTGTCGTTTTTTGACGTATGTGGCTCAATCTTCATCTCGTGATCGAAGTACGTCCACGATCCAAAGGTCAGCCTGCAGACCTGCACATCCATTGGCCAATACTTGACATCCATCTTGCAGTTACTAATGTATGTCTTGGGATTCAACCAATGGCAATCACCGCTGTTTTTCACATAAACGTTGGTCATGTGTTTGCTGGCAGAGTTCTTTACGGTGTGAGCGCTGTGGACGAAAAAAAAAAACAAGCTTAATAGCCCTCTTCAAATTTCCATGCGCCATTTAAAAAAATGGTTTCTATTATTACAAGCTTTCCGTTAGCATCCCTGCGATGCAAATACACTGCTACCTTTCAAGATGGCGCAGGGAACTGTGAAGGGGACTTTTGGTAGGTACAACCTTTAAAGGAAGAAGCGTTTCAATCCGTACAAGATACTCATTTTCACGTCGCAGTTATTAAGTTATGGGCGAGATGCGCTACTGTTGCCGGGAATACTATTTTTCAAGATACTTTCGATTTTGAGATACTATAAGCGTTTAAAAATTTGTTTGCCATCCAGCAGAGCCATCCTCAACGGACCTTGGGCTGGATTGATTCATTATCAAAGTGGTACATCAGCACGTGACTATTTGACAAAGACCCTATCACTGACTGCTCATTTTCTCCTGAGCCGGATTCACGTAATACTATATTTGTATTCCCACCTATTGTATAGAGTAATATCAGGTACCCAAATTTCATCAGGGGTGAAGAGAGTCCTTGCAACTCCGCCATAATCCTTGGGTGTCCACTCGAGATATTCATCTCTCCAAGACTAGAGGTAGTAGCAAATACAATACTGGATTAGTTATAATTCAGGGTCGTAGCAAGGGGAGGACTCTGGGGGCCTCCCCCCCCCCCCCCCCCCCCCCCCCCCCCATTTATTTCGGATATACTGTATATTGAGATATGTTACTAAGACGTAGGAGGTTTTTTGACCTAGGGTCCCCTAATATTTTTGGCCTTGCTACGGCCCTGTAATTAAGAATCCTATGGTAATATGGATGATATGGGGTAATATGGGAGCTGGGATTTGCCTTTTTTTTACCTGGGAAAATGTGATTTCATCCACTGGGACTGGAATTTAGCCATTACTGGGACTGGGATTTTGCGAAATTTTGGGCTGGGAAATAGGATCATATAGGACCCCCCTCCTCCTCCTGGACCTTCTTAGTTGAAAGTGCAATATTCTGTGGTTCTCTTGAATGTCATTATATATTATCTTGGAAATTCTTTTTTTTTTTTTTTTTTCAGCCAAAAACCTTTGAAAAAAGTTCGCCAGTTTGCTAGCTAGAACCATACAATTAAGGGTCGTTTGCAAAAACATTTCCAGTCAATATCCCTGGAAAAAAGCTGGACAATTTCCTTGAAGTATACAAGTTGGACAGTTTCCTTGATCAAGAACCATACAAGGGGTTCTTCAGTATCATATTCAATCAATTTTTTGTCCCTGGTCTTAAAAGACATATACGTCCGTATTTCGTAGGAGCGGCGCTTATTAGAGTTAATACGATAATTTGGCGATCATGTTGGATGATACAACAAAAGAAACCAAGGAGGAATCTTTTGTTCTACACAACCAACATGGGCAGCTATGAAAAACGGGAATCAAAAAAGACCAATACCTTAACTTCCCATGCGTCCAGAGACAAAGTTTGCTTTTTGGTGTCCTGCAAATTAAAAAAAAATGAAATTATTGAACAACGGCGATTTTCACTGGCACTATAGAACACGGAATTCATTGATCAAGAAAAAGTGGAAATGAAGTTGAAAAAGTAATACTGTTACAGTATTAATTCTCAACTTCATTTCGACATTTTTCTGTAGTCCCTTTCACAGCTTGAACTAATAGAGACATGCAATTGTCCAAGGTGTTTTTAAAAAAAGGTCTTCGTCTCGCTTAGATGTAATGGCACGGCTACCTTTCAAGATGGCGCAGGGAACTGCGAAAGGGAATGCTCGTCAACTTATACGTACAACATCAACGAGGTTTGTAACCAACAGTGAAAACTTCACCAAAAGCACCTGCGTCTTGCGATATTCTACAGGCCCGATGACACGATCATAGTTTATAAGTCTTTCCTTTCTGATCTCGGTCTGTCTTTCGTTGAGATCTAACTTTTTTCCTTCAATACCTGAATAAGAGACAAAAGCTCAAATCATACCAATAAAAATCCTCCCTTGCCTCGTTCCTTTTTCTTTGGTTCTCAAGCATTTTGGATGTTCTTCGCCAAAAATTAATGGATGCCCACTAACAAACTAATGCACATTATTTCAAAAAGGGATGGTTTTTGATCAAAAAGCATGGTTTTGATCCATTTTGGCACTTTTTTTCACTCTTTCTTCCCATCCAACCCAATCCATCTGGCGTCCATTTTTAAAATAGCAATTGCATGTTTATTTGGCTTCACTTTCAGGCCCCTAATAACCAAAGTGTATTTTTTCAAAAACGGATGATTTTTGCTCAAAAAGCATGGAGTATAGCCCATGGTTTACATCGATTTTGGCCTTTTTTTTCACTCCTTGTTCATCCATTCCATCTGGTAAATATTTTTCAAATAAAAATTGCATGGTTATTTGGCTTCACTTTCAGGCCCCTAATAACCAAGGTGTATTTTTTTAAAAAAGGATGGTTTTTGAGTATAGCCCATAGCTTTAATCCGTTTTCAAGCAAAAAAGCATGGACTATAGCCCATGGTTTTCATCGATTTTGGGTGTTTTTCACACCTTTTTCAAAATGATGCATAATTCATAAATGTTCAAAAAGGGTCATTTTTGGCCAAAAAGCATGGACTATAGCCCATGGTTTTCATCGATTTTGGGTGTTTTTCACACCTTTTTAAAAATGATGCAAAATTCATAAATGTTCAAAAAGGGTCATTTTTGGCCAAAAAGCATGGACTATAGCCCATGGTTTTCATCGATTTTGGGTATTTTTCACACCTTTTTCAAAATGATGCAAAATTCATAAAATAATCAAATAGGGTCATTTTGGCCAAAAAGCATGGACTATAGCCCATGGTTTTCATCGATTTTGGGTTTTTTTCACACCTTTCTCAAAATGATGCAAAATTCATAACATGTTCAAATAGGGTCATTTTGGCCAAAAACCATGGACTATAGCCCATGGTTTTCATCGATTTTGGGTATTTTTCACACCTTTCTCAAAATGATGCAAAATTCATAACATGTTCAAAAAGGGTCATTTTTGGCCATAAAGCATGGACTATAGCCCATGGTTTTCATCGATTTTAGATGTTTTTCACACCTTTTTCAAAATGATGCCAAATTCATAACATGTTCAAAAAGGGTCATTTTTGGCCAAATAGCATGGACTATAGCCCATGGTTTTCATCGATTTTGGGTGTTTTTCACACCGTTTTCAAAATGATGCAAAGTTCATAAAATGTCCAAAAAGGGTCATTTTTGGCCAAAAACCATGGACTATAGCCCATGGTTTTCATCGATTTTGGGTATTTTTCACACTTTTTCAAAATGATGCAAAATTCATAACATGTTCAAAAAGGGTCATTTTTGGCCAAAAAGCATGGACTATAGCCCATGGTTTTCATCGATTTTGGGTGTTTTTCACACCTTTTTCAAAATGATGCCAAATTCATAACATGTTCAAAAAGGGTCATTTTTGGCCAAAAAGCATGGACTATAGCCCATGGTTTTCATCGATTTTGGGTGTTTTTCTCACCTTTTTCAAAATGATCCATAATTCATAAATGTTCAAAAAGGGTCATTTTTGGCCAAAAAGCATGGACTATAGCCCATGGTTTTCATTGGTTTTGGGTATTTTTCACACCTTTTTCAAAATGATGCAAAATTCATAACATGTTCAAAAAGGGTCATTTTTGGCCAAAAAGCATGGACTATTGCCTATGGTTTTCATCCATTTTGGGTGTTTTTCACACCTTTTTCAAAATGATGGAAAATTCATAAATGTTCAAAAAGGGTCATTTTTGGCCAAAAAGCATGGACTATAGCCCATGGTTTTCATCGATTTTGGGTATTTTTCACACTTTTTCAAAATGATGCCAAATTCATAACATGTTCAAAAAGGGTCATTTTTGGCCAAAAAGCATGGACTATAGCCCATGGTTTTCATCGATTTTAGGTGTTTTTCACACCTTTTTCAAAATGATGCCAAATTCATAACATGTTCAAAAAGGGTCATTTTTGGCCAAAAAGCATGGACTATAGCCCATGGTTTTCATCGATTTTGGGTGTTTTTCACCTTTTTTCAAAATGATGCAAAGTTCATAAAATGTCCAAAAAGGGTCATTTTTGGCCCAAAAAGCATACACTATAGCCCATGGTTTTCATCGATTTTGGGTGTTTTTCACACCTTTTTCAATATCATGCAAAATTCATAAAATGCTCAAAAAGGGTCATTTTTGGCCAAAAAGCATGGACAATAGCCAATGGTTTCATCGATTTTGGGTGTTTTTCACACGTTTTTTTCAAAATGATGCATAATTCATAAATGTTCAAAAAGGGTCATTTTGGGCCAAAAAGCATGGACTATAGCCCATGGTTTTCATCGATTTTGGGTGTTTTTCACACCTTTTTCAAAATGATGGAAAATTCATAAATGTTCAAAAATAAATAAATATCATGCAAAATTCATAAAATGCTCAAAAAGGGTCATTTTTGGCCAAAAAGCATGGACTATAGCCCATGGTTTTCATCGATTTTGGGTGTTTTTCTCACCTTTTTCAAAATGATCCATAATTCATAAATGTTCAAAAAGGGTCATTTTTGGCCAAAAAGCATGGACTATAGCCCATGGTTTACATTGGTTTTGGGTATTTTTCACACCTTTTTCAAAGTGATGCAAAATTCATAACATGTTCAAAAAGGGTCATTTTTGGCCAAAAAGCATGGACTATTGCCTATGGTTTTCATCCATTTTGGGTGTTTTTCACACCTTTTTCAAAATGATGGAAAATTCATAAATGTTCAAAAAGGGTCATTTTTGGCCAAAAAGCATGGACTATAGCCCATGGTTTTCATCGATTTTGGGTATTTTTCACACTTTTTCAAAATGATGCCAAATTCATAACATGTTCAAAAAGGGTCATTTTTGGCCAAAAAGCATGGACTATAGCCCATGGTTTTCATCGATTTTAGGTGTTTTTCACACCTTTTTCAAAATGATGCCAAATTCATAACATGTTCAAAAAGGGTCATTTTTGGCCAAAAAGCATGGACTATAGCCCATGGTTTTCATCGATTTTGGGTGTTTTTCACCTTTTTTCAAAATGATGCAAAGTTCATAAAATGTCCAAAAAGGGTCATTTTTGGCCCAAAAAGCATACACTATAGCCCATGGTTTTCATCGATTTTGGGTGTTTTTCACACCTTTTTCAATATCATGCAAAATTCATAAAATGCTCAAAAAGGGTCATTTTTGGCCAAAAAGCATGGACAATAGCCCATGGTTTCATCGATTTTGGGTGTTTTTCACACGTTTTTTTCAAAATGATGCATAATTCATAAATGTTCAAAAAGGGTCATTTTGGGCCAAAAAGCATGGACTATAGCCCATGGTTTTCATCGATTTTGGGTGTTTTTCACACCTTTTTCAAAATGATGGAAAATTCATAAATGTTCAAAAAGGGTCATTTTTGGCCAAAAAGCATGGACTATAGCCCATGGTTATTATCGATTTTGGGTGTTTTTTACACTTTTGTCAAAATGATGCAAAATTCATAAAATGCTCAAATGGGGTCATTTTGGTCAAAAGCCATGGACTATAGCCCATGGTTTTCATCGATTTTGGGTATTTTTCACACCTTTTTCAAAATGATGGAAAATTCATAAATGTTCAAAAAGGGTCATTTTTGGCCAAAAAGCATGGACTATAGCCCATGGTTTTCATCGATTTTAGGTGTTTTTCACACCTTTTTCAAAATGTTGCCAAATTCATAACATGTTCAAAAAGGGTCATTTTTGGCCAAATAGCATGGACTATAGCCCATGGTTTTCATCGATTTTAGGTGTTTTTCACACCTTTTTCAAAATGTTGCCAAATTCATAACATGTTCAAAAAGGGTCATTTTTGGCCAAAAAGCATGGACTATAGCCCATGGTTTTCATCGATTTTGGGTGTTTTTATCACCTTTTTCAAAATGATGCATAATTCATAAATGTTCAAAAAGGGTCATTTTTGGCCAAAAAGCATGGACTATAGCCCATGGTTTTCATCGATTTTGGGTGTTTTTCACACCTTTCTCAAACTGATGCAAAATTCATAACATGTTCAAATAGGGTCATTTTGGCCAAAAACCATGGACTATAGCCCATGGTTTTCATCGATTTTGGGTATTTTTCACACCTTTCTCAAAATGATGCAAAATTCATAACATGTTCAAAAAGGGTCATTTTTGGCCATAAAGCATGGACTATAGCCCATGGTTTTCATCGATTTTAGATGTTTTTCACACCTTTTTCAAAATGATGCCAAATTCATAACATGTTCAAAAAGGGTCATTTTTGGCCAAATAGCATGGACTATAGCCCATGGTTTTCATCGATTTTGGGTGTTTTTCACACCGTTTTCAAAATGATGCAAAGTTCATAAAATGTCCAAAAAGGGTCATTTTTGGCCAAAAACCATGGACTATAGCCCATGGTTTTCATCGATTTTGGGTATTTTTCACACTATTTAAAAATGATGCAAAATTCATAACATGTTCAAAAAGGGTCATTTTTGGACAAAAAGCATGGACTATAGCCCATGGTTTTCATCGATTTTAGGTATTTTTCACACCTTTTTCAATATGATGCAAAATTCATAAAATGCTCAAAAAGGGTCATTTTTGGCCAAAAAGCATGGACTATAGCCCATTTTTTTCTTCGATTTTGGGTATTTTTCACACCCTTTTCAATATGATGCAAAGTTCATAAAATGCTCAAAAAGGGTCATTTTTGGCCAAAAAGCATGGACTATAGCCCATGGTTTCATCGATTTTGGGTGTTTTTCACACCTTTTTCAAAATAATGCCAAATTCATAACATGTTCAAAAAGGGTCATTTTCGGCCAAAAAGCATGGACTATAGCCCATGGTTTTCATCGATTTTAGGTGTTTTTCACACCTTTTTAAAAATGATGGAAAATTCATAACATGTTCAAAAAGGGTCATTTTTGGCCAAAAAGCATGGACTATAGCCCATGGTTTTCGTTGATTTTGGGTATTTTTCACACCTTTTTCAAAATGATGGAAAATTCATAACATGTTCAAAAAGGGTCATTTTTGGCCAAAAAGCATGGACTATAGCCCATGGTTTTTATCGATTTTAGGTGTTTTTCACACCTTTTTCAAAATGTTGCCAAATTCATAACATGTTCAAAAAGGGTCATTTTTGGCCAAAAAGCATGGACTATAGCCCATGGTTTTCATCGATTTTGGGTATTTTTCACACCGTTTTCAAAATGATGCAAAGTTCATAAAATGTCCAAAAAGGGTCATTTTTGGCCAAAAAGCATGGACTATTGCCCATGGTTTTCATCGATTTTGGGTGTTTTTCACACCTTTTTCAAAATGATGCATAATTGATAAATGTTCAAAAAGGGTCATTTTTGGCCAAAAAGCATGGACTATAGCCCATGGTTTTCATCGATTTTGGGTGTTTTTATCACCTTTTTCAAAATGATGCATAATTCATAAAATGTTGAAAAAGGGTCATTTTTGGCCAAAAGCATGGACTATAGCCCATGGTTTTCATCGATTATGGGTGTTTTTATCACCTTTTTCAAAATGATGCATAATTCATAAATGTTCAAAAAGGGTCATTTTTGGCCAAAAAGCATGGACTATAGCCCATGGTTTTCATCGATTTTGGGTGTTTTTCACACCTTTTTCAATATCATGCAAAATTCATAAAATGCTCAAAAAGGGTCATTTTTGGCCAAAAAGCATGGACTATAGCCCATGGTTTTCATCGATTTTGGGTGTTTTACTCACCTTTTTCCAAATTATGGAAAATTCATAAATGTTCAAAAAGGGTCATTTTTGGCCAAAAAGCATGGACTATAGCCCATGGTTTTCATCGATTTTGGGTGTTTTTCACACCTTTTTCAAAATGATGCATAATTCATAAATGTTCAAAAAGGGTCATTTTTGGCCAAAAAGCATGGACTATAGCCCATGGTTTTCATCGATTTTGGGTGTTTTTCACACCTTTTTCAAAATGATGCATAATTCATAAATGTTCAAAAAGGGTCATTTTGGGCCAAAAAGCATGGACTATAGCCCATGGTTTTCATTGATTTTGGGTATTTTTCACACCTTTTTCAAAAAGATGCAAAATTCTTAAATGTTCAAAAAGGGTCATTTTTGGCCAAAAAGCATGGACTATAGCCCATGGTTTTCATCGATTTTGGGTATCTTTCAACCTTTTTCAATATGATGCAAAATTCATAAAATGCTCAAAAAGGGTCATTTTTGGCCAAAAAGCATGGACTATAGCCCATTTTTTTCTTCGATTTTGGGTATTTTTCACACCCTTTTCAATATGATGCAAAGTTCATAAAATGCCCAAAAAGGGTCATTTTTGGCCAAAAAGCATGGACTATAGCCCATGGTTTTCGTTGATTTTGGGTATTTTTCACACCTTTTTCAAAATGATGGAAAATTCATAACATGTTCAAAAAGGGTCATTTTTGGCCAAAAAGCATGGACTATAGCCCATGGTTTTTATCGATTTTGGGTGTTTTTTACACTTTTTTCAAAATGATGCAAAATTCATAAAATAATTAAATAGGGTCATTTTGGCCAAAAACCATGGACTATAGCCCATGGTTTTCATCGATTTTGGGTGTTTTTCACACCTTTTTCAATATCATGCAAAATTCATAAAATGCTCAAAAAGGGTCATTTTTGGCCAAAAAGCATGGACTATAGCCCATGGTTTCATCGATTTTGGGTGTTTTTCACACCTTTTTCAAAATGATGCATAATTCATAAATGTTCAAAAAGGGTCATTTTTGGCCAAAAAGCATGGACTATAGCCCATGGTTTCATCGATTTTGGGTGTTTTTCACACCTTTTTCAAAATGATGCCAAATTCATAACATGTTCAAAAAGGGTCATTTTGGCCAAAAACCATAGACTATAGCCCATGGTTTTCATCGATTATGGGTGTTTTTCACACCTTTTTCAATATCATGCAAAATTCATAAAATGCTCAAAAAGGGTCATTTTTGGCCAAAAAGCATGGACTATAGCCTATGGTTTCATCGATTTTGGGTGTTTTTCACACCTTTTTCAAAATGATGCATAATTCATAAATGTTCAAAAAGGGTCATTTTTGGCCAAAAAGCATGGACTATAGCCCATGGTTTTCATCGATTTTGGGTGTTTTTATCACCTTTTTCAAAATGATGCATAATTCATAAATGTTCAAAAAGAGTCATTTTTGGCCAAAAAGCATGGACTATAGCCCATGGTTTTCATTGGTTTTGGGTATTTTTCACACCTTTTTCAAAATGATGGAAAATTCATAACATGTTCAAAAAGGGTCATTTTAGGCCAAAAAGCATGGACTATAGCCTATGGTTTCATCGATTTTGGGTGTTTTTCACACCTTTTTCAAAATGATGCATAATTCATAAATGTTCAAAAAGGGTCATTTTTGGCCAAAAAGCATGGACTATAGCCCATGGTTTTCATCGATTTTGGGTGTTTTTATCACCTTTTTCAAAATGATGCATAATTCATAAATGTTCAAAAAGAGTCATTTTTGGCCAAAAAGCATGGACTATAGCCCATGGTTTTCATTGGTTTTGGGTATTTTTCACACCTTTTTCAAAATGATGGAAAATTCATAACATGTTCAAAAAGGGTCATTTTAGGCCAAAAAGCATGGACTATTGCCTATGGTTTTCATCCATTTTGGGTATTTTTCACACCTTTTTCAAAATGATGGAAAATTCATAAAATGCTCAAAAAGGGTCATTTTTGGCCAAAAAGCATGGACTATAGCCCATGGTTTTCATCGATTTTGGGTGTTTTTCACACCTTTTTCAATATCATGCAAAATTCATAAAATGCTCAAAAAGGGTCATTTTTGGCCAAAAAGCATGGACTATAGCCCATGGTTTTCATCGATTTTGGGTGATTTTCTCACCTTTTTCAAAATGATGCATAATTCATAAATGTTCAAAAAGGGTCATTTTTGGCCAAAAAGCATGGACTATAGCCCATGGTTTTCATTGGTTTTGGGTATTTTTCACACCTTTTTCAAAATGATGCAAAATTCATAACATGTTCAAAAAGGGTCATTTTTGGCCAAAAAGCATGGACTATTGCCTATGGTTTTCATCCATTTTGGGTGTTTTTCACACCTTTTTCAAAATGATGCCAAATTCATAACATGTTCAAAAAGGGTCATTTTGGCCAAAAACCATAGACTATAGCCCATGGTTTTCATCGATTATGGGTGTTTTTCACACCTTTTTCAATATCATGCAAAATTCATAAAATGCTCAAAAAGGGTCATTTTTGGCCAAAAAGCATGGACTATAGCCTATGGTTTCATCGATTTTGGGTGTTTTTCACACCTTTTTCAAAATGATGCATAATTCATAAATGTTCAAAAAGGGTCATTTTTGGCCAAAAAGCATGGACTATAGCCCATGGTTTTCATCGATTTTGGGTGTTTTTATCACCTTTTTCAAAATGATGCATAATTCATAAATGTTCAAAAAGAGTCATTTTTGGCCAAAAAGCATGGACTATAGCCCATGGTTTTCATTGGTTTTGGGTATTTTTCACACCTTTTTCAAAATGATGGAAAATTCATAACATGTTCAAAAAGGGTCATTTTAGGCCAAAAAGCATGGACTATTGCCTATGGTTTTTATCCATTTTGGGTATTTTTCACACCTTTTTCAAAATGATGGAAAATTCATAAAATGCTCAAAAAGGGTCATTTTTGGCCAAAAAGCATGGACTATAGCCCATGGTTTTCATCGATTTTGGGTGTTTTTCACACCTTTTTCAATATCATGCAAAATTCATAAAATGCTCAAAAAGGGTCATTTTTGGCCAAAAAGCATGGACTATAGCCCATGGTTTTCATCGATTTTGGGTGATTTTCTCACCTTTTTCAAAATGATGCATAATTCATAAATGTTCAAAAAGGGTCATTTTTGGCCAAAAAGCATGGACTATAGCCCATGGTTTTCATTGGTTTTGGGTATTTTTCACACCTTTTTCAAAATGATGCAAAATTCATAACATGTTCAAAAAGGGTCATTTTTGGCCAAAAAGCATGGACTATTGCCTATGGTTTTCATCCATTTTGGGTGTTTTTCACACCTTTTTCAAAATGATGGAAAATTCATAAATGTTCAAAAAGGGTCATTTTTGGCCAAAAAGCATGGACTATAGCCCATGGTTTTCATTGGTTTTGGGTATTTTTCACACCTTTTTCAAAATGATGCAAAATTCATAACATGTTCAAAAAGGGTCATTTTTGGCCAAAAAGCATGGACTATTGCCTATGGTTTTCATCCATTTTGGGTGTTTTTCACACCTTTTTCAAAATGATGGAAAATTCATAAATGTTCAAAAAGGGTCATTTTTGGCCAAAAAGCATGGACTATAGCCCATGGTTTTCATCGATTTTGGGTGTTTTTTACACTTTTTTCAAAATGATGCAAAATTCATAAAATGCTCAAATAGGGTCATTTTGGCCAAAAAGCATGGACTACAGCCCATGGTTTTCATCGATTTTGGGTGTTTTTCACACCTTTTTCAAAATGATGCATAATTCATAAATGTTCAAAAAGGGTCATTTTTGGCCAAAAAGCATGGACTATAGCCCATGGTTTTCATCGATTTTGGGTGTTTTTATCACCTTTTTCAAAACGATGCATAATTGATAAATGTTCAAAAAGGGTCATTTTTGGCCAAAAAGCATGGACTATAGCCCATGGTTTTCATTGGTTTTGGGTATTTTTCACACCTTTTTCAAAATGATGCAAAATTCATAACATGTTCAAAAAGGGTCATTTTAGGCCAAAAAGCATGGACTATTGCCTATGGTTTTCATCCATTTTGGTTGTTTTTCACACCTTTTTCAAAATGATGGAAAATTCATAAAATGCTCAAAAAGGGTCATTTTTGGCCAAAAAGCATGGACTATAGCCCATGGTTTTCATCGTTTTTTGGTGTTTTTCACACCATTTTCAAAAATGCAAACTTCATAAAATGTCCAAAAAGGGTCATTTTTGGCCAAAAAGCATGGACTATAGCCCATGGTTTTCATCGATTTTGGGTGTTTTTCACACCTTTTTCAATATCATGCAAAATTCATAAAATGCTCAAAAAGGGTCATTTTTGGCCAAAAAGCATGGACTATAGCCCATGGTTTTCATCGATTTTGGGTGTTTTTCTCACCTTTTTCAAAATGATGTATAATTCATAAATGTTCAAAAAGGGTCATTTTTGGCCAAAAAGCATGGACTATAGCCCATGGTTTTCATTGGTTTTGGGTATTTTTCACACCTTTTTCAAAATGATGCAAAATTCATAACATGTTCAAAAAGGGTCATTTTTGGCCAAAAAGCATGGACTATTGCCTATGGTTTTCATCCATTTTGGGTGTTTTTCACACCTTTTTCAAAATGATGGAAAATTCATAAATGTTCAAAAAGGGTCATTTTTGGCCAAAAAGCATGGACTATAGCCCATGGTTTTCATCGATTTTGGGTGTTTTTTACACTTTTTTCAAAATGATGCAAAATTCATAAAATGCTCAAATAGGGTCATTTTGGCCAAAAAGCATGGACTACAGCCCATGGTTTTCATCGATTTTGGGTATTTTTCACACTTTTTCAAAATGATGCAAAATTCATAACATGTTCAAAAAGGGTCATTTTTGGCCAAAAAGCATGGACTAAAGCCCATGGTTTTCCTCGATTTTGGGTATTTTTCACACCTTTTTCAAAATGATGCAAACTTCATAACATGTTCAAAAAGGGTCATTTTTGGCCAAAAAGCTTGGACTATAGCCCATGGTTTTCATAGATTTTGGGTGTTTTTCATACCTTTTTCAAAATGATGCAAAGTTCATAAAATGTCCAAAAAGGGTCATTTTTGGCCAAAAAGCATTTACTATAGCCCATGTTTTGATTTGTTTTGGGTGTCTTAAACACTTCTTGAAAAATAATGAAGTATTAATGAATTTGCAAAATAGGTTATTTTGGACCGAAAAGGATGGACTACACCCCATGTTTTGATCGATTTTGGGTGTCTTTGACACCTCTTGAACAATCATGAATTATTTATGAATTTTGAAAATGGGTTATTTTTTGGCCGAAAAGGATGGACTACACCCCATGTTTTGATTAATTTTGGGTGTTTTGAACACCTCCGGAAGAAGGATGAATTATTTAATTTTTTTTATAAAATGGGTCATTTTTGGCCAAAAAGGATGGACTACACCCCATGTTTTGATCGATTTTGGGTGTTTTTCACACCTTTTTCAAAATGATGCATAATTCATAAATGTTCAAAAAGGGTCATTTTTGGCCAAAAAGCATGGACTACACCCTATCTTGTGTTCGATTTTTAGTGTCTTGGACACCTCTTGAAAAAGGATGAATTATTGAGGAATTTTGAAAATTGTTTTTTTTAATCAAAAAGAATGGACTATACCCTATCTTGTGTTCGATTTTGGGTGTCTTGGACACCTCTTGAAAAAGGATTATGAATTTTGAAAATGGGATATTTTTGGCCAAAAAGGATGGACTACACACCTGTTACCTACACACTACAATCTGTTCCTTATCGCATAGACAAATGAAACTTCACATGCAAAAAGAGTTGTTTTGCTTTACAATAAGGAGCAGGTTATCATTGGCAGAAGCCCAATATGAAAAATGGTTGAGTTGATTAATATTAACTAATGTGGATAATGTCAACAAAAATAAAAACAACTGCTGAGAACATACACATTTAACATTCTAAAAAAAGGTAAAAAAAAAAAAAAAAAGAAAAAGAAACCCAAAATAATCTCAGAAAATCCAATTGAATTTTTGGAAGGATCAAAAATCTCAAAACATGTTTCAAAAGCTAAGGAAAGATCTAGAAGTAGTGAATATCTGTCGGAAATTTCAAAAGCATTAAAACACAATTTCCTAGCACTTTTTTGTTTTTTCTATAATTGTCAAAAAAGAAAGTCTTCTAGCGAATGCAATAAGCCGACTATTCAATCTCATTGAATATTCATTAGCTATCCTGATGACGTCATCAGTATTATTTAAGAGACTGTTAATTATTCAATGTGTCACTTTGGCGCGAACCAACTGAACGAAAGGAGCTCCCCTCCCACCCACCCCTCTTGTTTACTCTCAGGCCTAACCCTACGGCTTTGCTCGTCAGGGGTGGCTCTCCATATCTTAATTAATGCTGATGAGTAAACAGGAGGGATAATGTACTATTTTCTTTCTAGCAAATTCGTTATTACCAGCGCTATGGTTATTTTATTGTTCCACCAAAAACGTTGAAAAAAAAATGTTAACTTGAACTGTTTAGAATTTATATTACTTTAAGTGGCTGACTACAAAAATTAGAAAGCTTTCTTAGAAAGGTATATTATACAGAATTGAACGCTGATTAAGAATAAAGAAAGAAAGAAAGAAAATACAGCTCGTTTTCAAGATATTGAATTTTTAAGTATTACCCTCTTAGTTGACTCTGAATTCTTCTAAAGAAAAATGGCGGAAAGCCGAAAGCTTCGCACAAAATAATTAATAATTAAAAAACTAAAAAAAAACTAAAAAAGCTATGGAGGTATTTTTTTTCAGGACATCTACTTTAAACATTATTTTCGTTATTTGGCTAAAAATATTCGAAGAAAATTTTGAGAATAAGCTTAAAATTAAGATTTTTTTTTCGTGTAATCGTGTTATCGTAGTTCTCAAATGATACCAACTAAAACACAAAGCACCCAAGAGAGTACGAAATACTTCAGACATATTCTCTTGACGTGCCTTGAATATAAAACTGCTTTATTCTTTTTCCAGAATGCTCTAAAATGTCGGTTATTCATCAACCTCAGTCAAAACAGTTATTACCTACTCGAACTAATCATTAAAATTCGAGTCTCGGCCGTGGAAGGTATTAAACGCAACAAATTATCTTATAGTTGAAATATCGCCAAATAGGGATTGTAAAGAGACCCCAACGCAACAGTAAAGATTATTTGCCCCGATACTTTTCTTTTGATTCTGATAGAGATACATTAGATAATTCTCTGGGTGTAGTTTTTGGATGGTTTGGAATCGTCGAACATACTTTTTATAAAGCAGTATGTTAAGGCCTCAATTTGCATTTGTGAACTTTGGAAATAATGAACTACAGGTAGATTTTTTTTTTCGGATCTTAAAACGCCAAATATTCTAAAATGAATACAACCAACAGAAAGAGGGATATCTAAATCTACTCTTTCGATAAAATATACCAACGAAAAAATTAGATAAGTGTTTTAGCTGTAGAATGAGCTTATTTTTGCACTAAATTCTGTGACTTTGGCGGTCAATTTTTCGATGCATTTGGCCGAAATCAATTTTTGTAAATTTCCTGGAAATAAAGTAAAATTAAAAAAATAAAATAAAAACACCAGGATGTATTTCATACTAAGGGCGACACTTAAGAACTATCAATAAACAAATTATGAGCAAAATCGATTTTTTGACTTGTGCCACGAAAAGTCGATTTTGGTCGATTTTTACAGACAGTCGCTCTTAATATGCTAAAAAACGGCTATCAAGTATATATTTATCAGAAAAGAGTTAAAAAAAACGCCGCTAAGTAATGTTCCGCTGCGTTTCAAAAATCTGCCTTATAGTTTGGCACATTTTGCTTATTTATCGACGTTATTTTTTAACAGATTAAAATCGTCGGGTTAGTACATATTTCGTAGTACTATACACCTTAATCCAAAATGGCGCACATTTACATGGAAACGAGGCATCAAGGGCCAAAATGCAAAGAAACAAATGAATATAGGTATTCAATCACCAGTCCGGTCTTTCTTTCCCCCTTACATTCGGGAACACAACAGTTTTGCGGCATTAGATTATAAGAAACACTGTAACTTTGTAACTTTGCACGGCCGGGTGAGTTACATGAAAATGAGACATCCAGGGCCAAATTTACAAAGTTTCCATGTAAATGTGCGCCATTTTGGATTAAGGTGTATAACGCTTATTATTCTAAAGAAAATTGAAACAGGATCAATGCTTTAAAGGTCTAAATCTTGGCTAATATATACTAAGAGGGAATTTCAAATTCCTCGAAAATTATTAAAAGTTTTTGAAAACTTTAGCGCTGCCTTGAATCATAACTTCATCACACTATTCCGGGTTCTTACACTATTACTAATTTTAATCGTTTACTATTTTTTGTTTAAGTTAAAAAATGAAACTACAAAATGCTTACCGTTTTGCGGAATAAGGAACACAAGTAGAACTCCTGCGATAATTTTCATCATTTCTTGATTCTTGAAAAGCGTACGTGCTTATCGAATGCGCTTGCTAAACCCGAATTAAAAACTCACCTGGCTGGTTTAGTTATACCCTATTTTCATGGAGTTTGATAATTAATATTGGCATTGAAACAATCGAAGCTCATTAATAATTTCAAAACTTTCTGACGTCGTAATGTCGATGACCTTCGAAAACCAATCGAGAAAAAAAAAATTATAATTGGCAGAAAAAACTAAATTTGAGCTTGTATTTTTTGAAGAATGTTTTAGTAATTAGAGCACTTGTTGTCGAGGGAGCTAAGTGAATCCAAACAAGTGCTGAAAATGCGGTTGTTGGATTTCTACTTAAAAGTCAATTATTGTAAATGAACATGATAATTCCAATTTAGGAATTTACAGCAAAGTCAAACTCTATTCGTACCTATTGTTTGAGTCTGTTTGCATGGCTCCTTGATAACGAGTAGTGTTTGACTTGTGAAAATACAGTAGTTTATAGACTAACATCCATCCATCCATCCATCCATCCATCCATCCATCCATCCATCCATCCATCCATCCATCCATCCATCCATCCATCCATCCATCCATCCATCCATCCATTTATCCATCCATCCATCCATCCATCCATCCATTTATCCATCCATTTATCCATCCATCCATCCATCCATCCATCCATCCATTTATCCATCCATCCATCCATCCATCCATCTATTCATCCATCTATCCATTACCATTTATTGTTTCAGCTTTCACCTGTATCCATCTAGAAGTAATAATAGGGATAATGAACAGATCCATCCATTTATCCATCCATTTATCCATCCATCAATCCATCCATCTATTCATCCATCTATTCATCCATCTATCCATTACCATTTATTGTTTCAGCTTTCACCTGTATCCATCTAGAAGTAATAATAGGGATAATGAACTGATGCTAACAAAAATACTCTAGAGAATTGACAAGGATACAAAATAAACTGTAACATCACGACAAAGCTATAAATATCATTTTAAAAAAGTTTCAGGATTTCGAAAGCTAAACCAGTTGAGACGACAATCAAAATATTTCTGAACTATTTTGTTCAATGTAAAAGAAACCATTTCGCTTAATATGAGGTGCGATTTTTGCGCCGCAATACTCAAGAATGGTAAAGGATTAACTTGTTAAGTTTTATTCAGGACACCAAGATTACCTGGGCAAATGTATCTCTAGATGCATAAGACAAAATCTATTATATTTTCAAAAAAACGCCGCAATAAAATTACAGCAAAAATCGCCAGTGTAAACGGACCTTTACAAGGTACAGTAGTTCGCGCCTCATTTAACTCGTTCCAATCTTGTTCCCCAGTTACACAACATACGTACAGTAATCTAAGTTTTCGGGGTTAAGGTATCAGGATATGATTAGGACCCCTATACGCGCTACCTCAAATTTCGCAGGGGCTTTACAATATTTTGCCATAAATAAATGTAGTTTTCAAATATATATTTAAAATTGTCTAATTTGGAACATAAAAAAAGCTGTTGAGTTCAAAGTGACATTCTACCGCACTTCATTTGACAACTTACCGCAGGATCAGAATTTCCACTATGTCGATCAAAATTGCAATAACTTACTCTGTGGATAATGAGCTTCAAAACGGTGTCTCAGATTTTTGATATCTTTTTTAGATCGCGCGCAATCACGCTCTAAATCCGGATGTTTGAATTTTCGGTGGTCATGATTGTAAAATAGACAATCTTTTGAATGAAAAAGCATTTCAAAAATCTGGGACACCGATTCTTAGATCGCGTTGTGATTTATCATAATCCAAAGTTTTAGTTCGATCCGATGTAATCCGAATGAGCTACAATGTTTTAAGAAAGTAATTTTGGTCACTCAAAAACTGCGGAGAAACCCGATTAACTTTTTTTGTGTCACAAAACAGAAAATTTCGAATTGATTTTTGAAAACTACGTTTATTTAGCTTTCAGAACATGTATACTTTTATATAATAATATTGAAAAGCAGCGCGAAATTTGGCCCGCGCGTAAAGTAATCTCGAAGGCCTCGAACGTATCCTGATACCTTAAAGGCTAAAAATATGCAGTTTTTTACAGTTACAATACAACACCCTTCAAAATTACAAGCTAGAAGTTTTATCGCCTTCGGGGTATAAACAATGGAAATAATCAAAAACGCTAAAAACGTAGCCAGCCAATTAGTGCGCGCGTTATATCTCAAATATTTTATCCCGCCAATCAGCGCGCACGTTATATCTCAAATATTTTATCCCGCCAATCAGCGCGCACGTTATATTTCAAATATTTTATGTCAAAAATTTTATTGTACGTGGGGATAACCACATTGTTTACATTTGTTTCTTCGATATTTTTATTAAGTTACCGAGCTTTCGCATTTCTAGTGCATCTTCCGGGCAAATATTTATCAAATATTTTAGATAAAGCGCGCGCGCGTGGATTGGCTGGCTACCGTGTTTATATTCAGTAGTGAACTTGCGCAAAATCGTTAAAAAATATTTCATAAAAGCAGTTGGGTATGTTCGTGTATCGTGATGTCAACATTCTAGGAGCTGTAGAGCACTCGAAAAGCAAAGGAAACAGGGAGACAGAAAAGAAAACAATCCCATTTAAACGAATTATTTTTTGTCCTAAGCAAATTACCTTTAATCAGTTCTTATTTAGTTCATAAGTTAAGGAATTATCAAGATTGTTGTTAGATTTCTAAACTTGTATTTGGTACATTGAGGAATTTAGTGCTCCTCCTTCTGTATGGATACCTCTTGGACATACACACCCTAGTGCTTTTTACCCCCTTTCCGTAGTTATCCTTGCTTTATTCCCTTATGTTTTATGATATGTAAATGCTCTATAATATTTACCATATATTTACGTTAATTTTAGATATTAGCTTTAGTTCTAGTTATGTTTAATCGTTAGATTCTCTCTCAATGACTTGTGTTATGATGTGGCGTGACGTGTCACGGTATGTGGCGTGACTTGTCACGCCAGAACACACATGTGATGTCTTGGACGAGAGGTCAAATTAGACACAGAGCGCGAGTTGTGAGAGCGATTGTAACGAGTGCATTAAGACGAATAAAGCTAGAATTATTACACTTGTATACTTGAATATCTTACTTAGGAATCACCTTATTCCAATAGGCAATCATAGCTTAGTAATATCTTACAATACACTTTGATTGACAGCTGTTTATAACTACTTATGATTATAGTCAACATAAAGCTCTTGCACATGTAAGCAGATATAAGTTAAGGTCCGATCATATTTATCGTCTTTCATTCGGGTCAGAGTAAGATTCAATCTGATTCCAAGGTTTCTTTTGCAAATCAAGTAGAAACTCATCTCGATTGAAGTGTTTAAATTGCCGAGTTTCGATAACCCGTGCTCCTGTCCGTTCGAAATGAGCCTTACGGGTTACATAAACAAGTGAGTGATCACTGATGCCTATGTGTACTACCCCAGATTGAGTTATCTTTTCAGGGGTGTTCGTGATACATAAATCAATAAGTGGGGGGGGGGGGGGGATTTTTTTTGCGACATTATAAAGAAGAAGAAAAAAACTAAAAAAAATCTTGTTATCGCTAATCACCACTGCAAGTACGCAGCTCAACGGGGTCGAACTGAAAGCAATGTGAACTGAAAGATTAACTGATCCCCTGAAGAGGAACTATCTTTTCTTATGATTCTCCCTTACTAGTGGTTGCTGCTTTCGCATTTTTGTGCAATCCTACCCTCTGATACCTGTCACTGTATAGCTATCCCCCCTCCAGTTGTCTATTAACTACGTGATCCTACACAAACCCTCCGACCCCCCCCCCCCCCCCCCGGCAATAAATAATAACCGGACCCTTAGCAGCAATAATAGACTAATAAAGCCACGTGTACCAGCTCTACCGAGAGCGGTCTCTCTAGATAAAGAAAAGAATAAATATAATGTCTGACGCATTCAGACACACCCATCTCAATAATGTTGGTCAACTGAAAAACCAAAATGCTGAGAGAAGCAATGCGTTTATGGCTAGGAGTATACGGCGAGGTACTTTCTAAATGTTTCAACTGCTAACTATTGATGTACTTAAGATCTAGTTTGTACAGGAAATCATATGGTTTCGAGTGCAATTTGGAATAAATTTGAACAAGTGAGTTCAAATTTATTCCTAAATTGCACGAGAAAAACCATATGATTTCCAATTAATAATACAATACATAATGAAAAATTTTTGATTTCCTTTTTTCTGCACTTGATTTCCGTTTTTCTGCACTGCTCTTAGCCAATCAGAATCGAGAAATTTTTTCATGTGTATTATTACACCTGTTATAGTTTCACCTCCTGTGAGCATGCGCATTTATCCTCGAGCTGCAGTTTGAATCAAAAGCTTTAATTGTTGGTTACAAAATGTTTCTTGATCCTCAGTGATCTCAACTTTGAGGATTTTGGTGACTAACTTTATTGAAATAGGTATTGGGTATTTCCAAAAAAAGGTGGTGAAGGTTTTGCTCTATGTTGCATACCAAGCCCAAAATGTACTATGGGTGATTTGACTGTTTTCAATAAACAAAAGGTCACAACAATATGGGATTTTACCATACTTTGTCTGCTCGTTTTTCCGGCATATTTTCTTCTGTGCTGACATTAGTTGCATATGAATATAATATATTTCAAGCTTGGTGTGCAACATGCAACATGCAACATGCAACATGCAACATGCAACATGCAACATGCAACATGCAACATGCAACATGCAACATGCAACATGCAACATGCAACATGCAACATGCAACATGCAACATGCAACAAAATCTTCCCCAACCTTTTTTTCCATACATCGGTTCACTGGACAAGCACAACCTGGAAAGCATTTAATCGAGGCTGCAAGGTAGTTTCAAAGGATCATTCAAATTTGAACCTCGCAGCCTCGATTAAATGCTTTGTGTGACCAGTGAACCGATGTAAGGAAAGTAATGAATATCTTACAAATTTACTCAAAGGGTCATACCTTAAAGATCAGAATAAGATAGTGCTTGTTCAATAAGCCACAGATACAATCAATCCAGTCAGCAATATTGCAGTTATAATAATAAAGAAAAAACTCCAGTTCAGCTTCCTTGCTATCTCTTGCCATGTGACCTCTTCTTCCAGGACGTTTTGCGGTTCAGCTGGTTCATTATCAGCATTTGGCACAATATTCTTTGTGTCCGCCTCTTGCATTTCGAATTCGGTCTCCATACCATGAATTATGGCGACATCTGCGACATTCTTCTTTGAAAGAAACTTAAATGGAAGGAGCATCTTTTGAATGGTCTTCATTAACCCGCCTTTTTTTAGTGCAAATGGATTCTTCATTGCAAGGAACTTGAATGGAAAGAATAGCTTCTGAATGGGCATCGGTGGCTTCCCTTCCCTGTGATGGCACGCCAAGACAAAAATCGTCCCAGTGAGAACAACAGCGACCAGGACCATCGACAAGATCAAAAGGACTCCCAGAATAGGAAGCTCATCTGAGGTCTTGGGCAAGTACTCAGGCATCATGAGCAGGAACACCATCTTGGCAAGTAAGATTGTCATTACAAAACTGATCCTTTCTCCGCTGTCAGTTGGTATGAAGTAGCTTAACACAGCTAGGATAACGAGGATGATGGCTGGTGGGGTAAGGTAGAAGATGACGTTGGTCGGTTTTCGGGTCAACGTGACTTTGAAGTTAAGGATACTAAAGCTTCTTTCTCTGGAACCTTTGCTGGTACTGGCTTCGATGTCATCAATAGTCCACTCGCCATTCGATATAGAACCTTGAATAAATTTTTTTAAATTTAAAATTTATGCCACTTTACCATTGAGGTGGACGGAAAGCCTTAAAGGTCAAGGACCCAATTACAAGGCAACCGATAGATCGAACTAGAATTTTGGAAGTTATTTTTTGTGGAGGGAGAAAAAGAGAACACGGAGAATAACCCTCGAAGCACAGGAGAGAACCAACATACAACCCTACTCACATACGACACCGAGCCTAGCGAGGCTCGAACCCTGGTCGCATTGGTGAGACGCGAGCGCTCTCACCACTACGCCACCTGTGCTTCCCATGTTAAAATGTTAATTTTAAAAATAAAAAATGTGCACAGCTATTACACAAATTTAAGAGTTATGTTCCCTAAGGATTAACGAAGAGAATTAAATCACCTATTACACTGCCTTTCTGGCTTTTATTCACGGAATTTTCTTTGTTTGCCTGTCTTTCTACCTTAGTGTTAGTCCTGTTTGTCTGATTATCTGTCTGCTTCTATTGGACTGTTCTTCCTTACCTTTTTCATACTTGAAATCCATTGCTTTTATCCTCAGGTCTTTACGAGCAAAAGTCCACGATCCAAAGGTCAAAGTACACACCTGGGTATCCATGGGCCAGTACCTTACGTTCAGTCTACAGGAACTAGTAAAAGTAGCTGGAGAGGTCCACTCACAAATTCCTTTACAATTGCAGTTTACGTTGGTGATAAACTTAGTTGGTCCGCCTGACAACTGTTCGTGGGGGTCAGCACTACAGACAATTATATTACATAGTCTTCAAGCTTTTTCTGCTCTGTTCTCCTCTATTAAGTTATGCTCTGTAATCCTCTCTTCCGCTCTGCTCTGCACTTCCCTGCTCTGCTCTACTGTGATGTGCTCTGTTCTGTTCTGTTCTGCTGTGCTGTGCTGTGCTGTGCTGTGCTGTGCTGTGCTGTGCTGTGCTGTGCTGTGCTGTGCTGTGCTGTGCTGTGCTGTGCTGTGCTGTGCTGTGCTGTGCTGTGCTGTGCTGTGCTGTGCTGTGCTGTGCTGTTCTCTGCTGTGCACTGCTCTCCTCTGCATTTCTCTGCTCGATCTGCTCTGCCTTCCCCTGCTCCACTGATGCGGAGGTGGAGGGTCTGGAAGGGCTATAGTCCCTTTTCCCATGCTAGTCTCTTATATTTTCAAATCTTAGCCCCATCACTTTTTCCCATACTAGTCTCTTATATAGACCCACCACTTTTGAGGGTGCTCCGCGGTCCCTGTGCTCTGCTCTACTCTGCTTTGCGCTCTTCTGCTGTGCTGTGCTGCGCTCTTCTCTGCTCTCCTCTCCTCTCCCCAATTTTCCTTTTCCGTTCTCTTCTCTTAGATAAGTGATAATAAAAGTTTCATATTTTCACTTACTTATTCATCAGCGCCACGTCGGGTACCCAGATTTCATTGGGAGAAAAACGAGTATAACATGTGTTGTTAAATTTTGAAGGCTTCCACTTCATAATGCCATCTATCCATCTCTAAATCAATATATATAAAGTTATATTGATTGTATCCAAGGGATTATCTATTATCATAACCTGGGATTCTAAACCAAAAATAAAATCTGCAAGCCTGTCACCGGGAATTCGATCGGCAAAGGGGGTTTGTATTATCCATTTTAAATTTTATAAGCCCTGATACAATACTTTCAGTATTGATACCATATCAAGTGAACAGTTGAATGGTGAATTCTAAATTTGAGTGTTGCGTCTTTAAGTTACGAACTTTTATATTTCTAATATGTTTATGACTGTGGCTTCATTAAAAGACCATTGTTTTGAAGTTGGGTAAATTAAGCTGTGGGTCATTGTTCCTTTAAGCCACGGCTATACGAGCGATTTTATGCTTGCACAGGCGACGCGATTTTTTAAAATCACCAACGAGCTGTGGTGGCTACACAAGAGACAAATGCTGGCCATAACGGCCAACATTTCTAAAAGAAACGAAGCCTTATTTTGGTTCTTGCACTTTATTAGATGGATAAGCTTTAGTTGCGTTGCGAGTGCAAGGAAAAAGTTGCAGAGTGGCCACACGAGCAACAAAGTCCATTTTGTTGCGAAAATTTCAACTTTCTTGATTTCTCGCAACTTTTTTTCGCCATTTTTTCAGCTGTCGCGTCGCCTGTGCAAGGGTGGCTACACGTGCGATTTCACCGCGCGCTGGTGATTTTAAAAAAATCGCATCGCCTGTGCAAGAACAAAATCGCTCGTGTAGCCGCGGCTTTATGCGCGTGGTCATAAATTTGAACTGAATTCTACAGATGATGATAAAATTGATTACATACCTGTTGAATCCATCCATCTATCTTGAGGGTTTCAGCTTTGGTATTCTGAGGAGTTGGCAAGGGCAAAGATATGAGAAAGACTAATACATTGAGTTGTGGAATTACCGATTTGGTGGTGGGTGGGCCAGTGTTTGGGTGGGTGGATGGATGGATGGATGGATGGGTGGGTATTCTTGTGCATGGATGGATGGATGGATGGATGGATGGATGGATGGATGGATGGATGGATGGATGGATGGATGGATGGATGGATGGATGGATGGATGGATGGATGGATGGATGGATGGATGGATGGATGGATGGATGGATGGATGGATGGATGGATGGATGGATGGATGGATGGATGGATGGATGGATGGATGGATGGATGGATGGATGGATGGATGGATGGATGGATGGATGGATGGATGGATGGATGGATGGATGGATGGATGGACGGTTAGATGGATATATGAATGGATATGTGGATGGATGGATGGATGGATAGATAGATGAAAGAATGGATGCATGGATGGAAGGACGGATGGAAGAATGGATAAAATAAATACTCATATCCCTACTTACCACTTCTATTAGCTTCAAGACAACAAATTTAAACTCAACAGTAAGGTAATTATTCCTTCCATATTTAACTGGACCAATAACTTTATCATAATCCTCGAGAACTGCTCTTCTCACTGCAGTTTTTCTCTTGTTCATTCTATATTTATATTCTTTTCCTATTAAGGGAAAGTGATAAGATAAATGAATCCATGTTATAAATAAATAAATAAATAAATAAATAAATAAATAAATAAGTAAATAAATAAATAAATTCTTTCTTTCTTTCTTTCTCTCTTCCTTTTCTCTCTCATTCTTTCTCAGTTTCCTCTCCAAACATATGCGGCAACGTGAAATTTCTGCTTTCACAATAATATCAATGAAATAACTCCTAAATCACAAAGCTTTTTCTACTTACCATTTGCCTGCCCCAAGCATAGCATTCCAAGAAGGATGATAAGAATGACTTCCATGATTTAAGTTCGAATCAGTAAATTCCAATTCGATCTTTGAGTTAGCTGCGCACTGACTTTGATCAGCCCAGAGGTTGTTTCAGGGTTCAATCTGTGAGTTAGCCGTGCCCTGACTTTGATCAGCACAGAGGTTGTTTCAGGTTCGATCTGTGAGTAAGCCTTATCTTACCACCTGTATACATATGTTCGCGTACATGTAATAACAATCTATAATAAGATTCATTAAATTGTCCCTTTTTCGTATCCAAACAATTCAATATTTCTTAAAATCAGGTTATTACAAATAGTTCAGAATATAACTGCATTCTGATTGGTCGATACACAAGCGATTTCTTATCACGAGGCAAATAATGTGCGCGGTACAAAATTGGTTACGCTTTGAACGGGAATTATTTTTTCGATTATAGAAAAAGGTTTTGCAGGGGTTTTGATAATTTCAACAATTGAGTTCAAAAGTGCTTTTTCGAGCGTTAATTAGCGTGAATGTCGCAAGGTAAAGACAGATCCAGATGTGCTGAAGAGGGAGCAAGCCAGCCTCTTACCCTGTCTCCCAAATACGAACTGCCATACAATCATACATGCACTTGCTCAGCCAGCCCTTTTAAGCTTCTTAAAAGAATTGGAATGATTGGAAATGGGAAAAAATGGCAGATTTTTGTGTATGGTGGCCGCTATCGTCCACTTTCTCCCCTCTCCATCATTCGTGCTGAAAAACTAATTTCTGAGTCCTTCGCAAGTCATTGTAATTATATGAAAAATTACTTTAATTTGTGGAAAAACACAAACATCTCAAATCAATAAAACTCCTACGATCATATATTTATTTTTACTCTCCCCTTCTTCATTCTTTTAGTCCATGAAAAATAATCCTATATTCACAATATTTGAGAACTTATTCAGTGAACTCTTGCCTGTAATTAATAAGTATCTCCTGCTCTTAAAGAATGCTAAACTGATTCATGCTGTAGTTTCTTATTCATTTTAAAATAATGAAAAATATCCCTATATTCACAATATTTGAGAACTTACTCGAACTCTTCCCTGTAATGAATAAGTATCTCCTGCTCCTAAAGAATGCTAAACTGATTCATGCTGTAATTTCTTATTCATTTTAAAATAATGAAAAATAATCCTATATTCACAATATTTGAGAACTTACTCAGTGAACTCTTGCTCATTGTAATTAATATTAAGTATCTCCTGCTCCTAGAGATTCCGTTTCTAAAACTTTCGTGCAATGTTAGCAATCTTCTTCAAGATAATTACACCTAATATTTTTGGTAAATATTTGTCTTATAAAAAACTCAATGTTTTTGCAGCTGTTTGCTCGAAATTTCTAAAAGCCTTAAGGCTTTCCTATGTCGTTTTAAACTTAAGCTTCGCTTTCACAGATGACTTAATCCCAAAATGTAAATAGGAATGGGATGGTTTTTATATCTTTTCGTGGTACGTTGTTTTCATCTATCATATCTAGTTTCTTCTACGTATCTATAACAATTATTGTTCCCCAAGTTTTCGGTTCTTCGACTCATTATCAGAGGAAGTGAAAAGTTAAAAAAAAAAAAAAAAAAAAAAAAGAAAATGAAAATGTAAAATATCCCTCTTTCTTTCTCGGTAAGCTTTCTCTAGTAACATTATAGATCGTTATGAATAATTTGTAGAAGAAACCAGACAGAATAGATGGTTCGATATTTGTTTGTTTTCCCTTCATTTTCTATTTCCTTAATATTGTCTTTCTTTGTTTCATTATGCTTGGAAAAATGATGTATTATTGATGCCAAACACATTAAGTCTACACTTGAATGTTTGAAGTGCATAAACATAGCGGAATTGAGATCTATTGTTTACATTAATTCAAATCATTTGGGGTCATAATTACATGTTTTCGTCTAGAAAATATCGCAGGAGGTGAAGTTGATACTATTGTACGATAATGACCGTGGGGGGAAGTAAGAACTTTGTGAAATCAAATACTTTATGAAGAACAGAAAAAATAAAAGTTAACCATTACTTGAAATATAAGAATGAAAATTAAGAAAGTGGAAAAAACAATCGACAAAATGAAATAGGAAAAACGGGAGACGATTCCGTGAAGGAAAGCTAAGTGGATGGAAAAATAGAAATTTATAATTTGCATAGAGAAACGAAAGAATTAACAAAAATGGAAAGAAAATGGAGGAAGGAAAGATCGAAAATAATAGAAAAATGAAAGATATTACTTATTAAATTGAAGTGGATAAGAGAAATAAACGAGCAAATACGAGAAAATGAAAGGATGGGAGAAATATGAAAAATGGAACTGAACTATTCCGATATTTCCACTGTCACCTCCACAAACAATTTATCGAAATTACATGAATACACAAAAGAGAAAATATGATCTCTTAGTCCTCTACCAATAATATCGAAAATAATTCTATAATATTTTTCGCATGTTCAAACCATTGTTTCCAATCACACTATCTACACGTTTCAAAACTGATTAGTTGGTCTACAACTTCTAAGAGCAGGTACTCCTTAGCAACAATATCTATCTGAGAATTTTTAGATAAGTAATCACCTAATGGACCGAAAGTATTGTTCAAAACTTATCAAAGTTGGTCTACAACTTCTAAGAATAGGGGTCCTCCTAGTTCCAGTTCAGATGTCGAACTTTTGTTGCATCAAATCTAACTACCACATGAAGACACCGGTTCTTCTGCTTAGCGCCAGAAGACATGTGCCAAGCTTGGAAAAAACATACTTCTAATAGTTTCGAGGAAAGCAGCACTCGACCTCAAAGGCAAAAGTCCGACGTCTGAGCTGGGCGTTAGCAAGAATATTTCCACGAAGATCTGTTCCTAAAGGAGTCGCCTCCCAAAGGAAAGTTTTTTTTAATTTGCCTAATTTAAGTTGGTATACGACTTCTGAGGTACTCTAACAGCGAAGGGGTCCCCTTGGCAAGAATTGCCGTACGAGGATTTCTAAAGGCGTTACCGCCCAGTTGGAGCGAGCGTAATGTGGTGACGTTGCCAAGTTCTGGAGGAACTTGTGAAATATCATTGTTCTGTAAGTCAAGGGTCTCTAAGACAGGAAGGAGAAGAAGCCCATTGACATCAATAGCACCAATCTGTGAGAAAAAGGAATTTATAATGTTTTAGGACACCGTGCCATGACCGTGACGGTGTCCGGACTCAAAGAGCACTAACGTCACACACTCTTACATGTAGCGTGACTGAGCTGTGTAACACAACATTTTACATACAAATCTCAGGAGCGGATCCAGACCAGCTCACAACGTTTTCCAGAAAACGGTCAAGATTTTCAAAGTAGCAGTAATATAACTCATTCATAGCTACTGTTCTTATAAAAGGTACAACAACGACCGGTTCAGAAAACTGCCAAAAATTACAGTGTGTGAACTTTCGAGCTTACTTAACGAAATGAAAGTTTCAATTTCTTTTTCCTCTTTCTGATTGTCTTTTTGTTTCGGTGGTTTTTGGCCCTGGAAAAGGGTCATTCAGTTTTTGGAGTGCCGGATCCACACCTGAATTTGCTCCCAATTCCATAGGTGGATTTACTGTAGTTTATTTGAGGTTGTTTGATTAAATACATCAAACAATAACAACAAGATTTCTTGATTTCGTATATTTGAACAGAACATGATTTTTGGGATTTCCCTCCCTCCTTTCTCGCAGTCTTTTTTGAAGTGCTTTTTAGAATAAGTGCACAATTTGTATTAATGATTCTGGAATCAAAAATAAGATATACATACTTGGTTGTCGCTTGCTAGGATGGTCCTGATGGAGGGAATAGAATACAACACAGATGGAAGATTGCCAAACCTAGGGGGGAAATATTTCATCAGTTTGCTTGATCTCCATAGGTATGTAAGTAGGTAAGTAGCTGTAGGTGGGTGAGCCTATTAGGTAGATAGGTAATTAGGTAGGTAGGTAGGTGGTAGGTAGGTAGGTAGGTAGGTAGGTGGTAGGTAGGTAGGTAGGTAGGTAGGTAGGTAGGTAGGTAGGTAGGTAGGTAGGTAGGTAGGTAGGTATGTGGGTAAGTAGGTAGGTAGGTAGGTAAGTAGGTAGGTGGGTAGGTATGTGGGTAGGTAGGTAGGTGGGTAGGTATGCGGGTAGGTAGGGTGGGTGAGCCTAGTGGGTAGGTGGGTAGGTGGGTAGGTAGGTAGGTCGGTATGTGGGTAGGTAGGTATGTGGGTGGGTAGGTAGGTGGGTAGGTAGGTAGGTAGTTAGGTCGGTATGTGGGTAGGTAGGTGGGTGGGCAGGTAGGTAGGTCAGTATGTGGGTAGGTAGGTAGGTGTGTTGGTAGGTAGAAAAACAGCTGTTCCTCCCCTGCCAAAAAATTCTCACAAAACAAAATAACCATCTAAATTCAGCATCTTTATCTTACTTGTTATATGACAGGACAATCTCTCTGAGACAAACCAAGGCAGACATGCTGGCTGGAAGGTCTTTGAGTTGGTTATTTCTGTCACAAAAAGGAATAACATTAGGAATTAAGGGTGGTGTAGCAGTAGTGACGTGCCTCTCATCTCTGGGGTCTCGGGTTTGATTCCTGGACTCGGCATTACATGTGAGTAGTGTTTGTTAGGCCTTTCCCTTGATTCAAGGGTTTTTCTCCAGGGTTCTCAGGTTTTGTGGATGCGGAGGGACGAAAACCTGAGAATTCCAAACTAATGTTTGAGTTAGGGTAACAAAAAAATGTGAAGGTTTTCAGACAAATTGCATGTACCTCAACCAGTATGGATAAAAAGTTAAATCTTACACCGTAACGGTGTAAAATTTAACTTTTTATCCATACTGTTTCATTAGAAACACCGACGCAGCTCACACTAGCTTACCGCTAGTTATCTTCTCTGTACCTCTACCAGTTGCATGGTTCATAGACTATAACTGTAGGCTGCCACAGCAAAGTACTCTGGGACTGTCAACTCAAGATTTTATGGTTTGTTGTACTTTTGTTATTTGATCGAGTTGAAAGTCCCAGAATGTATTGCTGCAGCACAATAGTGATATCTAGTCGGTCAGTGTATACGTAATTGTTACCTCAAGTCAAGGAAATGAAGTTTCACAAAGCATGACACATCATCAGACAAAGTTGCCAGTCTGTTGAATCCCATGTTAAGATCAGAAAGAGATCCACTCAGTTCACCCATCCTGTAATAAAAACAAAATTTACCACAGATGAGGTTAAGCCCATTGCATCCTCCATCATTCTCAGACTCTATCAGTCATTTTGGGATCAGATATATTAAAACACACTCCTTCTTTTACCCCCTGCCCTTCTTGCTTGCTTCATACCTTCCCTTTCATATCTCTTGTCTCTCCTTCAATCTCTGACATCCTTCTTCCTCCCCCTTCCTCTATCTTCTCTTTGTCCTCTCTCCCTCCCTCATCCTGCCCTCCCTCTCTTCCATCCTCCCTTCCTTCCTTCCTTGCTATTCCTCTCCCTCCCACTTTGAATGTACATTGCAAAAAAGTTTTAAATATTATAAGGTATTATATATAATTTGTTTACCCATTAGGTAACTGTGTCAATACATTCTTGCTCAGGTCTATTGTAGTCACTTTTGAAGTAACTGCTCCTTGAATCACTTCTTCTGGGATCTCAGCAAGCTTTTTGCCACTGCACAAACAAACAAAACAATCCAAAGTATTACAGGTTCTGAAACATACTCTGGAAAATTCAGTTTTGGTGATGTGGTTTGGAGGGCACAGTTTGACTACTAAATAGAAAACACATGCATGTGCTGTGCGCAGTTTTAAAGCACTTGAGGATTGGCAGAAAACAACAGAAGTGTTGAGAGGCACAGCATGTAGCTAAATGCTTCTCAACACTTCTTGAGTGTTCTGTATTACGAATTAGAGTAGCCATTATTTTGGACATGAATAGAATGTGCTGTGTGCTCTCATAATGCACACACTCCCAACCAATCAGAACATGATATTTATAATGGTTATTTTATTAAATGGACCAATACAGATCGCAACAGAGTTTATGAAGCCATATTTCATATTTTGAAAAAAATCATTGCCTTGTGTTTTATCGAGAGTTCCAAACACCACAAAACCATAAATTTAAGCAAATCTGCCTACATTCTGGTGCTCATAAGTTTCTCAGTGTTTGGAACCCCTGATGAAACACTCACAATTTTTTAAAAAAAATACTTTTTTTTTATAAATTCATTGATACATAAAGTTTGCATACCTATATACCAGTGTTTTTGTCTGTGTCATAGTATGTAGGTCAATACCAGCAGAAGGTGCTGCAAATGATGCTGTAGGTCTGTCAGGAAGAACTTTGCTGTCAACTTGATCTGCAGTAGTTGTTGCTGGTTTCTCTTCAACTTTAAAGTGAAAAAAAATGATCAGTTATATGTACAGTATAATATGTATTGTCCTGTATTTATTGTTCTGGCTAATAACAACAAATGAATGAATGAATGAATGAACGAACGAACAAACAAACAAACAAACAAACAAACAAACAAACAAACAAACAAACAAACAAACAAACAAATGAATAAATGAGAAATTGAAAAATGAATGCATGAATGAATAAATGAAAAATGAATGTACAAGGGAACCAACGAACCAACGAACCAACGAACCAACCAACCAACCAACCAACGAACCAACGAACCAACGAACCAACGAACAAACGAACCAACGAACCAACGAACCAACGAACCAACGAACCAACGAACCAACCAACCAACGAACCAACCAACCAACGAACCAACCAACCAACGAACCAACCAACCAACGAACCAACCAACCAACCAACGAACCAACCAACCAACGAACCAACGAACCAACCAACCAACAAATGAAGGAACGAATGAATGTTAACCAACGAATGAACGTTAACCAATGAATAATATACAGTGTTACTTCTTCTCTTGATTGGAAACCACGGATTTCAACAAAAAAGACTATGCCCAACCTTCTATCCTGCTTTTCAAATGTTTTAGAATTGCTTGTGTTCCCCTCTGTTAAAAAATATGGACAAAATAAGAATGTAAATTGAGCAATAATTCTAATTATTAGAACATCAATTATGGCATGTCTTGTTTGATTCAGTTTAATTCCATCATAAATGATTACACATGAATTGATTTCCTATAGTTACCATGACAATATCTCTTCTCAACTTCCTTAGTGGATTACCCTCTAGAGCAATAGCTTTTAGGTACTGCATTGTTCCCATAGTGAATGGAAGGCTATTGAAAAAAATGAAAAATGAATGAATGAATGAAAGGAAGTGTATAATTGAAATTACAAAATGAAAAAGGGAGAGAGGGAGGAAGTCAAGGATGCAAAGATGGAGAGAGTAAGGAAGGAGGGAGGCTGGAGGGAGGAAGGAAGGAAGGATGAAAAAGTGGGGAGGAAGGAATGCAAGAATTTAGGGAAGGAAGGAAGGAAGGAAGGGTGGATGGATGAAGGCCACAGGGTGGAAGGAGGGAAGGAGGGAAGGAGGGAAGGAGGGAAGGAGGGAAGAAACGAAGGAACAAAGGAAGGAAGGGAGAAAGTATAAAATACAGTATGTCATTTTCCACTCTTCATCAGTCAAACAGTGTGTGTAGCACTCCTACCTACCTAGATATATCATTGTTGGACAAATCAATTCTTTCTAGCTCCTCCAGAACAGTAATTTCATCAGGTAAACTGATAAAGGAAAAATAGAAATGATTTAACACTCATCTGTCAGATCTTAATTCATTTTCTACATAAACAGTCATTTTCAATGACCATTTCTTGTTTCAAGTAAAATACTAGCGGCCTATTGGCAGCCTGAATTTATGTCTGATTATAATTAAGAGGGTCTGTGAATCATTGCAAGATTCCTTGTTCTTAACCCCCTGCAAGTTTGCACTACTATATACAGTATAATAGGCTCTGTTTGTAATGTGATGTAATGTGATGTAAATTCATTCTCACACACAGTCTGCCAGTCCAGTAAATTTTGCCTGCCTTTTTATTATTTTTATTTTTGATTTGGCAGTTCACCATTATTTTTGCCTGCCAAACCTTAAGTTGTGCCTGGCTTTTGGCCATTGGCAGGCCTCTATTTCGAGCCCTGGGGTCAGACATTCTGATTGGTTGCAGTAACCATTAGGCTAGGAAAATACCTGCTAATCCTGTTATCTCTGAGATCCAAAATAGACAAGGATGGATAACCCATGAGTTGGCTTCCTTCTAAACTTTTGATATTATTGTTGCCAAGGTAGAGTTCCTATAATTAGAATAATTTTAAAATAGTTAAAGAATTAAGTGTAGAAATAAATTTAAAAACAAAGAAAGGACAGAATGGATGAATGAATGGATGGATGGAAAAAGAAGGTTGATATGGAAAAAGTGAAAAAAAGAGGGAGGGAGGAAGACATGGATGAATGGATGGATGGATGGATGGGCTTATGAAAGAATGGATAGATGGATAAATGGACCTCCCTGGATAGATGGATGGATGGATAAATGGTAGGATGGGTAGATGGGTGGACTAATATAAGGGAGGGTGAGCAAGTTGGTTCATAAAACAATGAATGGATAGATGGATGGATAGAATGGGATGAAATGAAATGAAAGGAGATACTTCCTATCATATATTGAAAGTATAACCATTGCCATTACCTTCAAAGAAGGACATTTCACCAGTGATGGAACTTCTGTAAGCTGGTTTTGCCTGCAGTCAAGTCTTTTCAGTGACTTTAGTTTACCAACATCTTAGAGATAAATAGAAAAGCATTTTGACTGGGCCTTTAATTTGCAATTACCTTTTATAATACAGAGAGAGGAATGACAAACAAGGGAGAAAAAACTGTGAAACTTACCCTCAGGAATTCTGGTGATTTTATTATCGCTGATATTTATGTCTTCAAGCACTACAAAAAGATGAAGTAAATTTTCAGTGGTTTTATCACGAAAAGCACCATCACAATTAACTAGTATGAGGTGAAGATCCAGGGGAAAGGAACAGGTTGACATTTTGGCCCTACTTCGAAGATAACCAATATAAAATAATGTTTTTTCCCTCTAATTTTAAGTGGTGCACTCCTCCCTGGGTTGACTTTGTGCCCCTTCTGCAGCAAACAAGGATGGTATTTCTCTTTCTTGCCCTTCCAATGCAGCACCCCTCCCTGAAGAAAATCCTGGATCTGCCGCCCCCTGAGTATATATTTTATGGACTTTTTAATTCCTCTACCTGAAAGAAGACCTATTTCAGCTGGAAGTGATTTCAAGGAATTGTTACAAAGATTCAAATGTCTGAGTCTGTTCAGTCTTGATATATTTGAAGGAAGTTCAGTGATATTGTTGTTTGATAAATCCTGAAGTATAGAAGAATACATAAATTAACCTGAGAAAAAGCACAGATTGAGGGGGTTGGATGAAGGTAGGAAGACTGTGAGGGAAAAGGAAAGGGTTCTCTCAAGAACTCTAATAGAAAGTAAAATAGACCAACTTGAGTATAATTTCCCAAGAGTAGCATTTCTTTGTTTAACGGTTGTGCATGAGAAGACACATGAATATGGATACAATGAAAACAAAAATATTATTCTCAAGAGAATGACACATGGTCTGAAATAGGAGAGCATTACGCCCAAGCCAGAGCTTTCAATAAAAGGCGGCTACCGGCGGTTTATCGCCGGATACTTCACCTTAACCTGCCGGCTATTTTGACAGAAAATTAATTCATTGCCAAATAAAGTTACAGCCCCTTGGGGGATACGGACCCCTACTTTTTTGGATTGACCGTCTACTCCAAATATTAATGAAAGCTCTGCCAAGCTAAAAAAAAGTCTATCGTAACCAGGGAAACATTTCTGTAATTTTCCTGGATCCTACTATATGCAGCATACACTCTGTTCTGCTAATGAATTACTGCATCATTTAAGAATGATTTTCTAGACTTTTTCACGAAATAATATATTATTTCAACCCTTACCAGGTCCTCTAGCTGTACCAGTGCACCTAACCATTCTCCAATAGAAGTCAAAGCATTGTGCTCAAGTTTCAAAGAGCGCAGGTTAGTTAAAGAACCAAGGTTTGATGGGAGAGATGAAAGCTTATTGTGGCTGAAAACAAATATCCCCATGTGAATTAAAAATAAATAAATATAATAAATTAGAACAAATAAATGTGAATTAACAGTGGATTCCACAGATTCCACTGCATTCCAATTGGAATTATGAAGTTGATTTTTGTGGAGGGAGGAAAAACCAGAGAACCTGGAAAAACCCTTGAAGCACAGGAGAGAACCAACAAACAACTCTACCCACATACAACACTTACAAGTCTGGGAATGAAACCTCAGGGTCACCTTGGTGAGAGGTGAGTGCTCTCACTGCTATGTCACCAGTGCTTCCCATAGGTCCATTTTGGCCATAGTTTAAGATATCAATGGTGGAATAGCAGTAGTGCACTTGTTTCTCACCTCTGGGGTCTTGGGTTAGGTCCCTGGACTATAACATATGTCCACAAACTCAACATGCTAAAGCTAGCTGTGACCTCTGAACTCAGACCAGCTTGAAGGATGATTCAGGGTTTGATAAAATTGAAATGGAATAAAGATTTTTCAAATGTTACCTTAAATTTAATCTTTTGAGGTTTTCTAAAATACCAATTTCGTCAGGTAAAGCTTCTAGACTGTTGTCATGAATCTACAGAAAGAAAAAAATGTTAAAGTTAAGTTATTAAATGCAGATGTTTCTAACTTATACAGTGCTCAACACTAACACAAGTATGGGCTAGTGATGTAAATGTTTGCTCTGGGCTCGCAAAATCACTAGTATAAGTGAAGGCTAGTTTTTTTTATTACTGAATATTTGGGCTAGTAGCTTACTCTGCTGGGCTACTGAATTGATAGACTCACAAGCCTATTGCTAAGTATCTAAAAAAGTTAGTGCGAAGCACTGACATACTATGAAGAGTTCCAAGAAAGATATTCACCAGTTTGCCCCCCCCCCCCCCCCCGCACCAATACACATGGAGATGAGGATGATAGCAGATGTTAAACCCCTCTACTCTCAAAAAATTCAATTACTAATCCATAGAATTTACCTATATTTTTCTCCCTGAACCCCCCTCCCCCCAATCTTCTGTTCTCTGGGACAACCAGTGTCAGTGTGTCTGTTTATCCCACAAAATCCTTTAGGCTATGTACCTATTAGTACAATGTTTTCTTACAATTAATGTTAAGTGAATGGACAACAAAAATAAACATGAACTATTCGAATGTTAGACATTATCTGCCCTTTATGAAATCAGATCCCAAGCAAGATCCCAGAAATAGTAACATTACGTCATCTTGCCTATCAAAGCCTTGATTCAAATCAAACATTAGTACATGTTCAGTGTCTCAACTATTTTCTAGCTCTAAATTAATCATATTTAAGATACTCTTCATATAATATTTAACTCATTGACCTATATCAAGAAAATTTTTAAACTATACTTAATTATTTAGCTGAAATTTTCTTACGTCAAGAGCTTCCAGGGCGGGGAGGTTGCTGATATCCGGAGCTAAGCTCGTCAAAGCGTTTGAAGCTAAAATAAGTTTAGTCAAATCCACCTGGTCCCACCATTTATCGTCGGTATTATCGAGGGAAACACTCTTAGCTTCTTCAGGGACATCGGCGTTTATCCTCCATACTTTCTGTGGGACTTCAGTCAGACCTCTGTTTGACAGATTTAGTTGACCACTTCGTCTCGCCTGGCGAAGAAGTGCAGCAGATACATCGTTTGTATCTTCGTTTCCGCGTCCTCTGCCCCCAAAGGCTGGGTTCAGCTGCCTTTTCTTCATATTAAGCTGAGAATTAATGGGAAAACTTGATAAAAAAATTCTTTTTCCAACAACTGACCGGATAGCTGTTGGTCAAATCATGTAACACAAATAAATGGTTTTGGGTTACCTGTGGTTTTCTCTCAATGAATGAAAAACAGCTGTTGGGCTCCCTTTGCTTTAGAGTCAATCATTACCTGCTTTGAAATTTGATCTGATATTCTCATAATTTTTTCCTAAGCACAATTTTATTGAAAACAATTCAAAATTCAAGTTTATTCCAAAACTAGTAGGCCAATGGGGGTCTGGATTAGTACCAAAAAAAAAACACGCCCACCCTCCCCTCCCCCACAGGAGACTGAATCAAAGCAACTGAAACAGTATCGCAAATGTTTATCATTACATTTAGATACATATCTACCACATTCTTTTTTGTATGTTACATCATCATGGCCATGTTTGGTGTATCTCTCAAAATTCTTATTTAGGGAGCATTCATTTTTAGGAGGGGGGGAGGGGGGCAGAGGAATTAGGGGGGGTCATTAAAAAATTACTAGATGAAAAGGAGGGGTCACATTATTTTTGAATGTTGAACCAGGGGGGTTCATGAATAAAAATACAGTTTTTTTTTTTTTTCTTAGTCTTTTTCTGGAGGGGGGGGGGGGGGGGGGCTAGAAAATTTTTATATTAGGAAGTGGGGGGTTATCGAAATTCAATTCCTTACATTGGGGGCTAGCATTTTTTTTCTATTTGATTCCTCTTATTCCTCTGCCCCCCCCCCCCCCCCCCCCTCATAAAAAATGAATGCTCCCTTATTTTATCTTATGTACTTATCTAACTTTGCTTCGAGATATATTTAAAGTCCACATACAAAGAAAAAAATAACACTTACACAAGTACAAATACATTTTCTGTGGCAGGGAAGCCGCAACAGTTAAGGCCAACTACTGCAGCCCCATTAAAGTATTTGTTAATATGACCAGCGAAGCAGAGTTCTTGCAAATGTTTTTGTCCTACTTTTACGGAGGGAGGAAATGCCATGTAGTATGTGACGAAAAAGTAATTATATCCAAAAAATTTGACTAGTTATTTTCATTCCTTGATTGTTGTACTTATCATAACCTTAATATAACCTAAACCAGCACATTTAGAAAGGTTACTACAGGTTGTCATGTTTAGTAGTTCGCATTGTATTGGCCTATTAGTGCCGCTTACATGACTTCAAAACAAGAACATTTGGCTGCAGGCTCAATAGCTATTCCTAGACAAGTTTTTTAAGTGATCCTCAAGACCCCCTCCCACACCACCTACAAATAAAGACAAGTCTTTGATAAATTACATGTAAAACTGATAGTCCATCAAATTTCACTTCAAGGGCATTAATTCTTAATTTATGTTTCTCCAAAAAATAGTAGGATCAACTTTAGCTTTTCTGCTATAACCCAATACCAGTATGTCCCGAGGGCCTATAACCCACTTATAGCCTAGCTCTCAGCATATGATTATAATTCTGACCACCTGCAGTTAAAAAGAAAAACTGTATCCTTAATTTAAATTTTTGGTAAGTTAATTAACACGAAAAACAGTCTTCAAAATATATGAATAGTAATTCTGTTAAATTATGAGTATAGGTAATTTTAATTAATAAGACTTATATAGAACCAATGTATTATGAGATGAAATCAAGAAACCTTCAACTTAATTGATGTATTAGGTAATTATTTCAAGATTTTTAAAGTGAATTTTCTTTTCAAGCACAATTGATAAAATACAAGTGTTAAACTATATTTTTTCCAAACAAATTTGCTATTATAGTTTATGTAATTTGTTTATATACCATTGGCTTCATTTTTTATTGATATATAATCAAGAGAGATGGAGGGAGGATAACCAATCGTTATTATATGAGACAGCTGTATCAAATCCATGTTTAGTAAATAATTCATCACTTAACTAGACCGTGTCTGGTAGCATCTGTGCATGGCAAATACATGATTGCATGTAATGCTATCCCTAAACTTTGTATGAAACCAATAAGTGAACCTAATTACCGTAGTAATACATAATTTGAATAACAGTCAAAAAAAGTTAGCTGTGTTTTCATTGCTATGTGATGATTGAAAAAACAGATGCGACAAGGAAATTGGGCAATACACTGCCGTCAATCAGAGTATGAAAAGGTACAGAACAATGTTTGATTGACAGCAGTGTATTGCCCAATTTCCCTGTCATGCCAGATGTCTTGATCAGCAGGAAGCAATGAAAAGTGTACTAGTGATGAATGAAGTGTAACATGTAAAGCAAATCCTCAATGCATACATGTATAAGAAAATAATTACAATTCAAACAAAATAATGATACACCAACTACAAATCATAACTACCGAGTTCCACAATGCTGCAAGCGACAAAGTTTCTCAAACTTAAAGCAAAACTATGGTACTAGCGCATGACCGATTATTAGAATAAATGCAAGAAAATTTTCCTTATTTAACTTTTATCCTGGTTAAGTGAATAAGAAGGGAAGGAAACTTACAAAGTTTGTACAGTTAGTATACTGACATTTTGGTTGTTATTCCTTCATCAGAGTAAAGTACAACTTTTGCTTACAACTATCACATGTAATCTGTCTATGCCAAGCTTACAACACGAATTGCTTCATGTAAATCATCCCTACAACTGTAGTGTATGACAATAGAAAAGTTGTAGAGTTGATTTACACAAAGCAACTCATGTTGTAAGCATGGCATAAGTAGATTACATGTGATAGTCATAAGCGAAAGTTGTACTTTACTCTGACGACGGAATAACAACCATGTGTACCATGTAGACGACAATAGAAATATGAATTTATGATGAAACTCACTAAACTATCAAGTATGACTTCTTTAAGAGTTAGAAAAGAATATAAGATAAGGGTTTAACAAAGATTAAGCAAATATGTCCTCTGTGTGCTAATAATTATTATTAACCTCAACCAGAGTTTTTAGTAGTGCTCTAACTCTCAAAAGGCAATAGGAATGCTGATTCTATAAATTCAAAGAAGTTCTAGATGTAAGCTATGTTAACCAAAAAAATCATATAAAAATAAAGGGAAATGTTTTTAAGAATATTATGAACAAGTTATGATTTTAAGGGATTTTATTCATTTTTTATTCTTAAATCTTGGTTTAGAAAAAAAAAACACACAAGTGTTTGAAATTCTAAAAGAAAATTGATGAAGAAAAAATATTTTTGCTAAAAGAAAAAATTTCCAAAATGATGAGTCGTAACTTAGTTGTTTTTCCCAAAACTTTTTTTTACCTCCAAAAGGATTGTAACAAATTACTGTTTCAACCCACTGCTTGCACACGGTTACATACATCCCACTAAGAGTTATTGAAGCAATGATCAACCACCAACATGTGTGTAGAATCTTTTATAAATTCACAAAAAAGTGCTAGTACAGAATGCATTACACTCTACGATTATCAAAAACCTTTGACATACAGTACAAAACTTATATTTTGAATCTTTTAGACTAATATCTTAAAACATGGGGGATTAAAAATAGTTTGACTTATATATTAATATTAGCTGGATGCTAATTTAACACGTTATTTGTAAATGTGTTTGCTAGCTAGATTAACTGAATCAGACTAACAACTTCAACAAAAAAGATGTGATCTTAAAATTCTAGATATCAGTTTGTTTACAGTCGTCGTAAAAATTGGCAGAGCTCACTTAAAAACTTAACCTTGAAATGAAAAATAAAAACTTTAATAGGGGGCAAAATATTTCATAAAAGTCTACAAGTTTTGAAATGAAAACAATTTTTTTTCTGAAATAAAACATTAGTTACATAAGTTTGTAAATGTGAATAACAATGGTGAAATCTACACGGGAAATTGACCTAAGAATATATATGTAGGTTAAAAACAAATAATAAGGGGATATATTTATACTAAGAGACGTAAAAACCTATCAAAGACATTACCATTTGGGATATAGTTAGTAATAATACGGCCACAAGTGGTCTTTCTAAAATGCTGAGCTTATTAATGTGTATACAGCTCAGTCAAATGATGATAAAACTGCTATCTTCTTTCATCAATCCTAAAGTTCTTGTAGAATGGTGGATTTATGAGGTCGTGAAGACGAAATCTGTCTCGAATGTGTAGTCGAACGTCTTCCTTACGGCTTACAAGCTCTTCCAGAAAGGGCAACAATTCTACTAATTCTCGATCGCTTTGGTCAACAAACCAACTTTCAATCGGAATACCGTTGAAAATATGATAAGCGAATGCTTGCGGGGAATTATCAACTATCATTGTTTTCGACAAATCCCGTCCCAGGATACTTAGATCCTTGATATAATTCCCTTGTACACATACACAATGTTCACGGAAAAGACGGTGTCGAAAGTATTTTCGGTCGGGATCCAAAATGTTGAGAAGCTTGTCGGCGTAAACTCGCTTCGAAGCCGTAAACAAAATCACTTCGAACGACTTGGAAACTCGTTCGAGAAAATACTTCAGATGAGGTCTTGTGCGAACAAAAACTTGGTACGAAATATTTTGATACAAAACCGGGAATGAGAGAGTGGCATCTTCGAGTTTATTGAGGCTACAGTGGACGAGGGTTTCATCCAAGTCCAAAACGAGACTCAACTTCGGTGTGCTTCTTGTCTTCAAGGGAAGAACTGGAGGACGATTTCTCATCTCTTCGGACAACGGGGGCACTGTACGGATGAAATAAAACGGGTCAAACGTCTCCCAATCGGCACTCTCATCCTCTACGTTCCCATTCACGTCGCCATTGGGTAAAGCAACTCTACTGTCTCCATTCACGCTTGGTTGTCCCTCTTGCTTCACTACGACGCCATTACACGGGTCACGAATTTTGGTCGTCGAACTAGCAACCACTTTGGATGAATCGTTATCGAAGCTCTGTACTTGACCATTCTTGGCGAACAGAGTAAAAACCGGTGAAAACAAAGTTCCTAAGAGAGACTTTCTTTTGGGACTGGTCTCTGAAGTGGCTGTCTCTGAATTTGTAAAAGAAGAAGACGTAAATTTACTTGTAGTGGCAGGAGTCTCAGTAGTAAATTTTCGTTTCTTCAGTAGGTTTGAAGTTATTATTGCGTCTTCTTCCTCTTCGTCTTCAATGTCATCCTCTTCTCTCAGTCTTTTTCGAGAACAACCATTCTCTTCCTTCGAAGGAGACGACCATAAGAAAGTCTTAATGGAAGTCAATAAGTTTTGGCCTGGAGTAATTGAAGTCTCGTCGTTTCCCGCTTGTTTCTCCATTTGTATTCGACTTCGTTTTTTAAGATCTTTCTTTCCTTGGCATATCACAGTCTAAACCACACCATTGCTTATCATTGTCCGTTAAGACAATAAATCCTTCCCTCTAGGCTGGTTGTAAAGTTCTTGAATGGACGTAGCCTATAATTTCGAAGTCCTAGTGTTGGTCGTACGAGAATATAGTAGACAGTGATGACAAGACAAGTCAGTGTGGCATACGGTTGACTGCACATTTTATGCAAATGCCGAAAACAGGTTTTAAATTTGCATACTGGTTTCAGCTAAAGTTTTTTTTTACATGCGGTTGGGTTTGAAGTGAAAAAAGTGTCTTAGATTTTCATGAATCCTTGATCATCTTTTTATTTATTCACATTTACTTAGACTTTCATTCATTCTTTTTTTCCTAGTTTTTTAAGAGCAAAAATTGATTAACTTATCAGTGTGAGTCACGTGAAAACCGGAATCGACACCAACCGGAAGTGAAACTTGCCTACGGGTACAAAAAAGTTTAGCTATTTTACATTCGGCTCTTGTTTCTGGGCAGAATTTGTCTGGAGAAAATAGAACCCACTGGAACTTGGATAAGCAATTTGATGAATAAACGCAAAAAAGAGGAAAGATTTCCGCGAACAACCTTTCTCAGTCTCTCTTCTTCTAGGCTTTTATAACTTTGGGTTTTACCGCTAAACAGAAAATCACCCGCACCCAAATATGTAATCTACACTTTTGTACCAGATGGTTATAAGTAATTAAAACATTTTTATATAAAAATTTGCAAATGAATGAGATCGAATGTTAGATAAGGTCGCTGTAGTCACAACATGTACTCAGTGAAAGCGAGACGGCAAGATAATTATCATTTATGAAACAGTTAGCTAGAAAAATGAAAACCTGCTGTTTTTTAACTGTGATTCTAGCTGTTTTCCCTTCAGTACGAGCTGGGTATTTATGTTAATAGCGGTCATAAGCGCAAACAAAAACAAAGATTTTCAAATTCGTTTTCCGGTGAGTCATACAGCTTCTAGTAGAGACTAGACTTTGTATCATTAAGAATGGTCCGAAATATATTCTGGTTTATGAACAAGCATTTATTCATTTCCTAAAAATGGGAGGAAGAACAGGGGAATGTTTATGTACATGGGCAATACTAGAAAAACGCTCACTGACGAGTTCGCTTCAGTTCATGTACAATTTCTTGGACACAGGGAGCCCATATATGTACTTGAACTCTGGAAGAGGTTGAATATTAGAAGCCACGCGGGGGAAATTCTGGTTCCACGTACGTGAGAAAGGTCCATGGTTCATAGTAAACACTATTCGAGTGCTCGAACTCTTCTCATTCATGTCATTCAGTCTACCGTTCAGCCAATCAGAGGCTAAGAATTTTAGCTGATTACACTGTAACTACATTCTTTTTAAAAAGAAATCACGAGACCAATTTTATAAATGCTTGCTTTTTATTAAGAAAGTAACACAAACTACAAATAACAGTATTACATCTGAAGCTAGCTTCACTGTTAGTTTTTTACTAACTTCGTCATACCAGATACTGTTTGGTTTTTAAGTGGACTAACAAGAAAGAAATTCATTCAAATAACGATTTCAAATAAATATCATTGAAATAAATCAAATCAATGAGACAAGTCTTATCCTAATCCTAAAATGGACTAAAGAAGACGTCACAGAACCCGCATTAAAGCCACCACTTTGCCAAATCAGGCCACGATATAAATGAATAGGAAATCAATAGTAAGATAAAAAAAAATTGCTACATTTATGACGAGCGCTTTGTTTTTCTTGCGGCAGCTCTAGATGTAGATATCAACTTAGAAACTACTATAACAAAAAGGGTATGTTTATCTAATCTAATTTAATGGTTAACTGGGTTTTTGTCCTTTATACATTTCCATGTGGACCGGTGCGGGTTCCATAACATGCGTTTCACAAAACGCGGGTTTGTCTGAAAGAAAAAAGGAAAGAAACATTAACTCAAATACCGCATGGGATTGTGGGAAACATTTCCCGCCATTTTGCTTGCGCCTCTCAGAGTCATCCCCAGAAATCTATACTACATTATGAGTAGATTTTGCGTTAAAAAAATAAATAAAAAAAAAACGGGGGAAAGACATAAAAGTTTCTGTTTATTTTTTTCATGAAAATGGAAGAATGATGATGAGAATGAATGCAACTTACCATTTTCAGCACTTGTGGTGCTCGTTGATCTTGCAGATGGTGCGGCCCTCACCTACACGTCCACGTGCGCAGAAGCATTCCTTGCACATGTTCTGGTCCCTCTTGATCTGTTCTTTCAAGACGTTGAGGTAGCTTTCTTTGAAGGGACGATAGACTTGATCACGATCATCAGAAGCAAAGAATGTTATTCCAAACATGGATCCCTTGGTTTTCTGCATAAGCTGAACATATTCGCCTCTTGGCAGGGGGACACCTCTAATTGAAGGGCCTTCCAATTTTCGGTAGATCATTCGTCCAAGGTAATCTTGTCCAATCTTTTCTCCTCTAAACTTTTGGTATTTGCCAATGATGTTCAGGGTGATGTCACGCATTTGAAGCTTCTTGGTCATGCGACGGATGCATGGAGCGTTGGGGTTGGCAAAGCGCTCAGAGGTGGTAAATAGGACTAAGATCTTGGTTGATGCTCCTCTGAATGGGTAGTGGGCGGCTTTGGCGATGGCTTCGAATCCATCGGTCTCGTTGTCCATTGTGTTGGAGAATTTAAGGTGATCAATGGAAGCTATGACTTCCTCAGCGCTGCCCAAATACTTTCCGTTGATGGTGACTGGGTGTGGGTGGAGATGGATGCCCTTTCCACCAAAGCTGACGAGACCAAATCGTAGAGAATATTTTTCCATGGATCGTTGAAGTTCACGGATATGTCTTGGGATTTGCCTGGCAAAAGCTCTCATTCCTTGGGTCTCTGGTACGACAAGGATCATGTCTACGGCTTTACCGGCTGATTGGAACCATTTTGAGCCCATCTCGTGATTGTTACATCGTCCTTAAAAAGAAAAAGGAATTCGTAAGTGTCAGCTCTCAATACCACTCCAAATGTATCGAACTCTCACTTTCATGTCATTTTTCCATCCACATTTGCGTACACTAAACAACATCATACACCAATCGGAAGAAAGATTCGCAACTTACCACATTCTGGCAGGTAATCAACCCAATGTCCTTTCATTTTCAATAACTCGATGTATGCAGCGGTAGTGTTGCAGTGCTTCATGTCCTTAGGAGTGTTAGTACCGCATTCGTTGTAGTCGTTTTCACATGCTATCTTGAAGGGTTTTGGGTCGACAATCTTGAAGAATTGAGAGAATGGTGATTTGGGATCAGCGAAGATCTCCTTGCAGCGACTCGAGTACTTGGTTGGGCACTAAAAAGTGGAAATTGATATGATGAGAAATAGAAATAATATATAATGTGCTGGAAATTTTAAACTCACCATTGTTGGTTTTACTTTCGCTTTGGGTTCGCATTCTTTGGATGTCTCCCAAGAGTTGACAAATTCAAGCACATCCGTTGTGATCTTGTTGTTTGGCATCAGCATCTCGTCATGGTTTTCATTGTTGTTAGTTCCAAGAAGACCTGGATAATATAAAAATATATATTAAATATATTACCATAACTCTTCCAATACCTGCCCTCACAAATGATTAACTTTTGCTAAATAAACAAAATGTGCACAATTATAGTTCTCCATACCTGCAAGTCGTCCATGGTACCATCTGGCAATGTTGAATGTACACAAGTAGTGGTCAACGTCGCAGAGGATTTCAAGGCCAAGGGTATGTCTCATGACAATGTATGGACCTTCTCTGGCAACGGTCATGTTTGCACTCTGTACTGGGAGTTCACTGTTGTATCCGTCATGAATCTTCACGCCCTCCGAGGTGATCTTGGTCATGCTCTCGACACGTCCGTCAGAGTGGATCTAGGAAAAATAACAGTCATTGAGTGCGTAGTTTTAGATTCTTGCATCTAGATTTAAGGGAGCGCATTGCCAGGAAAGTAAGCGCATTGCATATTACTATTAAAAAGCATGTTCACGTTTCCAAATACCTTGACGTTGGCATCATCGGTTATGAGAATAAGAGCTGTTTCCTGACTCAATAGCGTAAACTTATTATCCCGTACATCACGCGCCAGTACGTAAGTGCAGCGTTCGTTTTGGTATCCGGGGAATCGGAAGTACTTGCCGTCGAATGTGTACACGTGAGGCTTTCCAAAGATCATAGCAGTGCCTAGCAAAATACAAATCATAGTTTAGTATTCATTGAGACGCACACGCAACAGACATAATAACTTTTCACAACTTTTATGGTCTAAACTTACTGTTGAAAGGTGGAATCCATTGACTTGGGGTCAGCCTATTCTTTAAGTGGTTCAGCTGGTGAGATAACCTTCGGTGCCAGTATTTCTTCAAGTGATGGAAGTGGCGAACGCGACTGCTTATGATCTTCATTGAGTGTCCGTAGTACTTTCGTGCGTGGCCCAAGTACTCCTTTGTCAGATTGTGTTCCAAGATGTTTTTGTAGAGAGTATGAAGGGTCTTGTTTAGCTGTCTGTACTTGATCATGGTCTCCTTGTAGAGAATTCTGTACAGCTTGACGGTTTCGTTGTACGCCTTGAGTGAATGGTTGCGTGCCTTCAACAAAGCTTCCTTCAGGCAGGTTGAGTTGTAGACATCAGCTGAGATGTTCCAGGCAAGATTTGCAGCCTTCATGGTGAAGTTACGAGCTACGCTTACACCAAGCTTGCACATATCTCTAGTCATGTTGAATGCTCTTGGTGCATAGGTCTTGGCCATCTTGGCAATCTTGGTGATGTTCAGTTTACTGACGAAATTGCGAGTGATGTTGAAGAAATGGACAGTGGAGTTCAGGTACTCTTGAGCGATAGTGTTGTTCATGGTCATTCTGTAAAGCTTTATGACAATGTTTCTGGTCCTCCATGCAGCTGCTACCTGATGTCTAGCAACAGTCTGTTTCATCTCAGAGTACTTGATCATAGTTTTACCAGCGACCATGCGGTAGTGCTTCATTGTCTGGTTGAAAGCTTTGATGGTGTAGTTTCTAACCTTCATCAGGGCGTGCCTTGGAGAAGTCGAGTTGTAGATATCAACGGAGATATTCCAAGCGACATTAGCCACCTTCATGGTGTACACGCGGGTGGTGTTAAGACCGGTCTTGAGCATCTCCTTTGTCATGTTGAATGCAATTGGTGCATACGATTTGGTCAGGTTTGCAATTTTGGTGAAGTCCAGCTCGCGGATGTATTTACGAGTGGCATTTAAGTATTGAAGTGTGACCTTGACATATTTCCTAGCCAGAGGTTGGTATCTGATGTTAAGATCACGGATGTAATCACTGGTGATGTTTAGGACATAGATGGTGGAGTTCAGATATTTTTTCGTCATGGGGTGGTTCTTCACCATGTTGATAAGCATCTTAGTAATATTCTGAACCTTTCTGTAGGCCTCTGTCTTAAGGGCTGCTTCTCTCCATTGCTTGGTTACGTTCAGTGCCTTCAATGCGTAGATCTTTGTTGCGTTAAATGCGCGACGGGTCATGTTCTTTGCAGTTTCGGGCAGCATTTTCACCTTGTTGCAAGCATCCTTGCAAATGGATACGATGTCACCAGTCACAGGTTTGGGATGGGGGATGATGATGGTGATGACACCTTCGTCAATACGGAAGTAGTTTGGAATAGCATTTTTAACCTTCAACATCGTGGCATTGAGAGAACGAACTGTGTAGTGTACATATCTGAAAATATGAGATAATAATACCAGGGTCACTTCTACATTTCCAGAATGCCTGACTCTTATATCGAAATACTGCACAACATACATAAATTAAATACTAAAATATTTACATACCTGATTGTTTTGTTCACTAAATCAAGAGTTCCATAGGCTGAATCTTTCATCAATCCAGGAAGTCTCAACATGTATCCCTCAGAGTGGTTTTGCAGCATCTTGTATTGCTGGTGAAGGTCTCGGTGGAATTTCTCAGAGTGCATTTGGAACTTCTGGTAATGATAGTTTACGCGAGCACGGATGGTTTTCTCGATTCCATAGTATTTGTTTAAGAAGATCGCTGTTTCAATTATTTCATTTTTGGTGAAGTTCAATACAGGAACAGCAGGCTTCATGACTTGGAATGCAATATTGATGGTGTTTTTGACGAAGTTAACCCCAAAAGCTCTTGTTACGTTCAGCTTCTTCAGTCCTTGCTTGTAGGCTTCAATTGAGACGTTCATCAGCTTGTCGGACGATTTGACAGTGAAGTTGTAAGCAATGATGTAAGCTTGATTGATCTTGATGGCAGTTTGACGTGGTGTCATTTTGCTCACGTTGCGAAGAAGCTCGACGGTGAAGTTGAAGCTCTTGATGGTCAAGTTGTATGCCTTGCAGTTGATGGTGTAGTTGTAAACGGTCATGGTCATGTTCTTGCTAAAGTCGACGACGAGTTTCTGGTATTTCAGATACATTGGTACGACTTTGTTCTTGTAGTAGGGAAGCACCTTGTTCTTGTAATAAGGATGAACTTTCCATATGTAAAACCCAATGCCCTTCGCTGTGGTTTCGTAGACCCACTCACGTGTAGCGTTGAACTTAACCATAGTCCAGTTGCTAGCAACCTTCCATGCCTTGATGGTCATGTTTCTTGCAATGATGGTGTAATTCTTGGCAATGATCTTAACCTTTTCGAAAATCACGGTGTAGTTCTTCTTCAGTTCAAGAGCGAACTTCTTGACAAGAATGGTGTAGTTTTGAGCCTTCTTGGTCATGTTCTTGTAGAACACTTTGCCGATGGCGACCCATTTAAGCGTGATGTTCTTTGCTTGCAGAGTCATGTTTTGAACCTTGAGGGTCGTGTTCTTAGCAAGTTCAATGGCCTTGAAGACATATCGGTGCTCAACAATTTCCTTCAATTTCATTTGCTTGAAATCGTTGAATCCCTTCTTGAGAGCTTGTTTGGTGTCTTTGACCATCTCCTTTGCCTTGGCAACCAATTCCTTAGCCTTAACCTTCATTTCCTCGACCTTGACCTTCAGGATTTCGAACTTCTCTTTCAACTTCTTGGCTGTGAGATTTGCATTGATCTTTCCATATGCAACGAGCTCGCTGCCAATCTGTGCAATTTCGTGTTGCTTCATTTCTTCAAGATAATCATCCCAGATCTCGTGCATGATTATTTGTTCAACTGGTGTATCCTTGATCAGTTCTTTGAACTGGCTTGTGGCGTTGTCGTAAATGGCATTCATGTACTCCTTTGGATTTGCCATGATCTCTTCTTTCTTCTGTTTGATCATACCAGGGAGGGTTACGTTCAGGTAGTACAAAGTCTCCTTGTACTTGGCCTCAAGTTTGGGTCGGGTTTCTTGGATAAAGGATTTTATTTTTTCGATGGTAGCGTTAATCTTGGCGATGATCTTAGCATAGCGTTCTTTGATCTGGTGCTTGGCCATGAACTCTTTGAAGTCTTTGCGACTTGTAATGTTGCGGTAGAGAGCGATGGTGAAGTTCTTGGCTTTGTTGATGTTCAGCATTGTCAAGTTTCTTGCCTTCTGGATGTGGTGAAGTGTTAGATTTTGAGCTTTCTTCATCAAAGGAATGGAGATGTTCTTCATCTGAAGGAATAACACTATGGTCTTATTCTGCGCAATCTTCGCATAGGGGGAGAAAATTACGATCAGTTGTTTTCCAGCGATGATGGAAACGTTCTTGGTTTGGTTGTACACCGACAGCACTTCAAGGGTAATGTTTCTGAGAGTCTTGTTGGCAATGACCAGTTGGGCTTGTACTCTAGCCTTCACTTTCTCCACTGCATCGATCACTTTCTTGTTGACAGCACCATAAGCTTCGTTGTAGAGTTCCTCGACTGTCTTTTCCTTGTTGTCAGCATACCATTGTTTCAGGTCGTTGACTGCTTTCTTGGCCATTTCTTGGCTTCTGTTATAAACTTTGATGACAATTACCTTGCCTTCTCCATAGTACAGAATCATCTTAGGCCTCACAGTCGTGTTCAGGTAGTTTATTCCACGGAGTGTGATGTTGCGGGTCTTGTTGAACAGCTGCATGGTCATGTTGCGTGACACATAGAAAGCCTTGATGGTCATGTTGCGGGAAATTTTGTAGTATGTGACAGTCAGGTTCTTGGTAATGTTAAAGATTCTTACGGCGTGGACACGGCTGAGGTTGTAGTACTTTACAGCCATAACCTTGGTCAGATTGTAAGCCCTCAGGGTCATGTTTCTGGTCTTGTTATAGAGGCTTATTACCTTGATGCTGTAGTTCTTGTACAAAGCAAGTCCATAAGTCTTGGATACTTGGTATGCCTTAACTCCCATCTCCTCGAAAGTCATATTTTCATAGTTTCTCAGCTTCTTGATGATGGATTCCAGTTTCACCATCAGCTTTTCCTTCAGCTCGACCATCTTTTTGTCCATCTTCTTCTTCAGGTCGGTTGTTTCACTCTCGACAATTTCGTATACATCAAGAGCAACAGACTTGTAAAACTCATAGGTTGCTTTCGAGTCCTTTTCATGTTCCTTGTAGAACTCGGAAAGATAATCGGTTGCGTTTTCATACCCTTCTTTGATCTTGTTCAGGCTCAGTGTCTTGTATGCTTTTGCACTCAAAACAGCAGCATTCCAGTATTTGTTGTGCAAGTTGTACATTACAAAAGAGGTGTTCTTGGCGATATGGAAGTGCTTCATAGCAACTAACTTGGATCCCTCGATGATTGAGATGAGTTCTTTGACAAAGTTCTCACGAGTGACTTCCATGCGGACGAGTTTCATTGTAAGGTTGAAAGCTCTCTGTCCAAGCTTAGCAATTTCCTTCAGTTCTCGGAGGATGCGGAGGCCATGTTCGTTGGCGCGTCCTTTGACTGCTAGTGCTCGTTCTGTCAGGTTGAGGGATTTGAAGTGTTGCATGTACTTCTCAACAGTCGTGTTCCACTTTTCACCAAGGGCGAGAGAGCTGAATTTGTTGACAAGATCAATTTCCTTCCACACTTTCTTGGATGGGGTGCTGAAGTCCAAGTCCTGGATTTGCTTAGTAATACCTTGAATTTCCTTTGACATCTTCTTCACGAAAGCTGTGACGTTCTGGATGTAGACTCTGATTTTCTGAATTGAAAGCTCAACTAAATCCTCTGGTCGAGAGTTCAAGACCTTCTTGATGTTCTTTTCCAAGGCAATCATTGATTCCTTGTAAGTGGCAAGGGCTTTCTTTGAGGAATTGAAAGTGTATTCAATGGATTTGTTGACAAGATTTTTGGTGTATTTTACGAGCTTGATAACCTTGACGATGGTAATGTCGATTATTTCTTCGGGCGTCTTCTTGGACAAATCCTTCAAGAACTTGACAATGGTGGTGACGTTGCTTGCAATGGTGTGGTTTAGTTCCTTGAATATTCTCACTGCTTCATCAACTGTGATCTTAATACTCTTGTCGAATGCAACACCAATGGGGATCTTCTTGATTGTGATGTTCAAAATCTGATTCATCAGTTCCTTTGCATATGGTGCCAATGGCATGAGCATGGGTTTGTTGAAAAGCAAAACATCTTCGTAAACCGCCTTGACATAGGCGACCATGGGTTTGGTGTTTTCAAGATATGTCACGATCTGTGGTTTAGCACGGTTGTAGATGGAGATAGAGATCTTAATGATGAGAGACGCCAGAGGCCTAGTATATTTCTGGACCTTTGTGGAAGCTTTCAAGAATCCTTGGCTTACTTTGGTTGTCATGATTTCTGTGAAATTTTTAATGTCATTGGAAACATTGCGCACCAGATAAATAGCCTGGATGGTTGCATTTCTCAACATCTTTGGTGTCAACTTTACGAGCTTGGCAGATAGGACTTTCATTTGAATGCTCACGTTGTTAGCTTTTTCCTTCAAAAAGACGAAGTGCTGTTCTACGGTCTTGTTAAGGATCTTCATCTTCATAACTTGACGAGAGATGTTCAGAGCAATTCTTGAGACGTTGTTCCAGGTGCATTTGAGTTTGTAGTCACAAGTGAATTCGCGGACCTTCGTCATGTATTTGTCAACCAATTCACCAATATTCTTTTGGCGGATTTCCATGCGGCGCACCTTCTCAATCAGCTTCTTCATTTGGACGGTGATGTTTTTCTTCAATTCTTTCTGGAGTTCGGTAACAGTCTTCACAACGCGCTTAACCATGATGCTGATCTTTACATTGCGGATCTTGATATCACCAACCATTTCAGAAACGTTGTTGCCCCAGGATTTAAGGTCGCGGCTAATGTTGGTAAGATGTTCAACAACTTCAGCGGTGATCTTTGGAATTTTAGCCATCAGGTCAGCGCGAATCTTCATAACTTTAGCTTGGACTTTCTTGAACAATTCAGTTGCATTGCGGACAATCTTGGGGAGATCTTTCACAGTCTTTGCCAGAGTCTTCAGGCTGATGTTGTAGGCTTGTGAGCTGAAGTTCAATGCCTTGATGCTGATATCTTTAGCAATGTTGCTAATGTTCTTGTATGCTCCGTTGTAGTCGTAGCTCTTGACAGCATTGTAGAATTTCATGACTTGGGGTTTCAGCTTGTTCTTTGCATCATTCATCAGAATGTCGATTTTCTTGGTCAGGTTTCTGGCACCAATCAGAGTCAAGTTGTAGAGCTTCATTGTAGCATTGACCACCACAGGCTTCAAGGACTGAACTTTGCTAACAACATAGTTGACAGTTGTCGTATTCCATGTGAGGAACACACGGCTTGCCTCTGGACTGAGTCTGTACAAGATTCTCGATTCATTCACGATGTTCACTCCGAGCTTTCTTTGCAGGGTGACCTGGAGTTCGTGGTTGTTTGGCATTTCTGCAACAATCTGTCCAGAGATTTTGGATGTTAGAGTTGCGTTGTAGATGATGTTTCTGTTCTTTGGATCAAGCTTGAGGAACCAGCCAGTCATCCATTGATTGCACGTCAAGTGAGCACTTACAACATAAGCCTTGATGTCGAATCGTCCAACAAATCCAATTCTCCTGTTTCTGACCTTGACACTGACGTTGAGTGTTTTGGTGTTGACGTCAAAACTTTCCAGGAACAAGACTTTTTCTTTCAAGATGGTCAGCTCAGAAGTCCATGATTTGGTCAGGTTTTCATAAATTGCATTCCATTTGAAAGACTTCTTAAGAGCAGACAATTTGGTGTTGATCTTCAGTCCTTTGACGAGGTCCCAGCTAGCTTCAAAAGAGATTGGTTTCTTGGGAATCAATTCCATCGAGATGAGGAACTTTCGTTGTTCTTTGTTGATGTCAAGTTTGTGCGACCATTCCTTTCCAAAAGCCTTGATGAACGAAGTGATGAGAAGACCGTTCTTCCTTGAGAACTGGCCATTGAAGTTAATCGACTTTGTTGGCGAAAGAGCAATCTTTCCATCGTAGGAGTCGTAGTTTTTGAGGTAACGGAAGTAGCTATCGAGGTTCTTGTTGAAAGCGCTGGTACCGATACGTATGTAGATACCATCATTCGTATTCCATTCAAAAGTGTTGGTGATTGGTATTTTTGGTAAAAGTTCTACTCTTGTTTGGACCATCTTACGTTCTTTGTACCACACAAGACTGTGTTGAACAGTTTTCCTTGGAAGATATTCTACGTCTAAGGCTGTGGATAGTGTTCTTTCGTCATTGCTGATCTTGCCAGTCATGGAAACTTTCTTTCCTTTAGAGTACATCAATGCTACCTTTAACTGGTGATCCATTCTGGACTCGTATGAATCGTTCATGTGCAACAGATCCCATCCATATTCGAAGCTGCGACTGAAAACTGTCAAGGATTGAACAAAGTTTAGTTCCCTTCTCTTCGATTTCTGGCTCTTGTAAGTTAGTAGGGAGCTGGAATAGAACATGTTCTTTGATTCATTTCGAATCTTGTACAGCACTTCGAAATCCCTTGCACCGTCACGCAGTCTGTATTCTCCTTGAACAACGCCAACATAACGTCCAATGCGATTGCGTAGCTTGAGTATCTTTTGATTGGTTTGGTTGTGGAAGACCAGTAAAGAACTAGCAACATTGGTTTTGTTCCACATCAGTTGTACTGAAGCTTCTTTGAATTTCTGTCCGTTGATGAACAAAGATTTCAGTCCCATGGTTCTCTTTAAGACTGTGAGGTTGAATCCTACAGCTCTCTCGGACTTTTCTGGGCTGCTTTCCATGTACCATCTGGCATCTACAGATCTGTTGGCAATGGTCATGTTCAATCCTAAGGTTTTTAAGAAGTCGGTAGACAGATGGCTCATACAGGATTCAAGATAGATGGTCTTGTTGTACTTGGCAGTCAGACGAAGGGAACGCAAGTTTGGTTGTTCAAACCTTTGGGCTTTGACTTCAGCTGTTCTGTTCAGCATGCTGACGTTGAAGGCAATGCTCTTGTCCATGGAACTGTTGGAGAAAGCCATGCAGATTTGTCCGTATGGGCGGCTCAGGAACTCAGAGTGGACACAGACGCTCTTGAAGGTAGTCAAGTTCTTAAGTCCAGCAACCAGAGCCATACTATAGTTTTGGTAGCTACCGCTCATCACTATCTTCTTGTCGTTACCTTGCTTGACCATCTTTGACATCAATCCAATGGATCTGTTCAAAGCGCTGGCATTGAACCGTACTCCGATGCTATCGGCAAGCTTGAAGTAAACCAAGGTGGCATTGGCTGTTCTTTTCAAAACAGTTGTGTTGAATTTCAGTCCCTTTTCAGAAGGAGTGTTGAAGTAGGTCCATACTCCTTCAATCTTCTTGTTCATTGCCTGAGCATTGAAACGGAGTCCTTTCTCAGAGTTTTGGTTGAAGTAAGTCCAAATGGCTTCAGCTTTCTTGTTCAAGACGTTGGCACTGAAGTTGAGTACTTTCTCTTGTTGGTTGTTCAAGTAGGTCCAGGCTGCCTCTACTGTCTTGTTTAGAACAGTTGCGTTGATCTTCAGAGCCTTGGTCTTTGGTAGATACGAATAACTGAGGAAGGTGGATGCAGATTTGTTAAATCCTTTAGCACTCAATTTCAAGGCCTTCTCTGTTGACAGATTAAAGAAGGCAGCGATGACTTCCATTGTCTTGTTGAGAACAGTAGCGTTCAGCTTGATGCTCTTTTCTTGATGAAGGTTCAAGAATGTAAGTGCTGATTGAATGGTTTTATTGAGAGCAGAAGCGTTGAACTTGATGCTTCTTTCTGCACTGGCCGTCGAGTAGCTCCAGAAGGCTTCAATGGTCTTGTTGAGGGCAGAAGCATTGAACTTGACGATTTTGTCGTTGGTAAGGTTGAGGAATGTCCAAGCAGCTGCAACAGTCTTGTTAAGGCCTGAGGCGTTGAATGTCAAGCTCTTTATGTCGGTAAGGTTGACAAATGCCCACTCAGCGTTAAAGGATTTCTTCAGGACGGTGGCATTGAATGTCACGCTTCTCTTGATGACATTTCTGTTGTCGTAGGACCACACAGCTTCCGCCTTTTTGTTGAAAGCAGAAGCATTCACTCTGATACTTCTAAGACCATCTTTGACAAGGTAGGACATGGCGCTGTTGATGGACTTACCAACGGCAGAACCGTTGAACTTGAAGCCTTTCTCGCTTGTGTAGTTGAAGAAGGTCCATACAGCTTCAAAAGGCTTGCCCAGAATGGAAGCATTGGCCTTGATTGACTTCTCTTGGGTTTGGTTCAAGAAGCCTGTGTACCATGCAAAGACACGGTTCTTGTTATCATGGCTTGCTTTGAAGTGGATTCCTTTTTCGCTGTCTTTTGCCACATAAGAGCTTCGCAGGGTGAACGATTGTTTGCATGGCAGAATATAGGTATTCAAGATAGCCTCCTTCTGCACCTTATCCATCGCACCTTTGACTTCAACACTAGCATTCTTGAAGGCGGTGGTGACGTTGAAGACGAAGGTGTTTTCATTTTTGTTCAGCTGACCATTGAAGCGCACTGATGTCTTTGTGCATGTGTGGTTGCCGATGAATCTGAGGCTCTTGGCAGGGATGTCCACTTCACCATTGGCATAAAAGTACTTTCCTGGCCAGAAGGTCATGTTGCTCACGAATCCATAGGTTCTGGACTTGTTGTAGATCTCTGTACGTTGAGTGATGGTGTAGTTCTTGTACATGGCAGACCAGGTGGTTCCAATGCGTCGTTCTTTGGTGTTAGGGTTGGTCTTGTTGAAGTACTGAGCATTCAGGGCAATGCGGTTTCCATAAATAGCATCTCTAGTCTCAAAGGTAAGGTTGATAGCGTTGGTGTAGTTGTGATAGCTGCCGGAAAGATTACCAAACTTGTAGCCAAGGGCACCAGTAGAGATGCTGAAGGATTTCTTTTGGTCTTTCAACCACAGAGAAGCATTGGCTTCGAACTCGCGTTCCCACGTGGCGTTGGGAGTTGAGATTCGTGCAATGATATCAATGTTGTTCTCGTCTTTAGAGGGGAGACGCTGAGCAATGATTTGGTACACGCGGAGCTTGGGATCAGTTGGGATGACTGACAAACTGAACGAAGCAGGTCCAGACAGAGGGAAAAATGGAGCTTGTATATCACGGAATCCAATGGGAAGAGACATGCGACTACAGACAGCCAAGCCGAGGACACGAGTGAAATTCACACAAGGTGCAGGCTGTGACAAAAATAAAGAGACCAGAATTAGGCATGAAATATGGGAAATAATTGAAGAACAACTCCTATATCACTATCACGACATTTGATTTTTTATATATAAATTTTCAATGCTTACCTCGAAGCGTCTCTGGGTTCCACGAATCTGAATTTCCTCCTCATTTAGAGTTGCAAATAAGCTGGACCTATAGAAATACAAATGCAAGATTTATTAGAGGTTATCTACAAAAAGTGAAAATAATTTATTTTGGTATTTAAAGTACGAGAACTTACGAGACATTGAAGATCTGGACTGGCTTGGATGGTGCGCCGACCTCAAACTTGAGGACTTGTCCTTGTTTGTACGTGGCATTGCCTCTGATTTCCGTTGAGGTGTACAATGAGGTGTTCAGAAGAATACCGGCTTCTGCGAAGACGGCATCGACTCCCATGCGACCAGTAACTTCTACTACCGCACTAAAATATAAGGGAAAGAAAGTTTAACCTTCATGTATGCTTGATAAGATTAGTGACAACAAAATATTTGATGATCGTAATTATTTTTAATGAAGAGAAAGAAGCTGTTGTTACCTTGGTTTCAGGTGTCCACGAACGTCGAACGCCATTGGTCCCCAGAACATATTTCTCATGTCAAACTTTCCGTTCATCAAGACGGATACAACGGTGGTACCCTTAGCATCAAGCTTCAGAGGCAGACCAAGGATTGTTGGAATTGTTGTTTCAGCATCGAGGAACATCATGCTCTTAGTGAAGGTCTTGTTTCCTCCTCGTGCGAGCTTGATCAGGAAATCGACCATGTTGATGTTGTCAGCTTCAGACTGCAGCCAGTTGATGTCATCGAAACTTGCGAGTCTCATTTCATTGCCAAACAGGTTGACTGAAATGGCGCCAGATGGAGTGTGTTTGCGTTTGTCCATCTGCAAAAAAAAATTTTGAATTGATTTTAGAAGAAAACCTTGGTAAATAAATGATATTTCAGTTAAAAACAACTGGACTAAGCTGAGACTAGGGACTCAGAAAAACAATTTATACAATGATGCTTTTGAGAGAAAAAGAAAAATGAAAGAGAGAAGAAAGAAAGAAAAAAGAAAGAAATATTGAAGGAACAAAAGACACAGACAACAAAAGAGAAGGGAAGGAAAAAAGGAAGAATGAAAGAAACGAAATAATAGCTTTCTTCAGTTGTAGAACCTTACATTAGCATGAATTTCATTGAGGTGTGTCTCCACTTTGTTCATTCTAAGATCATCAATACTTCGCTTTCCTCTAATAGGTTTCTCTTCCTCGCCTCGCTGATCGTGTGGCTTCAAGTTATTGAACATGTCCATGATACGTTCATCAGGGTAGTACCCATCGCGTCCAAAGAACTGCTCGATCAGGATTTCAAAGCCTTCAAATCTGGCTGCCGCTTCCAAGACATTGATTGAAGCACCGAGGACATCGACGGTAAGGTTGACATGGGTGCTACGTGGGAAGTAGCTGTTTGGGTGGTAGATCACGTGACCTTGTACTGAACCACCAGCACGAAGGATGTCTAAAAAACAATTTGTACAATTTAGATAAAATAAATGAAGAGGAGGAGGAGAAATTGAGTGTTAGAAAATTCATTTGCTTTGGTCTACTAGTCGACTCACAAAATACAAACAAGCCCAAATTTCTGTAAAATAGTCCTGAAAACATCATGTTTAAATTTCAGCTTAAGCTTCATAATTTCTCTGGAATCTAGCCCCAAGTGAAGAAGACCATTATACAGAATAAATATCTTAGCTTTTAGCATAAAATATATTAATTTACATTCTTCCGAAATGCACCCAAAACAGTTTTATGAGAAAGCTAGCTCTTTTAGATATTTCAAACACAAATTTTCACGATGCATAAAATATGCAATTTTGACTATTTTTCATTAGGAATTATAATAACTGCTGCTTCTAATACCTGAATTGCATCTAAGGATCTCCCTTTACAGATTTTTGGGCATTGTAATGACTTAGAGCCACTTAAATTCTTGTAATTTCTGTTCCCAATGTTTTCAGACTTCCCTCTGGTTGCTTTCGCCATTTTGTTTTGTGAGCCCGCAAGCGCGACGAAAATTTCCAAACAGCTAACGAACCAATGAGATTTCTCGCTGTAGTTTAACTTCCCCCTTCGAACTATAAAGAGAATCTTAAAAACTTACCATTGTAATAAGATGCTTCCCAAGCACGTGAGAACCTCAAGCGATTCAGGTTGAATTCACGAAGGATTTGTTCTCCAAGAGCTTTGCGGATCATGTCTGCCAAGGGGCGACCGTGAAGAGGTTCAGTGGATTCCATGGCATTGGTGATGTGAGACCAGACGAAGGAGCCAACTTGCTTGTTAACTTCGTTCTTTTGGGTCTTTACAATACGTTGGAAGAGGTCAACACTTGGGCATTTGAGGACAGCAAGGTACGCTTCGATTCGTTTCTCTACGTCAACGTCGTTGTGGTTTGCATAGATATTGAGGAGTTCGTCAGTGGTTGCTTTGTTGCATGGCATTCGTCGAAGGGCCTTCATCGCTGCAAGGGTCATGTTGGTTGGCAGGTTTTCGTTCTTGGCACATTTCAAGAGGATGAACTGTCCACTTTCAGACGAAGGGCGACCGGCATTTCCAATTGCTTTCAAAGCCATGATGATTTGTTCAGCCTGCTCGGAGTTTTTGAAATCGCATCTCTTTCCTAGGAAACTCATAAACCAAGTTTCGGCCTTGATGATTGGGTTGTCAACACGCTATAAAAAATTAACACGAGATTTAAGCTTGCCTGTGAGGTAAGGTGAAACAAAAAAGTCAATGAAATCTAATCAAACGCTAAAACAAGGAGTTACTTAATTTAAAACAAACTTCGGGCAACTCACCCATTTTTTGCATTTTCCATCTTCACAGTACTTGTGGATCAATGTACCAAGAGTCAGCATACAAGTACGGCTTGATTTGGTTTGGCAGAGCCTTAGCACGTGTGCAATCATGTCTTCGGTGGGCACAGATACCAGTGCGAGCCCTGTCAAGAACATGTTGCCACGTTCACCATTGACAAGTTTGCGCTCAATTGCGCGACTCATCACCAGAGCACAGCCGGACGTACCACAATGAGGCAGGGCATCTAGGAGATACATTCTAAAGAAAATATTGGGAAATAAGAACAGTTAAAGCAAATTAATTGTTCTACCGCTGTTTGAATGCTTTTCGCGAAACATCGGTTGTTCAAACAAGAAGCATGCATCAAGACACAAAGATTCAAATTTTTCCTTGCAATCTAGACTTGTTGCTAACATGCATGTAATAATGAATTTAATTTCCCGGCAAAAAACATCGATACTTACTGGAATTTGTCCTTCTCTTGGGGAGTACATGATTCGAGCTTTTCGCAGTCGAAGATTGTATCCCAGACTTTCTCCACAGCTTTACTGTTCAACTTGCGCAAATGGAAAATCAGGTGAGAGAAAAGACGAGCTGATTCTGGTTTTGTTTCCTCGATGGATTGGCTAGCCAACTGCTTGATGATTTTTGTCACATTGCTCGAATCCAGGCTGTTAGGGTGTGGTTTGACATGCTCGAAAGTGAGTAGAGAACTTCGAGGAAGATCTGAGCGTGAAAAAAATATATACAAATTCAATCAGTCTAAAAAAACTTTGACATCCCAAAGTACAAAGAGAGTAATTTAGGAATTTAATTAATACATACTTTTGACATCATATCCATGCTCAACGCTTACTATCTTCACAGGCTGAAGCTCCAAAATTTGTCTAGAAGAAAACATTTTAAGAGGACATTTTTAGTAAACTGAATTTTAGAAGTCATCAAAGGTCATCATTATGCGAATCACTAAAAGAAACGCTAATTTCTCTCTTTGTTCATTTATTCCATTTTTTCCAAACTATAAAATAAATCTAGATACTTACTTGGTGGTGGTACTTGCACCAGCTGGGGCGCCTGAGGAGAAGGGTCTGAACATGTGCTTTTCTTGGCACACAACTTTCATGACAAGCCTCTTGGCGGTCAAGAGGTAGCGACAGTTGCTTGATGAGGAGAGAAGATTGAGGGACTGCAACACAGAAGAAATAAAACATCTTATTTAACATTGCCAACAGGGAAAAAAACGTAAAATGGGTTAGGAGAAGAACAAGACAAAAAAATACCGAATTCAAGTGACCTAGTGCCTGTGAGTTAGATACATGCAACTACGACTTTAGTTGACTCTAAAAACATGTTAAGGCATAAAAGGCAATTACCTTCTCGTTGTATTGATGGATATGAATTCCGAGATTGGTTTCAGATCGGTCGCTGCATTCCTTCAGGTTACGTGTCTTCGAGATGACCTTAACGGGTCCACTAAGATGTTTGGAGTGGACACGGTAATAAACAGGGCATTTTCCAGTAATATCAGCCTAAATCAAAGCAACAAAAAAATTAATAAGTCTCTAAAACATAATAAACCTGATGATAAAAGAGCTCTCTTCTCTTCTTATCTATTCTCTCCTCCCTTTCCCTTCCCTCTCCTCTCCTCTCTAGCTATCGCAAGTTTCTGCAATATCCACACAAAGATAAGGCCTCTACTCACCTCTTTCACTAAGGAATGATTCTTGCCGATAAACTGGACTTGCAAGGCGCTGAGGATACCCTTCTTGATGTTCAGGGCCTGTGGAGTTTCGTCATAAGAAGACAACACCTCCACAATAGCGCCATTCCTGGATCGGAAGACGAGGTCATGAGCTTGAAGCTCTCGTGCAAAAACTGCAGTTTCCCCAGCGAGACGATACTCAATAGGGAGGTTCTTACTCTGGCCTTCCCAGAGCTCGACGCGTTCGATCTGAAATGGAAGGATATTTTTTTTAATGGGATGCACCATATTATTTGCACATTCGTAGTGAAATCATGAGTTCACAAATTCTGAATCTTTGGCTTAATTTTCAAATCGTTTGAGCCATTTGACATAATCTTAATCTACGACTTGAACAGAAAAAAGTTCAACACGGGAAGAATATAGGAAACAAAAAAGGTAATCTAAAACATCGACTTGCTATTGTTCAGTGGTCATTTAAGCGAATTAGGGAAATGTCTATTAACCGATAGCAAACCTCTTTTAAGTGGTCACGAGACAAGGTCCCAAGGGTGTCCGCTTCAAAGAGGTACAAATGGAATTGATTTATGACCTTGGACACACCCAAGGTATCTTAGAGTGTACCATGCACAGGCGCGCCTCCATTTCTTAATCAACCCTTCACCACATACATGCACATAGTTCAATTCAGGGTCAAGCCCTGGGGGAATCAAATAAACCCTGTAAATACCGAGGAATGTAGTAATCATTGCGCTTACATTCAAGGTCAAAATATCAGATGGAACAAGCAGAGGCAAGCAAGGTAATCTGCACCCCGACAAGGACTTCGGCGACCTATGGAACGGATGTAACCTCGATATAATTTTGCTGCTAAATCTAATTTACTTTACTTATAGAAAGTAGTACTCTGGTAGTAGTATCTAGTTTCTAGTCCGAATTCAACTCATTCTTATTTCTGTGCGAATTACTTGAAAGGCCAATTTGGCCGGATCACTTTAAATCCTACGACCTGACCAAAGTGCATCTTCCAGAAAAACTTCAAAACTCAATAGCATCCTAATCAGCCTAAATAATTATGTTGTAATAATACAATTCCAAAACATGACAGCAGTGCGTCTTCATACTAGAAAACTAAAAATCCAAAAGCATTCAATTGAACCTAAATAATGTTTTAAGTTTGCCAATCGCTTTTTAAAATGTTTCATCAAATGTCAATAAATTTCTGCGACGTGTTTAAACAGAGATAAAGAATAGAATAATATACAAGAGACGATGTCGGAAACCCAGCATGCAATAAATCCTTCAAATAGGATTAATGGAACACATCTGCTTAAAAATACTTAAATATCTTTTATTCTAGAAAAATTCCTCAGTTGCCTCTTGCGGTAGCCCTTATGGAAAACATCATATCAAATTACGTTTCACTATCGTTTTCCCAAGGCCAAGGACATACTTCGCTAATATTGTACAGCAGTGTTGAAATTTCGTGAATTCAGAGGCTGGCGATTTGCAAGTTGACTAGAAGACGAGATTTCGTGTTGAAATTGATTTTTCTTTGTTAAAAAAATAAATGGGATTTTGATAAGATAGACTGCTGCCATAAGTTGCTGTCTCGTAAGGGTCAAGATGGTGTAGCACGCGCGCGCACGAGATATGACCCGGCGGAACCGCGCAAGAAAAACTGAACTTACATACCTTCAAAACATGTTGACATGCACCAACAGTCTTGATCACACAGCGTGCTTTAATTTTCAACCCCGACTGGGCAGTGGAAGATCCATTCACACTGCTAACGGTTTCTCCTACATAGTTGTAGCTCAACTCCTTCCCGGGGGGGAATCGGAGGGTTTCTAAAGAAGACAACAAGAAAAATAGCAGTTAGTGTGTGGTCCTCGAGAGTCTTGTGACTTGCGCGGATACCAGCGGGACTCGACTTGAGAAATTCCTAAATCATCAAAGGATGGATATTCTAATCCCACAGAGCGACACTCGAAACCGCTTTCCGGTTTTTCTTTCATGTTAAAACATGAAATCTTGATACCATCTCAAGAATAGTGATTTCATTGCAAAAATTTCGATATCACAAAGGGCTGACATGGATATTCTTGAATCAAAGATTTGACAGACAGGAAAAAGGGATTGGATTGATAATGACTAGCACGTGACGGTAATTTCCTTCATTTGCATAATATAATTGTACATTGTTCTGCTGCAGATTATCTGCAAATTTCTTTATAAATTATAAGTGTTAAATGGAAAAAACAGGCTGTGTTAAGAAACTCTACTTTAAGCGATAAATCCCTTCAAAAAGTAAGAAAGAAATTTGGCCCAAAATAATTTAAGTTTTGCTTTTTGGAGCACAGCCGGCGCTAGCCGTTAGCGGGAAGGCAGGGAAAAAATTATCCGCCAAAGAATGTTGCATAAAATTGAAATCCAAGAACCATGAATTCCCAATCAAATTTTAGCTGCAAAAAGTTTGCTCAATTCACATTCTGTCATTGCATGATAAATTCCTCAACCTCTTAATTAAAATTTATGTCTCTTTTGCAACAAACACATCACGAGGAGACACGTCATTTGGTGAAACTCGATACTGAAAGCATCTTCAAGGTCACAGTCTAATTTTATCGGCTTTCAAAAGATTTCAAAGAAAAAAAATTTCGGAGCCCTAGATTTATTATAAGTTGACTTACTTATTGAGCATTCTTTCTGCGAGCGGACCTGGTAAAAAGGTGCTGTGGAGAAACACAAACAAACAACTCGTCAGAACCTCTGTTTGCTTTCGTTATACGTGAACTTCGCTCTCTCTGGAGCAAAGAATAGCACAACAAGAGATGTAACAAAAGATAGATGCAAATTGTTTGATGGTTTGCTTACGGGTCAACGTCCTTTGTCCCGAAACAAAAGGGTTTATGGAACAATTTCATGTTCGCTCCTTCAGCACTGACAAGGTGATTGCAGAAGGGTATTTGAAAGCATCCGAAAAGAACGTACAATAACAATAGAGATCGTCAAGATATTCAATACATTGTTCCAGAATAACAAGTAAACAGCAATGCGATGTGTATAAGTTAGAGAATTTAAAAAAAAATAAAGTTGGCGGATATGGAAACGAAAATATGACTTCACTAAATGTACTGCCGAGAGGTTAGACTCGCAACAGAAACCAGTGCAGTTGGAACGAGCAAGTTCTTCGCGATGTCACTAAGATCACAGAAAAAATATTTTTGCTGATGACAGCAAGATACAGATTTTGAAAGCACAATAAGGAAAGGACTAGTAATAGAAAGTTTGTGCAAAAAGTTTTTGGAGGAATTGAAGAGAAGTAAGGAAGGAGTAAAGAATTGAAAAATAGTTAAACTTACCCGCAAGGGCTCCGGTGGCCAGCAACACAACGATGAGTGCCTGCATGGTCAATCAGAGCTTGGCTCAACTTGAATGTATCCCTAACCGCGAAGGCAGCTTTTATACCCATTCGCAACGCCCTTGAGAGATCTGAAATCATGTGAGCTACAAGCTGCTATTGACCAATCAGGTTCGTCCATGGTTGGAACTTGCTTGTTCGGGAATTTGTCCAAAGGATGTCACGCTGAGAAGAGATATCGATGACAAGTTAGGGTACAAAGTACTTTGTTCTCACAGGGGTTTTAAATAACAAGATCGCGAGGAAATAAAACTGAACAGCACTTTTTACCAATTTCAATATTTTTTCATAGAAATATCTCAAATAAAAGGACACATTAGCCTAAAAGATAACTTTGCGAAAGAATAGGCAAAGAAGATACTTTGACAACCCCTGCACAAGATTTTTCAGAGGACGAAAATATACTGAAATTCAAGCTTTGTTTTGTTTGCAGATTTAATTACTTCTGTCACAGTATTTTTTCGTTTTTAAGTTTGTTTATTTAAGCTACAAGCACTGATTTTTTGCTCTTTAAGTTCAAGCATATTTCGTGCAAAACTTCAACCATGTTGTTATAACACGATTTGCAGTTTAGAAGAGCCGCTAGTCGAAACACGAAATTTCCTTGCTGACCTGGGGTGTCGCGATATGTCACAATAAAATAGACTCAACCGAGTTAAGTAATGACAGATTCTGTCAAGGTTAGCACGATTTGATCAGGTGCATCAACCTTGACATTACTTAAGATGAGCGAAGATAAAAGTTCTTCAGAAACTTCAAACTTAAAATCATAGCACAAATAATTTTTTTCACTGAGGTTGGTCGATTTTTGGAGCCATTTTTAAAATAAAAACTGGTTATTCGGTGGCTTTTTTAACCTTTGCTTGCGTAATTCTGATTAAACCGGTTTTAAAAGGTTTTATCCAGCTATGAAAACCTCAGTAGTCCAAAGTCCATCGTACAAGTAATAATTTTATTCCAAAATTGTTTACTTTTTGGAACAAAAGGATTACTTTGTTGCTCTTTCGCAAGGAATACCTTAGATTTCCCCCTTATTCGAGAACAATTCAACCATGAAACCACAATAAAATGTCTAGATTTATAGAGAATGTCGTTCATCTTGAGAAATTAGATATATATAGTTGATGTTTGGACTTGACGTTTCCGGTATCGCTCGGACCTACATCGATGACAGCGCAAGGTCCAAGGCCATTGCACCACAAACAGTAAAATTTATTTTCAGGTTATCTCCGAGGTGTTCGTGTATTTGAAGGCCCTGTGTAATTGATAAGGGGTGATATTCTATCTATATTTACAGTGGATAGTGTATTGAAAATTTATTGAAGATATCAGAATATGTTTATCAACGTGCTCTTTGGTAAACAAGGTACTGAAGAATCAGTGCCAGGAACCACTTCAAATTGTGCTATATTTTGTACAAACATGTACGTATTTCTGAACACGGTTTCCTGTTATTCACTTTGATGGTGGTCCAAGCAATATACTTAGTTTTACATTTTCTAGCAAAACGACAAAATTTATATTTTCTGTTTATTTTTGAAAAAACTTCGCCTTTCTTGAAATGGTCAAAATTCTCTGTATTACTGATGCGCAACAGTTTTGCAAGATTTTAAATCTGTTTACACTAATTATCTTATCATAAAAAGTGCTAAAATTCTTAAGTGATGACTTAAGAAACACACTTTCTTGTCCTCAAGGTTCGTTTTTTTTTTGGTTTTTTTTTTGTCGAAATAATTTTGGATCACGGACCTTGCTTTTATGAATTGAATTTTTTGTCCCCTTGATCACACCCTCGAAACATCTTCACGCAAGAACTGAAGAACGGTTTTAAAATGTCATGCAAGAAACCTTGCACTTTGTTTTCCAATGCGTACATCAGTTTTATGAAGTTGAGTCCAGTTGCTTTAACTATGTCGAAATATGAATAAACCGAAAGCTTAGTAATACTGCATAGGTTGAATTTTGCATGGTTTAACCAGCCTTTTCTGTGCAGGCATGCAGTCAGTATTAGATAGTTCTCCTTGCGAGCATCGCTTCTTAACCTTCAGGAACATTTTCTCTACGATTGTAAGCTGGATTGTGCTGATTAAAGGCAGTTCCAATCGAGAAAAGGTGTTTCTAATTATCATTTGTCCCTTGTCAGTATATTTCTCAGAGTATAGGTCTTACAGACAATATTTTCACGTGATTTGAAAGTGAAATTGAGAGAAGCTTAAACAATAGAGCGCCACCCTTCCTCGGTGCTGCCACGAAAATCAAAATAGTTCAATTTCGATCAAATGTCACGATTCTCTGATCAAAAGTAATACTTTATTGTTCATTTTTATCCAAAATTAAGCCTTTAAGTAGAAAGAAAATATCTTGGCTTTTGTTACAGTATTTTTAGTAATCCGCATGAATTGCATGGCGAAAGAATTCTACAGATTCTACGCTACTTTCGATGGTTCTTTCGCTTTTATTCTGCTTTAACCATAGTCGATAGCAAAGTTTCGAAGCTTTAATAGCAGATATCAGAGTTAGATCCATTGCCTTCAACCAATTATTTTAAATCGAGGCTTTTGGGTCAACAATACAGTAAATGTATCCCGGGATAGAAACTGACCCGAATTGACCACGACTTTAAAAAGCAATTGTTTGACGACAATGGGAAGTAACTCTGATATCTATTGTCTCAGATGTGACTTTGAACTCTGGCTCGTAAAAAGGGATTTTTTCCCTCCTTATTTAGTTAAGATTTAGACTTTTATTTTTCTGTCCTCTTCGTCTGTCTTTTTCTATTTTCTCATAGCCATGCTCATTTTCAATCAGTTTCCCACTTTAGAACATGCCAGTCATTCCATTACTTTGATAATCTTATTCCAAAAATATCTGTCGAAAACGCAAACACCCCTCTGGAAAATAAAATACCATACCATGATTCAGTCGATCTTGTTGGAAAATTTGACTGCTGGAAACCAACCGCCATATCTAATAATACTTCTTTATTGGGTAACAGATACAGTATGACTTTTTTTCTAATCTGGCCCGAAAAGTATGGAATCTAATTCACATTTTCATGATCACATGGATGAATTAATAAAGTGGAAAGATTTTCAATTGAAACTAATAACTGATGAACTAGGTTCAGCACAGAGGTCTGTATCCATGGACGTAGAAGCAGACTAGACTTTTAAATTTCCTAAACTTAGTCCCCCCCCCCCCCCCCAACAGCATTTCCACCCTCTAATTTGCATACTAGCCCCCCACTTGCTCCGACGTCCCTGGTATTATGGGGCCTTAGGATTCGTTAACATCCACTCCATGAATCCGATTGGCCGATACTCGCGCTTGCGAAATGTTAATCTTGCTATTCGATAATAGTATTGTGTAACAATCTGTGCTGAAACATCCTTCGAAACATCTGTACTATTTAAAAATGTTCTTAAATTAATACTTCCGAAGGTCAATTGGGTTACAGTACACCTTTTTTTTCCTGTGACGAATTGTAATTTGCTCGAAAATAAAAATAAAAAATTAATTGAAAATGTTCATTCTTTGACGATACTTATTCAAACCATATGCTTAATGGCAGTAGATGCCAATATAAGTGCTGTTAGATGGGTTCTTGTATCACATAATCAAATGCATACTTTACACCAGATTTGACCCTTTTGGACTTTTTCTTGCTAATGTGGTTCCAAGGTCCTTGTAGATGTACTTGATTTGTCTCATTAGCTCAAATAGGGGGTTGCGATGGAATCTATTAAAATCACGAAAGGTTATATCTGTTGTTGTCTGTCGTCAATCAATCCATCCATTTATCTATCCATCCTTCTATTCCATCCCATCCACCAATCCATTCTTCCATCCATCTATCCATCATATCTATTCCATCCCATCTATCCATCCATCCATTTATCTATCCATCCTTCTATTCCATCCCATCTATCCATCCATCCATTTATTTATCATTCCTTCTATTCCATCCCATCCACCAATCCATTCTTCCATCCATCTATCCATCATATCTATTCCATCCCATCTATCCATCCATCCATTTATCTATCCATCCTTCTATTCCATCCCATCTATCCATCCATCCATTTATTTATCCATCCTTCTATTCCATCCCATCCACCAATCCATTCTTCCATCCATCTATCCATCATATCCATCCACCCACCTACCCACCCACCCATCCACCAGTCCATTCTTCAATCCATCCATCCATCCATTCATCCATCCAACTCTGATTTTTGTTGGAGGAATTTCAAAAATGCAAAAACTATGCGTTTTGAAAAATGGATTTGAATAATTCATTGGACAATAACTGGTGATCGTGTTTGTTAACAAGGGTTTACAGAATCAGTAACAAGCTTAGTCACGCTGAGTCAGGAAATTCCTATATATTTCTGTTGGAATCTAATTCGGGACGGCATTGCACAACTACTGTGCAAGGAATCCTTCTGGAACCGTTCAAAGGGAGGTCACACAAACAGGTTTATTCCTGTTTATACTATTTCCGCTCTTCCCCGATTTGATATCAGGTCGGTTATTACATCACTATTCTCAATTATGACGCAATCTGACTCACAGCAAACGATAGGTTTGCTAATTCCGTTTTTAAAATTCAAAATTTCTAAAAACGAAAGAAATTTGGACAACGATTACCAGCACAGAAAGGAATCTATGCCAAATTTGTCTGCAGGAATGTAAGCATGGTATAAAAGGCTTGCAGTTTAAATTTTGTTTCGTGGCATTGGACAAATATACTAGCGAAAAACCGTTTATAAATTTGCATCCAAGTTTCTTTACAGCAGACCAACCATTTTAGATTAATTTAAATTTTACATTTTAATCACTTGCTTAGCAATATATTCTGGTAAACTTAGTGGGACTACAGATATCAAGGCCGCGCAGCTCAGCTTGCCTCACGCTCCGCGCTCATCTCCTGTATGTCAGCGAGTATTATCTCCTAGTGCAACTAGTTGGCGCAAATCCTGAACCAGGCACCATGCTGCTTGGCCATGGCGCATCCCTTTTGAAGTCAGGGATGAGTCCTTGCTAATGAAAAAGCGCAACTTAACGCAGCGCAAAATAAAATTAAAATAAAAACAACCTAAAATAGCAATACCCAGAATCCAAAGGGACATAAAAGAACTAATTCAATTTTTCAAGCATAATTCGTGACGAAGAGATGTGGACACGAAAATATCATGACTCCTACCATCACAAAAAATAACCGTGTCGCACGCAACAACTCAAAGTGCTCCGGTTGGGTATTTGCACGGTTCAAACTTACAGACACAGTAACCTGCCAAGGGTTCTGCCTCAGACGTAAAGTTTTCAAAAAATTTTCAAGTGCCAAAACTCAAGTGTTATTACCTGACGAAATAACTAGAATTGTCTCAAACAATATCAATGCTTTTTCTGCTATTACGTAGAGGAAATGGCACATCCGGGCATCTATCGCAGGCTGCATTAGCTTTCAGGATACCGATTTTCCGTTTTCCATTCTTTAATATATGCCTTACTACTCAAGGATTAGTGTTTGTTTTCTAAACAAGCCGGATGGACCTTCAAGGGGGCAAAATCCATCTATTTATTTTATTCGTGTCGTAGCAGGTTCAATCAAAATATGGCATAAATTCTTCTGTAAACTTTCATTTTCCCTATTCTGAAAATCTACTTTGTTTATCGTGTTTTATCCTCGAATCAAAAAAAATAAACTCAATTTTTTTTTCGATTTTATTTTTTACCTTTTACTTTTATCTAAGTTGGGCTCCCTGTGCTTTTTGTTATTTCTTTCTGCAAAGGCAAAAATGGAAAGTTTCAAAATATCAACCCAGAAATTTTTACAGTTCTAGAATTTTTGTTTTTGAAAAAAACTGGTTCTTGGTCGATTGCTTTGTTACCAAAAAATAATGATCCGAGTGTCCCTAGTCAATAAAATTGTATTAAACACGCGCGCTAGTCTGAACGTTAAAATGCAGGCTCAGAGGCTGGGGCCCTTAGTATAGTCTGTTTGCAGGTTACACGCTCGCGTGCATGTATAGATAACTGGTACTAAAACTGTTTTTCAGCCAAAATAGAGGTACATTATGAAATTGAATTATTTCGATGCATTGTTGTTCAGTAAAAATTGACTTTTGACCAGGAAAAACGTAGCTTTTTCCAGGCAGTGACATCCATACCGGTGACATAACGCAAAAAAAAATATTGAACACGAAAAAACAATGTGTTGATTGACAGCTAAGTGGGACAATTTCCAGGCACGGGTAAGTTGTACACAAGGTCACTACGTCGATCGTGACCAGGAATAATCGGACCTTTGACCAGTTAGTTGTTTACATCGAAATATGAACACTTTCCAGGCACGGGTAAGTTGCACCCAAGGTCATTTCGTCGATCGTGACCAGGAATAATTGGACCTTTGACCAGTTAGTTGTTTACATCGAAATATGAACAATGTACAAGTGGTATAAGCTTGTTCCTGTCAGGGGTAATTTACCATGCGCGCACGTAACGATGTTTACATCCAACCTTGTTATACGATAGTGTTTTTAACAAAGTTCAGGTTTCATATATATACCCATATACCCGATTACTTTTACTGGTAAAGATATCATGCGCGCATATAATTTAGCATTCAAATCGCGCTTTTTTGATTGTAAGATTAAAATTTCATGATAGAGCTCGTATATCATATTCGTATCTTAGCAATGGAGTGCAGCTCTTCCTGGCCAAGTTACGACACTACGTGCATGCCTGACAGATGTTTACATCTATGCTTACTACTTAACTTGTTAAGTTACATCGTGTACCGTTCATGGACAATTACCATGATCACGTTCCCAAAAGTTATTTCTATCCAGCCTTGTCACATGCACGATAGGATTTTATCACGACGCTTATAGTTGATAAGCGTACTTTTCCTGGTCAAATTACCACGCATACGTTCCTGGCAAATGTTTACATCAATCCCTGTTACATGATAGTGGTTTCTTAACAGGCAGATCAGTTACACTTTTTCTGGTCAAATTACTGCGCGCACGTTCCTGGCAAATGTTTACATCCATCTCTGTTACATGATAGTGCTTTCTTAACAGATAGGTCGGTTGCACTTTTGGACTTGGCACTTTTCCTGGTCAAATTACCACGCGCACGTTCCTGGCAAATGTTTACATCCATCCCTGTTACATCATGATGATAGTGTTTTCTTAACAGATAGATCAGTTTCACGGTTTCTGTTCAAATCACCACTCGCACGTTCCTGGCAAATGTTTACATCCATACATCTTAGTTATAATTATGATAGTTGTATCTTAAGCTGTCGAAAATTAGATCATTTTGTCATTTTGTCCTGGTCAGATTCCCACGCGCACGCACGTTCCTGGCACCCCTATAGCTAGCTGTTACATGATACCGATATTTTCTGATGTACTTTTTTCTGGTCATTTTACCAAAACAGTTGTTGCGTGTCGGTTGTTTGACTCTAATTTTCTCACTGTTATTCTTACACCGTTTTTTGGTGCTCCGTTTCTGTACAATTACCATGTCTACGTTCCTAGAACTGCTAATATTCATCTTTGATAGGTAATGTCACAGTTTGGATCGGCACTTTTCCTTGGTCAAATTACCAAGCGCACGTGCCTGGGTAACATAGAAATATTGTCATATGTAACAGGCTTTCTTTCCGTGCCTTAAGTTTGTTTACATCGGGTTTTTTCTTCTTGGACAATATCAGTAACCATATCGTACCTGGAAACCCACAGGGTTCTAATTTAACATCGACTTTGAACTCATTCCAATTAACACTTCAGTGTTTGTTTTCCGGTTACATCGTGACGTATCTCAGAACTTAAAAGTCAAGGCGAAGTGAACACGAAGTTACTATAATCCCATTCTTGTGGTTTTAAACTATGTTTTTCGCGTGTTTTTGTAATTTACTTCCTTGATGTGGTAAATAAACAAATTGTGATGCAGAAAATTCGCGTTTCTCAAAATCGAACCATGGAAACTTTTGCACAGAACAAAATCAATCGAATATGGGAAGCTTGCCAAAGTGTTCAAGCACAAATTGGCTTACAACGATAATATCCAAGAAACCAGTTTCTTTGACATTGAACTTTGGAAGATTATGAATGTAATTTGATGATACTCAAATAGACACTGAAATAAATGTAAGGGTTGAGGTAGGTTGGTAGAGTTTTCTTTGTGCGCACATCATCTTGGCGGAAGCCCTCTTGAAACAACAGTGTTTTTGACAAGGCCTACTTAAACGTCAATAACCATCGCATTCATATGAAATAATAGATGAAAGGGATCGAATCCCTTCCCCCCCCCCCCCCCGAAAATTTTGTTCTTGTTATTTCAGTTTAAATATCTTGCTATATATTTGGTGGGAGGGATGATAGCAATTGAAAGCCTTCCATCGCGCGGGTTTTCCTCATTTCCTAAATACGACTAGATCCCCTAGAAACAAGCGTGTGATAGAACAAGAGAAGCGAAAGGATTTCACCTTGCAACAGCGGGAGAATATTTGGTGACAGCCAAGAACTTTCGCGATCACGAAAAAGGGTTTAGACTTTAGACTTTGAATATTTTCCAGCTTTCATTATAGTTTAATAGTTTTCATTTTCCGTCAGTTTAGTGGACTTTGATCTCAATCACAATTCAATCAACTGAAAGTCACGTGTAACATTGGAAACCGGCAACAAACAATAAGCTAATGGTCAGAGCTAATGATATTGAGGCGAACCGTGGTCATACTACAAGAAAACTGCTTTACTAAACAGATCTAAAAGTTAAAATATAGATACAAATTTTCGACTCCTATGAGTGTCAGGCTTCTGCTAACCTTTTTTGTCTATATATTTTAGCTTTTAGTTCTGTTACTAATTGCTAATTGCGGAAAACTCGATGAGATATAAAGTTTAGATGTTTGAAACTATAAGAATATGAAGCATCCATATAATTAATACCGTAACTGAGACAGCGAGGAGTCCCTCTATTTCCCATGCTCAGTGTTTCAGTGATACTTGCCATTGGTTAATTTGGTCGAGCAAAGATTAGTACCGAGCTAGTCTAATATCCTCAGAAGAAGAAGAAGTATGGGGAGGGAAGGACGATTTTTATGCAGTATCAGTGCTCTCTCGATAATGATAAGAATGTAAAAGTTGACGTTGATGAAAATTCATCTTCTCAGGTTAAAATAATTAGATAAAATAAAAGAAGGTACGCTTCTCTTTTCTACTCAGTGACCCTAAAGTTTAATCCATTCTAATAAAGAAAAAGTTAGTTACAACTGCAAAAAAAAAAAATTAAATTCCTATAACCCCCTTAAATGACTTTAGTATGCCGTTGTGTACCCCTTGCAAAGTGAGGCCTATAAATCTTGAAAACTACTAATTTTTTTGTTTGTTATTGTGAAGCGACAAGTAGTGATTCCGAAGGGACAGTTTGGTTTGCACCATGACCTCGGTTTAACCATAACCTCGGTTTACAATTCAGTGTTCAATACTTCCATACTTCCAGACTGCGAAGGTGTGTACAAGGTATTCCTCGAGATGATACCCTTATTGCCAGCAAAGTGCACGTCGACGCCCATTCGACTTGCAACTTCAACTACCGAACTGAAAAGAAATAGGCATTACGTCAGCAATAGATCTCTTGCATCACGTCATTCAGTGACTCAATTTGGAAGGCAAAAGAAAAGCTTATGTACACCATTAATCAAACCTCTCACTCCCCTAAGGACTGGGTGCGCCAAACAAACCTTTACGGGCAAACACCTGGCTAAGTTGTGAGATTGAAACAACATGCAATTCTACTGGACAATCTTATCCAATAACATTATGGAGTATCCAATCATAATCTGGAGTATCCGACCATATTCTGAAAACGAGTGGACACGAGATGGATCGAATGAACGCATAGGAATAAGAATGTACACGAGATGGATTGGATGAACACATAGGAATAAGAATGTACACCAGATGGATTGGATGGACGCATAGGAATAAGAATGTACACGAGATGGATTGGATGAACGCATAGGAATAAGAATGTACACGAGATGGATTGGATGAACACATAGGAATAAAAATCTACATGAGATGCATGGAATGAACGATTGGATGAACGGATAGGAATAAGAATGTCCGCAAGATGAATTAGATGATCGCATAGCAATCAGACTAGTTTATGATCGACTAATATGCACCGATTGGATCGACACTTGCTGAAGGGTTGGGTTGGTGTACGAGGTTGCACATTCTAAAGAGTATAATGTGCGAACATCAAACCGATCCCAGATAGCGTGTGAACTAGCTTGACATATGTTAAATGCATTATACCGGTAGGTTTTTCTGTAAGATGTGACGATCAAACATAATCGAACTTCTTATATAATAATGGGAGTTCGATCTTATATAGCGCATTTCACAATATCTCAATGCGCTTTACCGTTGTAACCATGGCCAGAGGAGGACTTTACGGGCTGCACATTAAGGGGGGATTGACATATTTCTCAAGGCCGATGCTAAGAAAAATTGTAAAATTAGTTTGCCAAGTAATATTAAGAATTGGTGTTTGAAATTTTGACAATATGATAGTTATTGAAAAAACGTCATAAATTGATGACGGCATTATATGACGTCATCATGACGTCATAGAAACAGAAAAATCCTATAATTTATAAAGGCTTTGAACTAATTACGAACTTTTTTACATATTTTAAATTTTAAGAGATGTGGAAAATGTGGCTAAAGATGGATTTTTGATTTTGTTGAAAAATAGATTTTTTATGAATTTTCTTCTTCTTTACAAGCCCTGTTTCAATCCATAATATTGTTGTCATTCAATATTTTTAAAAATCCATCCTTAGCTTTGAAGAAGATACTTTTTCGAATCTTTTGAAGCGGAAAAATCTGCATAATTTTTTAACATCGTAAAAATTATAGAATTTTCCTGAAAACGGAAGTGAAACTTCAAAAATTTACATTTTTTTGCCAATGGGTTTCCTGTGTTTTGCGCCTTTTCCTGGGGCGAGAAATGTGTTCTGGAAAAAAGAACAGCAGCGAACTGAACTTGGAGAATCGTTTTGGAAGCATAATGTGTGAAATTTCGGAAGAATATATCGTAATTCGCTTATTACAACTACAAACAAGAACAAGAGAGGTCAGATTCCATCCTTAACATCGTGTTTATGAACCACCAGCATCGCCAACTCGATCTAAAACATGCATGTTGTTGAGAAGTGGAAACTCTTCGCCGGTATTTGCCGTGTTTGGAGTCGGTTCGTTTTCCGAAGATACGACATAATCTTCTGAAATAACAATAACTTTAGGAGAAATTGCGTCTTCCTCGATGTCTTCCTCACATTTACTAAATTATCTGTTTGGGTTTCGATACTTTTGGATGCTATACGCGGAAACGAGAAGTCGACTTGGCATCCAACACTAGGGTTTGTTATTGTTTTCCAGCGATTACCAAAACGTTTTCGGACCTTGGAGACTTTTTTACCTTCCATGTTTTGTTTAAGTATTGGTTGACAAATAAAATAACATCGTACAATGCAAAAAAAAAAAAAAAAAACACCAGAAAAACCCTCGTAAAAATACGCTCGTAAAACTTACAGTCGTAAAAGTGAAAAACGCGAGCGCGCGCGCGGTGACCGGAAGTAAAAATTTAATATCTAGAACCTTCTCTTAGCAACGGCGCTGCTTAACGCTGCTTAGCAACGTAATATGTCAATCCCCCCTTAAGGCACTAATAGCAGTCGTGCAGCTTACAATCATGAGTGAAATGTTAGTGCATTAGTATCATGCCTCCAAGACGAGGCCAAAAGCAAAATGCATAAAGAAACCACTTCAGAGAGAGAATAGATCGAATTAGCCAGAAATAGATGGTATACAAAACATATTACGGGCTACGAGGCGTGGAACTCACATTATTTAGTAAGAACCGTGTACATAGAAAAACTTATGGAACACATGCCCCAGCTACGATACTAGGATACCTAACCTTATTTTACGATTTCCAAGATAGTTGAATGTCACTGGCCCGAAGAAAAGCACAGGGTCTTTATTCTCTGTTGCTGAAACAACTGCAGTGCCTTTGGCTTCAAGCTTCAGTGGCAGGCCAAGTATTGTTGGAATCGTTGCTTCGACGTCGAGGAACAACATACTCTTGGTAAAAGTCTTATCGGTATTGCCAGCTACCGCCATCTTGACCACAAAGTCGATTAAACCAACAGCACTAGAATTCTTGTCTGATAGTGGCCAGTTGGTCTGTTTGTGAAAATCGGGATCGCGAGAAATAAACTCGCTCAGAGGCGAAGGCAGGTCCTTCATCTAAAATGAAGGAATATTGAACAAAAACAACGACGACGATGACAATAACAATAATAATAATAATAATAATAATAACAATAACAATGACAATGACAATGACAATGACAATGACAATGACAATGACAATGACAATGACAATGACAATGACAATGACAATGACAATGACAATGACAATGACAATGACAATGACAATGACAATGACAATGACAATGACAATGACAATGACAATGACAATGACAATGACAATGACAATGACAATGACAATGACAATGACAATGACAATGACAATGACAATGACAATGACAATGACAATGACAATGACAATGACAATGACAATGACAATGACAATGACAATGACAATGACAATGATTAATGATAATCAGAATAATAATCAGAATAATAATCAGAATAATAATGTTGCTTTGCGTGATTTGCTTAGCTTTGTAAACTTTTGTCTTGTCTTGTTTTTTTTTTCTCTAATGTATTTCAGTATTAATTTGCATTGTTTTGTTGAGTTTTCTGGTTTGTTTTTTTTTTCTTTTTTTTTTTCTTCTATATATTCGTGTGCTCAATATATATAATTACCTCATCAAAAGATTCTTTGGTGCGCTTTTGTAACTCTTTTCTTACTAATGACATAAAGTTGACTTCAAAATAATGTTTAGCTTCTTCAATCACATTTTCTCTAATCATATAATAAGCAAATTTATAAGCGTCCACTAAATCACTTTTCAATGCCTGTGGAATTGTCTTCTCCAGCTTCGCTAAAACTAAAAATGCATAAAAGCGTTGATTATTCTAAAGTGTTTCCCTCCAGTTTTCAAACAACCGTACCGAACATTTTTTTAGCGGCCGTTAAACTAATCACTCAGAATTTAGGCTTAGCTGAATTCAAATATTCCTGTTTATCGCCAGTATCTTAACGTTAATTTGCTTAAATTTTACATTTTTATAAACTTCAATCTAAGCAAAATATTTTTTGTGAATTTCATAATAATCGAACTACGGAAAGTACAAGTTTAACGGCCGCTCAAAAATGTTCGGTACGGTGGTTTGAAAACAGAAGGGAAACACCTTAATCTTAAAAATAAATTAAAATGCATCAGTAGGGTGGGTACAAGGAGAGTTTTACATTTTATACGTATTTATTCGGTGTCTGAAATTTTGTACCTAGTAAGGTGGCACTAAGTATTTTTTCCGACCATACCTACCATTTTCATTTGGCTTACTTATACACTTACTCTGCACCTACGGATTTATTTGACTTTTGTACCAACTATAGGGCTTGTATGAAAGGTTTAAATGATATAAATTTAAGCTTGATCAGCGTTACATTGGTAACGATAAACATACAGCAGTTTTGGTATGTCTCGTGTGAGTTGGAAACATACGGTACTGTCTTACAGCATGTACACGTTACGACATACCGTAACATTGAAATGGCTTGCCATTGTTAATTCATCCAATCACAACGTGTAGTTACTTTAACGTTAAGATATGGTACGGCTAAAGTACGGTTAAGGCTCCGACACACGTTTCAGCAGCCAAATCAGAGAAATCGATTTTTCCACTTAATTTACAAGGATAATATAAATTACATAAAAATAATAAAACAGACGTTCATATTTTTATATCTTAGTTTGATGTTGCATGCAATATTGCACTGTGTCTCGGAGCCTTTACAAAGTTTGTCGTACCGTTTCCCACTCATACGAAAATCGCTCTATATATCGCTGAAATTGGATTTTATCAAATATCTCTGAAAATTGATGAGCTCCAGACAATCGATGAACCACATGGTGAACTGCACACTATAAAGGATCAACGATTTTAGATAACAACATTTAATTTACCAGATTTGCCGATTTGCCAAAACAAAAAATAATTTCGAGCCCGATAAAAAGTCTTGCAGGAAGAATTGTAAGAACAAATAATTTGTTATGTTACCTTATGGCTAGTTTCGAAGCTCTATTTTGATACTAACCCTTGTTCAATAAGAAAAACCTAAAGACATACAACAGTAGGCCACATGCCTACAGAACACATATCACTGTTATTACTGTAGTTTATCGACAACGAGCCCCGAAGGAATGAGAAATATTATAGCAGCCCCTCCTCATTTTCTTGCCTGCATCCGCCCCTGTATAACTCGTGCTGGATATCTTGTGACTCTGTCTATTATCATTATGATAGCCAGCTGATCTGAGGAAAAAGCCCTAAAATTTCAATTGCAAGTTGTTCAACGGAATACCAAAAATCCAGATAGATGCCGAGTTTTTGTAGGCTGGAGCAACTTCCCCAGAATAGAACAAGGATTTAGGTGTGAACTCAGCTTAACTAGGCGCTCTTGGAGTGTTCACTGGGTTGCCTAGCCATTGAACAGCCATTCAACGACGTTATTAAAAGTCCGTGGGATTTCAAAACATTGGTATTGTTCAACTTACACATTCTTTACATTACGGTTGACTTTTGCAAATCATTAGCAACAGCCAACTGTAATGTAAAGAATGTGCAAGTTAAATAATACCAATCCCACGGACTTTTAATGGTGTATTTGAATAGATGACTTATAAACGAGGCTAAGCCTGTGCAAATGAGTCTGTGTTCTTCAAAAACAGCGGTTTCCACCGAATGTGAAACTGGAGTATTACGTAAGCTAGCAAAATAGTAATCGATCAGGCGGTGTTGGACACGATCCACGTGACCCGGGGCATCCAATGAGAAGGCTCGATTTCCTCGACTTGCTTTGAAGCTTTTTGCGAACTATATTTTCCAAGTGTGTCATTTATTTCGCTTATTAAAATATTATTTTAGTACCTAAATTTGTCCAGTGTGTTTTGTCCAGGAAAACTTTTGTGCGAAATGAGTAAGGATTAGCTTAGCCAGGCCCCCGCTTCGAAGGCCTGATACTCAGGCTAGGATTAGCTTGGTGATTTGGCGAGTTTTGGAATGTTCATCATTGAGCTCTAGAATACTTGCACAGGCAACCCAGTGAACGCTCCAAGAGCGTCTAGTTATCAAATAATTGAAATTGTTATACCTGAACACACCTAGTGTGTCCCTCCTTAAATTGTAAATAAGATATTTGTTTAATTGTTAATAAAATAATTTAAAAAAAAAATTGTTATACCTGAGACTACAATCAAAAATATTGTTATGTTTTAACCATGTGTGCCTAATTCCGGACAGCCAAAATATATCAAAGATTGGTTATGAATACGGCGGAATGTTGTCATATAAAGCGAGTCTATATTTAATATTTTGTGTTGTCCAAGTTCAGATATGTAGATATTATGCTTGATTAAGTTAGATTTCCTACAAATTACAGCGCTTTTCATATTTCTGCGACCTAACCGACTAAAGACGTCTGGCGTTTTGGTTTCTGTCAATCAAACTACGACGGGCCGAGTTAATTCCGATAGAGAGACAAGCAAATTCCCGTGACTAGAAAGCCATTTTCACATGAGAATTTCTTTATCGTTCGCGATCAGACTGAACTCGGCCTGTCGTAAGTTTGATTGATGGAAGCCAAAACGCTGGATGTTTGGAGTCGGTAGGTCGCAGAATTATGAAAAGCGCTGTAAACTGCAAATGCAAAGTTCCCAGGGGGGTGAGTACTTCGGGTCGTTTCATACGGGGATGCTCCGCCCGGACTCTCGACCCCTTACCCTTTGATATACCAAATTTCAGCAAAAAGTTACCCCCTTTATATACTTTTTTGCCTGAAAAGGTACCCCTTTCATATACGTTTGAAGAAAAGCTACCCCTTTTTATACCAAAATCCACAAATTCCTTTTCTATACCTACGGCCCGAAAAACGTACCCCTTTCGGGCGGAGCATCCCCGTATAGTCAATTATAGGGAGTACCCCCCCCCCCCCGGGGCAAAGTTGTAATCCAAATCTCTGACCTTACTTTTTTTATCGCCATCGATAAGGGAGCAGTTAACGTTGAAGGCCACCCACATCGTTGATATTCGAAACTGAAAAGTAATGTTGGCTCCACGAGATTCAAAGTCGTTCATTATTTTACGGCGGATTGCTGCGTTGCATGGCATTCGGCGAAGAGTCTCGAGCGCTGCGATGGTTATGTCCATAGGCAGGTCACGATTTAGGGCACACCTCAGGAGGGTGAACTGTCCACTTTCAGACGAAAGGCGACCAGCATTACCAATTGCTTTCAAAGCCATGATAATTAGTTCGACCTCCCCCCCCCAAAAGAAATCGAAACTACATTCCTTTCCTAGCAGAGCCAGAAACCAATTTTCGGCCCCGACGATCGGGCTGTCATTATCCTATAAGAAAGTTGGAAATATTAGAGCGCTTTTCATATTTCTGCGACCTACTGACTCCAGGCGTCTAGCGTTTTAGCTTCCGTCAATCAAATTTACGACGGGCCGAGTTCATTCCGATCGAGCGACAAGGAAATTCCCGTGACTAGACAGCCATTTTCATACGGGAATCCCTTTATCGTTCGCGATCGGAATGAACTCGGCCCGTCGAAATCATTATTTCTAAGTGAATATCGCGTATTTGTTTGACTAAATAGCTCGTTAATGATACTAGGCGCGAGTCCATGCTTGACTTTTCTTACCAGCCTATTGCATTTTCCATCCTCACAGTACTTGCGAATCAATGTTCCAAGTGTAAGCATACTGTCAAATGATGGCTTTGTTTTAGACAGTCTTAGCATATGTGCAATCACATCTTCCACAGGATCAAACATTTGTATTCCTGTCATGAACATGTTGCCACGTTCAACATTAACAAGGTTGCGCTCAATGGCGCGGGTCATCACCAGAGCACAACCGGACGTACCACAATAAGGGAGAGCATCCAGAAGAAATGTCCTAACAGAATCAATTATAATTTGATTTAGACTAAATTTTGCGCATTTGATCATATGTCATCGTCATCGTCATCGTCATCGTCATCGTCATCGTCATCGTCATCGTCATCGTCATCGTCATCGTCATCGTCATCGTCATCGTCATCGTCATCGTCATCGTCATCGTCATCGTCATCGTCATCGTCATCGTCATCGTCATCGTCATCGTCATCGTCATCGTCATCGTCATCGTCATCGTCATCGTCATCGTCATCGTCATCGTCATCGTCATCGTCATCGTCATCGTCATCGTCATCGTCATCGTCATCGTCATCGTCATCGTCATCGTCATCGTCATCGTCATCGTCATCGTCATCGTCATCGTCATCGTCATCGTCATCGTCATCGTCATCGTCATCGTCATCGTCATCGTCATCGTCATCGTCATCGTCATCGTCATCGTCATCGTCATCGTCATCGTCATCGTCATCGTCATCGTCATCGTCATCGTCATCGTCATCGTCATCGTCATCGTCATCGTCATCGTCATCGTCATCGTCATCGTCATCGTCATCGTCATCGTCATCGTTATTACTAACTTTTCGATACTATTCAATTTGCAAATGCAGCTGAAGGTTTGTACTTACTGATAATGCCCCTTTTCTTTAGGTGAGCAATCACCGAACCTGTCGCACTCGAAGATTCTATCCCAGACTTTCTCCACAGCTGGATTGTCCAACTTGCGCAGATTGAAAACCAAGCGAGAGAAAAGACGAGCTGATTCTGGTTTTGTTTCCTCGATGGATTGGTTAGCCAACTGCTTGATGATTTCTATCACCTTGGACGATTCCAGGCTTTTAGGTTGTGGCTTGACATGCTCGAAAGTGAGGGGAGAACTTCGAGGAAAACCTGAGTGTGAAAAACAAATATACAAATGCAATCAGTCAAAAGAACCTTGACATCCCAAAGTACAAAATGAAATAAAGTATTTTATGAATATTAAAATATTCAGCACATACTGCTGGCGTCATATCCAAGTTCAATTGGTATTCTCCTCGTAGCCCACCAAGACCGCTCCAAAATTTGTCTAAAACAAAAATATGAATAGAATACTTTTAGTTAATTAAATTTGACAAACATGCACCAACGCTCGCTATGGTGTAGAATTCTTTTAATTTTTCCAACTTAAATAACAAAATAACATTAATGCCCCCTGAAGCTCACCTAACAATTCGAATGTAGAGATATAATAAAGAGGGATTGCATTGGCGACGCTATGTTTGCTCCGAACATGATTAATGAAGCTAGACAAGGTTGGCACATTTGGTTTATTAACAGTTAAATATAGCCTGCGTAGCCAGGCTCTGGGGGAATGGGGAGAGGGCCGGGAATGGAGAAATTACTACGTGACCGGAAGAAATGCATCGGGTGCATAAAACTTCCGTTTGGAATTAAATGTCCTTACATGATAAATGTTTCATGCAGCTATTCTAATTTGTATTTTATAAAAGAAATAAAACTATTTGTTGTGCTGTGTTCAGCTATAAACCACTTGGGTTTGGCTACGCGTGTTTCTTTTAACTTCTCTCATGTTCTGCCAATCCCTGTGTGTTCTCTAACTGCACACAGCAGTCGCACGTTTTCTATTTCTTCACTTGATGTTTACTTGGTGGTGGTAGTTGCAACAGCTGGAGCATCTGAGGAGAAGGGTTTGAAAATGTGATTCTCTTGGCACACAACTTTATGGACAAGCTTCTTGGCAGTCAATCTGTAGCGACAGTTGCTTGATGAGAAAAGTGTACTTAACGACTGAAACAAACAAACAATTCAAAATCAGCAAGAATTAACGCAACGGAAGACTAGTGTTGTATATCCTTGCTCGCAGCCAAACAATTAGGTCTTTTTTTATTCCCTTTAATAGACTGACGACTGAAGATGACCGAAGAGTTCCGTTTCAATTTCAGTTAGAAAAGAAACTATATATAAATCTGCAAAGGAAGGAGAAGCGAAGGACTGAATGCTGGATCTCTTGCTTGCAGAGACGCCGGTGGGGAAGAGGGCAGGATGATGTATATAAAAGCTGTACGTGCTTGTACCGCAACGAGATTAGATACAAACTGCCAGTGCATGGTAGATCTTGTTTTGGCCTAATTTGTTCTTATCCCACGGCTACACAGATGTAATATCATGTCTGCTCAAGTACCTTTTCATTTTTTTGATGGACATGAATTCCAAAGTAAGTTTTAGATCTATCGCTGCATTCCTCCAGGTTACGGGTCTTCGAAAGAACTCTTACCCGTCTGTTAAGATGTTTGGAGTGGATGTGGTATTGGACAGGGCATTTTCCAGTAATGTCAGTCTATGATAAACATGTCAACAAGGATTGAAATAAATTGAAATAAAAATGAATAAGTAGGGAAGAAACAAACAAACAAACAAACAAACAAACAAACAAACAAGTTGATGGATGGATGGATGGATGGATGGATGGATGGATGTGTGAGTGGATGGATACGGATGGATGGATGGATGGATGCGTAGCGGTTACCTATTGACCCTCATACCTCCTTCACTAGAGAATCATTCTTGATAAACTGTACTTGCAAGGCGCTGAGGATACCCTTCTTGATGTTCAGGGCCTGTGGGGTCTCGTCATAAGAAGACAACACCTCCACAATAGCGCCATTCCTGGATCGGAAGACGAGGTCATGAGCTTGAAGCTCTCGTGCAAAAAGTGCAGTTTCCCTGGCGAGACGATACCGAATGGCAACGGAAAGTTTTTTACTCTGGCCTTCCCAGAGCTCGACGCTGTCGATCTGCAAAGGGAATACAAATAGTATAAACCCCTTACAGCACGTCGGAATGCAGCTCAATTTGGAGAACAAAAACAACAGTCAGGTTCCAATTCTCAGAAGACAAATTTTGTTTTGCTTGCCCTCCAAATTGAGCTGCTTTGACGTCATGTACGGCTAACAGCTCCCATCCATAAACTGATCAAAAGCTGCATAGTACTGAAAATGCTCAACCGTACTTAATTGATCCTTGCTATGAGGATGATGAACGATTCTGGACTAGATATCCTAAATCCTGTAAATGGATTACTTATTTTGGATTCTAGCTGGATTCCATTTCTTTAGATTTCAGTTCGGGAGCACCCGATCCTCCCCCTGGACCCGCCACTGACGTTACATGGTGTGCTGTATACACAGGGCCAAATAGTTACCGTTAAAAGATGTTGACATGCACCAACAGTCTTGATCATACAGCGTGCTTTAATTTTCAACCCCGACTGGGCAGTTGAAGATCCATTTACACTGCTAACGGTTACTCCTACATAGTAGTAGGTCAATTCCTTCCCGGAGGGGAATCGGAGGGTTTCTAAGGAAGACAACAAGAAAAATTATAGCAATCACCGTGTGGTTTGCGAGAGTCTTGTGACTTGCGCTGATCGAAAACAAAGCCCGAGCCCTACGCGGGTAGCAAGATTTATACCAATTCTTGATTCTATTATCTTGTTTCCCCTGGTCAACCTAGCTGAGGAAGCGAATAAAATTGTAAACGTATATATAAGTATAGTATATAAACTTACTTTTAGAGCAGTTATGTAGTGAGCCGCCTGAGCGAACAGAAAAGAATGGCACTAGTAAAGAAAGTAAATCAAATAATCAGCGTTATATCATCATGTGTTTAAACTAATACACCAAGATAGACAACTTTGTTATAAGCGCAATGCGCCGTGTTATTGGCTTCAAATCAATTTTTGGCGCGAAGGTCAGAGATTGTACATGCCACACAATCTGTACTGACGTGTTCAGATTGGAGATGGCAGGCACCTCTTAATAGCAACAGCAGTAAAAACAGCACCAGCAATGAAGCAAAGTAAAACTCAGTCGGGCTGTGTATACACCTTGATCATTACCACTTTGCATTTGGTAATAATTGGTACTTCGAAACTACGACCTAAGGTAAAATAGTTGCGCGCATATCTAGAAAGGTGCACAAACCGAGGACCCTTCTGCATTACTGATTGTGATGTTGGTATCCTCATGAAAGATCACAGGGAGCCCACAGCCATTGGTAGAATCAGACTGATTAAATTAAAATCTATCATGCGTAAATGCTCGTGCTCCTGCACGAGCTTGGCGGCGTTTTCGGATTGGTTGATATTCAAGTCTGATAAATTATCAGCTGCTTAAAGTGCACCTAACCCCTGATACAATATTTTCAGTATTGATTCTACATGAAGTGAATATTTGAATGTTGAAATATTTCTTCATTTGAGTGTTGCGTCTTTAATAAGTTATAAAGGTTTATACTTCCAATATGTTAATGACTGTGACGTCCACCCAGGCTTTCTAAACAGTATTTAAAAAGTATCATCATTATACTCGCGGTTTCCACAATGTTCAGTGTACATTTGGTGTCTTATAATGGCCAGTGTTTAGTATTAGAGTGCAAACAGTATATCCGTGAAACATTAGTTATACTAAATAGTACTATTTCGAGCAAATTATATTGTTTTCTATTGTTTAATTAGCACTATTTTGTACTATTTAGTAATTTGTATTTCACGGATATACTGTTTGCACTCTACAAGTAAAAAAAATATACTCAAATTCCTGGGTAGTCGTCACAATCATTAACATAATGGAAGTATAAACCTTTATAACTTAAAGACGCAACACTCAAATGAAGAAATATTTCACCATTCAACTATTCACTTCATGTAGAATCAATACTGAAAATATTGTATCAGGGGTTAGGTGCAATTTAAGTGTAGAATATAGTGACAAGGGATGAAACTTTCAGAATTTCTGGTTATATCTGCGCCTCGAGTACGGGGGGACGGAAGTGGCCAATAGCGGCGGAAGCGAGCGTGTTCCTTTTCGAGCTGCTGTACTAAGTCTTGGAGTAAAACATCAACTGTATTTTTTTACAGTAATTATTTGATTCTTCAGGCTTATCAAGAATTAGTGGCTGTGGCTCCCTGTGAGTTTGCCGAGAAGTGATATCGTATCACTTCACTGATATGGTTTTTATTCACGGCTTTATTTCACGGATATCGACCCTAAATGTATAATAAGAAGGCGTATAATAGTAATACAACTCACCACCAAAGGTTCCTGTAGCCAACATCAAAATTATAAGCGTCTTCATCTTTATTCCCCTTACAGCTGCGCCCAAATTGATTACGACAATCCAGAACGCAAACGTTTTTATAATACACGCGCATTAGATAAGCCCAAACATAACTTTTATGAGCCTAAACACATTGCGCATTCTCCTTGGTGAATCTACTGTAATTTAAGTCTGTGAGGTATTTTCTTCCGTGTAGTTCCGGCTATCAACACACGTGGATGGATCTTCGAGAAATCTCTCTGGAACATTGCTGCATTTGGCAATAAATGAATGAAATAGTGTGTTGGAACTGAAATAAAACCTAGACAAAAGGTCAGCACAACTGCGATTCGACCCGCCGCCTTCATGCTTCAGCTAGGTATGTAAAAACAAGCAAAGACTTGCTCCATTAAGGCTATGTTGTTGAACACTAAGTTAAATAGTAGTCAGGGGGAGGAGATTGGTGCAGGATGTTGGTCAAAGTAGGACATTTTGGCAAGTACGCACGGGTCCGCATGACCTCATGGTCAAACACTTCCTCCCCAAAAGTATAGTTATTACTTTGTATAAAAAAGCAAATCTGAAAAAGCTGTGAATATCTCAAGTACGCACGTGCGTATTTGAATAAAGGAACTACGTCCCTGAAACGTCCCTTGTATGTGAAGGAAAGGGAAGGGAGGGGAGGGGGGAAGCCCCTTCTGCCTTAACTGATCATGTAAAATGAACTAAGATAAAGATATTTCTTTAAAAAATACTTTGTTAGAATACCATAAAATAGCATTCTTCGGCAAATGTTCAATATTTGAATTTTATCAACATTCATAAAACCGAGCTGAGCATTTTACAAAAGAAATCAAGAGCCCGCAGTAACATAGAAGGTGATCTCACACAAAACATGCGCAAAGAGAATTACGCATCCAATATGGCGGATGGGATAAGAGTTTTCGACAAGAGAAGGATTATCATGAAAAATACGTGAAGATTCACCAACAATGGACAGAAACGAGCAGGATATACATAATTTGCTTTACCAGTGTGAGCAGGTTGGTCTCAGAGGAGGATATTAAGCTCCAGATCGTAATGAATTGAGCATTGAATCGACAAAGTATATCAAAACAAAGAAGAGAACAGTACAACTACGACTAGATTTTCTCTCATTTGTTCGCGATTCCGGCTTGTTTTTACAAGTGATTTTCGCTGAGAATAGTTTGTTGATCATCGTATTTTAGATTGATTTGGTTAAAGAGATAGAAAACTGATTTCTGATTCAAATATCTTATCATAAGTCTAAGCTTACTCAGAAAAACACGCATGTCAGATAAGCTCTCATGATCATTTTTCGTTCATTTTGGGATTAATGCACATGGTCTTTACGCGATCGCGAGCAAAAGTATAAAACTGAGTTGCATAATTGTATAGAACCGATATGCATTAAAAATCTCCCAGTGTCGTTTGAATTATGGACACAAGTTTTAAAATCTTTTCCCCCTGTTTACAGGCTCTGCTGACTTTGTATAATAACAAGTTGTCAGACAACAGACAGCAAGCTCACCAGTGGCTGTTGGATACACAGAAGTCTCAACAAGCATGGCAGCTGTGCTGGAGATTAATGGAAAAGAACAAGGTCAGTCAGGATAATTTGAATTTAAAAACCTTGTGTCAAGAAATGAAGTGAGGAAGGGGTGGATAAATTGTGTTACAGCATGCATGTATATAGACCCCTTTCATGTGATGTCAAAGCAGCTCTGTTTGGAGGACAAAACAAGAGAATTTCAATCTCCTGAGAATTGGAACCTATTGTTTTGCCCTCCAAATTGAGCTGCATTCTGACCTGCTGCAAGGGGTCTATACACGTTCATTAATGTACCGTCTGCCTTTAAATACATTGCCTAGCTAGATCTTACTGTCATGGTCATGGGTGTCTTTCCTTGACCCCAATATACCGTTCTGTAATTCAGGGTCTTTATCCAGGTTCTATGATTTATTTCCTCCAAAGAAACTTCTAAATTCCAGTTTGATCTGACATCAAAATCTTAAACATGAGCCTCTGACTCATGCATGACAATTAAGAAACATATATTTCACAATCAGTCCTAACCACATATTTATAACATCATGTGCAATAGTTTTTCCCTTTAATTTTTTCCAGGCAGCTGAAGTTCAATTTTTTGGTGCATCCATGCTACATTTTAAGATTTCTAGATATTGGTAAGCAAAAATAATCTAGCTAATAAGCTGAGTACACAAGAGAGTAGTAGAAGTAATAGTACAGTAGCATATTTACTTCACATATGATTCATTTACATCCTAAGGTTAGAGCTTCCAGAAGAGCAGTATGAACCATTGAGATCTGAGATTTTCAAACACATTCTGGCTTTTTCTGGAGGACCTAAAATTGTTTTAACAAGGCTATGCGTTGCAGTAAGTATATATTTGAAGTGATGTAGAGGTATATTGGACAGCTCAGGTAATTAGCAGTGAATGATTATTTCACTCTCTCAATGTTACACAACTTGGTGTCAAACAAGTAGAGTTTCGTGTTGACTCCCCTGTGCTTCAAGGGTTTTTCCTCTAGATTCTGAAGTTTTGTTCTCTCCACAAAAATTAACAGTTCTAAGTTCCCAATTGCATTCATTGGTTGAGGTCACAGTCTAGTGTATACATGCCACTGCTTTAAATTCTCATTTAAAAATTAATTTATCAAAAAGAAAAAAATGAATGAGAAATGAAAACTTGGAAATTGAAGTTTTGAGTCTGCATTATATATTTGAGTATCATGTGTATTGCTATCATATTACTTACTTTATATTTTTATTACGTTTTTCTCTTGTTCTTGTAAAGCATCATTGACTGTACCCAGTAAATGCTCCTATAACGATTGAATGATTATGATTATTAATATTTCAGCTTGGAGCATTTGTTCTTCATACAATGCCAGACCACTGGGAAAATGCAACATCTGATATTATAGCAACATTACATTCAGTCACTCCCAACCAGGTTTGTTGAGCACACTTCTAATTCTTACCTAAGCGTGACGTGTCTCATTTATGTCTGCATTTCACCCATGGGATAAGCTGTAAAGATTGCTAATGTACAATGTATTTCCATAAAGTATCTATACTTGTGCTTCCTACTTACCTTGGGCATAATGTTCTCCCATTTCAGACTGATTTAATGTCATTTCCTTAAGAATAAGATTCATCCTGGCCATACAGGGTTTTCTCCAAGTTCTCTGGTTTTCCTCTCACCACAAGTCCTAATAAGCTAAATTCAAATTTAATCTGTGAGTTATTTTGATCAGCCCAGAAGTTTTTTCAGGATATCGATAAAAAGTGGAGGGTTCATAGCATAAGCCAGTCCTACTAGCTAGCGAAGGAGAGGCGTAAATGTTTCATAACACTTTCTCATCTACTGTATCTCATTTCTTTTGGTATTTAGGAAGGTGTAAAGTACAATGCACTGCTTGAACTTTTAACAGTATTACCAGAAGAGGTAAGTACAATACAATATACATGTAGCAAGTCTTGAAATATGCAGTGTTCTTACCAGACTGCAGCATTGCCACACTTTTTAAAAAATGACACAGAAATAGCTTGAGGGGTCAAGAGTGTGCAAAGACTTTTTCTTATGCAAATAAATTCTTCTTGTGTTTAGGTATCTTTCACCTTTTTGATAAAAGATCACAAATTCTATGCGGCATCAAGTTACGTTGATATAAAACATTACTTTTCAATTCCTAACCTTATCATAAGTGTGGACCCCCTCCTCCAAAATGACCCTCTTTTGGATTCTCTATGGGCCTGTGGACCCCAATTTTAAACATCCTGGTGAGAACACCGAATGTGTGTACAAATCTGCCTATTTTTTTACTACTGTACAGCTAGTGTTTAGTGTGAACTCTCAGTATTTGAAAATGTTAAAAAGATAGTTTATATTTTGCACAGTTCATGACAGCCGAACTGAAAGCAGCGAGTAGAATAGCACTAAGAGCAGGATTGAATAAAGCAATCCCTCATGGTAAGTAAAGTTTTGAATGACATCCAGCTGATCTAAGAAAAAATATAAGCCAATCAGAATCGAGAAAATTTGCAAAACTGAGGTGTCATCCTTAGAAGCCCAGCGACTCTGGAAACAGTTCTTTCTTTACTTTATTTCCCTATCAATAATGAATTATTATCGTAATAAATGTATACAAAATATCAAAAACCTCTCCTCAAACTCTAGATTTATCTCAAATATAAACTTTTATAAGTCAATTTTCGCATGCCTCATAACACTTCAGTTTCACAGTGCCGTCTTTTCTTCGTCACTATTTCAGATCAGCTGGATAAAACATCTAGAAATTGTTTAGTATATATGCACCCCACTCTCCCCTCTTTCCCGTCTCTTGCTTAGAGATTTTGAGACATGGTTTCATGTTTTTTTTTTGTTTTTTTTTGCAGTACTACAAATAACACAAGCAGAGATGACTTCAGCCTCCTCATCAGTACAAGAAAAATTACAGGTATGTGTGCTGCTTAATAGGCCAAAAGCCCGGGGGGGGGGGGGGGGACTCAGGGGGTAAAGTATCGGGTATGCTCGTCGGAAATTTCCAAAAATACCCCTAAAAGATACCGGAAGTTTTTTCAAAAGGGCGTGGCTTGGCAAATTTTAACCCCTAAGAGATACCACAAAAATAATACTATTAAAAAATAAAGGCTTTTGAAATGTTTTTCCTTGAGTAATATTCCGAGTTTACGCAGGCATACGTATTGCGTTATTATGCGATGGGCTAGTTCCTTTTTCAACACCCTAAAATATACCAGAAAGTGCTGATTTGCTAAACCTCAAATTTAAGACCCTAAAAGATACCAAATCGCTGATTTTTACCCCTAAGAGATACGACGAGCATACCTGATACTTTTTCCCCGGAGTCCCCCCCCCCCGGGGCCAAAAGAAAGTAAAGTATGACCTTTCTTTAGCTTGGGCATAATGTCTTACCATTTAAGACCATGTGTCATTTCCTAAGAGTAAAATGAAGGAAGGAAGAAAGAAGGAATGAAGAAAGAAGGAATGAAGAAAGAAGGAATGAAGAAATTCATGAATGAACGGGAATGAACAGTGGTTCCACATAGAGGCTTCTTCCATTGTATTTTAATTGAAATTTAGTTGTGCGTGAGAAGACACATAAATATGGATACAACTCAAATGAAGAATCTTATTCTCAAGATAATGACACATGCATGGTCTAAAATGGAAAAAATTATGCTGTTTGAAACTAAAGGACGATCTATTGTTATCAATGGAAGTACACCCCCACTCCCCACCACACACATACTGTACATGTAGTATGTACATGTATCATTAATCTAATAATAAAAGTTACTATTGATTAATCTTACCAGGCATTGCGGTGCTTAACTAGCTGGGTACAGTTTGGAATTTCATTGTCAGATCTGGACTTCTTTCTTCCTGTTTTGTTTGAAGCCATCAGCAAACCTGAACTATTTGATGCTTGTGTAGATCTGTTAGTTGAGGTCATCAGCCATCCTATGAGTCACAAGTAAGAAAAATCCTACTTTCATTTATTTATTTTGAAGATGTTTTATTCATTTCCAATTTCACAAACATCTTTGACTTTAGTAAACTACTTTATTACTTCGCAAAGCCATTACAACAACAAAAAATGTTAAAGACAACTCTTCTCAAACTTCACAAGCTACTGTACTAACTCTTGTTGTAAGATTACCACTTCTTTCATTGGTATAGGCAACATTCACATTGGGCAGTACTGAATGTACACTGTTGTTAATCAGAGTATGTAAAGTTACCGAACAATTATTTGTCTGATTGACAACAGTTTTTTGGTGTGATTTCCCAGCTTTCAAGACTCTGAAACAATGAAACCACAGTCAGGGGTGGTAAAAGAGAAATGAAAAAATTAATGAACAAAATTTCCGTTTTTGCATTATATTTCAGATATCCAAATTCTGTATGGAAATTTGCTTCAAATTTAGCACAACTTCATTCTTTATTAAGAAGCTCCTTGGAATCTTCTGACATGGTAAAATCCCAGATATGAGCCCTTGAAGTACAGTGTATTCAGACTTACTTTCTTTTATGTATTCCTCCCTTAGGATGTAGTGTGTGGTATTTGTAGGATTTTAGTATCACTTGGTGAAACACACACAAAACTTCTGCTGTTCCCTGAAACAAATGAAAGACAACTAATCAGCATGGAAACTATACAAGCTATCTTAGTAAGTGAATAAGAAAATATCCATCCATCCGTCCGTCCATCCATCCAACCATCCATCTTCTTCTTCTCAAACCCCAGCCAACCATGTGCAGTGGAATGGATGTTAAAATCTCACTCCTTGATTTCCTTGATACCCATTACCATGCATGGTCATTGTTTTTATTGCTATGTGCTGATCAAGGCAAAAGTTGCAACAGGTTAATGGGCTTTACATTATTGTTAATTGAATAAAACATTCCTAAGAACATGTACCTCTCCAGAGTCTTTATGTACCTTTTTAATAATCCATCATCTGTACTATAAAGTAGTAGACATGTGCACCTATTTTTATATTAATCTGATTATTGTTTAGGAGTGTACGAATGCGAATGGATGGTATCCTGTGGATGAACAGTGCAGTGAAATGACTTTGAATTTCTGGTACACGCTACAGGTACATTTATAGTTATCTTTGTAAACTTACAATATGGGTTAGCATTAATTAAGGCTTTGCACAACTTTGGTGGTGGAACCAAGATGTTTCCTTGTGGGACACCTGAGTTGAGTTGTTTTGTTTCAAGCCAGATTACTGCTATTTCTGGGTGGATTACTTCTAATGTGAAGACTTTCCTTGGCTGAAACAAACCTTAGCTAATAAGGCTTTGTATAACTTTGCTGGTGGAACCAAAAGAACCCCTGTGGGACACCTGATTTGAGTTGTTAAAAGGCAGTTTACTGGTAGTCCAGGATTAAATCTTGTCTAAAGACTTTGTTTGTCGATAAACCCTAGATTTGCATTATTAAGGCTTTGCATAACTATGCTGGTGGAACCAAGATATTACCCTGTGGGACACCAGAGTTGAGCTGTTGAAAGCCAGATTACTGTTGATATCCTTGATTACAGATTATATTATGTACAGTACCAATTTGTTTGTCCTTGTAATAAACCAGGACCAGCCACTTCCCTGATATGACTCTCCGTCTTTAGTGCTATTTACCAGAATTAATGCCTATATTTCTCTAATGCCATGCCTTTTTGCAATTAGGATGATATATATTCACAGGATGCAGCAATACAACTGCAACTGCGCAACGTTTATGAACCAGTATTTAATGCATTATGTCAGGTAAGCTAACAAGTGAGATAATTGATCTAAACTCAAGTAAAATCCAAGTATATATATAAATAAAATAGAATAATTCTTAAATACTCCAGTTCCAAATCCTCTGAGGCCAACCCTGAGTAAATGTCAGTCTGTATTCAAGAAATGTAGCCATGATCTTTGAATTCAAAAAGTTTATGTAAATAAAAAAAATCTTGCTTGACTTTTTCCTTTAAAGGTTTTTCTACGGAAAGTACAGTTCCCTACAGACACTGAATGGAATAGTTATAGTTCAGGTAAGATATTTAGTATTGATCAGAAGAGAACTTTTAACAAAGAGCATTCAGTGGAATCCATGTTATATAGATTAACAATGTTTGTACATTTGTATAATTGCAGATGAAAAGGAACAGTTTCGATATTACAGACAAGATGTTTCTGACACCATGGTAAATACTTAAAAACATGCTTTTCGTCCTAGTGCAATATCTAACATTTAGTAATGATTTGTGTCATCAGATGTACATATACTGTGTAACAGGGCCATTACTGTTACAACAATTACACGGAACACTTTCATCATTACTGGCTGGTGGCTCCTCTCCTACGTGGCAGGTATTATACTCAACTTGTTGAATATTAGTTATATTAAAATACTGTTCTCATCTTTATATTTTCTTTCTAAGTGTATTCTTATTTGTCTCAAACAGTCTGTAGAAGCTACCCTATATCTTGTACAGTCAGTATCAGAAAATGTCGAACCAGAGGAAGAAGTCTTTTTACCTGCTATTCTCTCACTGCTCCCAAAGCTACCTTCTCACCCTAAAGTAGCCCAGACTGCTCTAGTCATGGTCGGTAAGGAATGTCATCCATAACTTTTATTTTGTTACATTGTCAGAACATGTTTCATTCATTCCCCTGAGTATTGTTGCATTATTAACCAGTATCTCTCAAACAAAAGTGATATAATTAAATCAATAAGGTTATCACTCAAATATGAAATATATTTTCAAGAGAAGGGCTTGTGGTAAAGGATATTTTCCCTGGATGTTTTTGAAGAGGATATTTGCCCTGGATGTTTTAGAAGAGGATATTTGCCCTGGATATTTTAGAAGAGGATATTTGCCCTGGATATTCTAGAAGAGGATATTTGCCCTGGATGTTTTAGAAGAGGATATTTGCCCTGGCATTAACATGTTGTCTGGTGAAATGGGGGAAAAAAAATGCCATACATATTATTACCTAATTTGCACACTCTTTATCCAAGAGCCCTGTCATTCTTACTGCACATGCTCTCTGGCAATTCCAATAGGCATGCCCAATAAGAATGACAGGTTATCTCTGCTCAAGAGTGTAAATTTTACTGATATTCTTTTATGGTAGGATCGTACTCTGAATGGTTGAACAGCCACATAGAACAGCTTAGGTCAGTACTACCTGTACTACTAAGTGGCTTGACGCAAGAACACTTGGCATCTGCTTCAACACAAGCACTTCGAGGGATATGTGAGGAATGTGTACAGGATCTGGATGAAGATATCCTACAAGAAATTCTCTCTCACTGCCAGGTATAGCTTTGCTGTCAATAGACGGCACTTCTGGTCTTTACTGAAGGCTGATAATGAGATTTCTGAGATTCATTCAGCTGATTGAGACAGAGCAATAGAATACTCTCTGATTGATAGCACATGACGGGCAGTGTTTGCCCTTTACTGTAGGTTGGTAATGAGATTCATTCAGTTGATTGATACAGAGCAATAGAATACTCTCTGGTTGATAGCACATGACGGGCAGTGTTTGTCCTTCACTGTAGGTTGGTAATGAGATTCATGAGATTCATTCAGCTGATTGATACCAAGCAATAGAATACTCTCTGGTCAGTAGCACATGATGGGCAGTGTTTGTCAGTCATTGTAGGCTGGTGATGAGATTCATTCAGCTGATTGATACCAAGCAATAGAATACTCTCTGGTTGATAGCACATGACGGGCAATGTTTTCCCTTCACTGTAAGCTGGTAATGAGATTCATTCAGCTGATGGTTACCAGGCAATAAAAAGCTTGTTTGGTATTTTCATGTTACCTATCGCTAATAGAAGTATGATGTAGTCATTCTATTCTCAATTTTTTTGTTTTGATTCTGTAGGCTGCTCTTACTGGATCCGTTATCAAGGTAACATTTTAATGTTTTATCACAATTGTAAAACAACCTTACAATAGATTTCTCTTACTAAAGGAAAAATACACGGTACACGACATGGAATCGTGGACGTTGAATAAACCAATATGAGTGCGCGACATTTCCGTGCTATTTTCGTATGAGTGGGAAATGTATACACCCCTTTCACGTGACGTTAAAGCAGCTCAATTTGGAGGACAAAACAAAAGAATTTCAATCTCCTGAGAATTTGAAACCTGTTGTTTTGTCCTCCAAATTGAGCTGCGGCATTCCGACGTGCTGCAAGGGGCCTGTTGTACTGATTTACAGCATGAAAAACTCAAATGTTATATCATTGGTTACGTACGCTACATTACAAATTTGCCTCATCGTTTCTCATTAAGCAGCACGGTAAGGCAACTACAAGTTACTGAATTAACGACATCCTTTGAGCCAATCACAGCGCGGGAGCTCGGACAAGGCACGGCACGGCACGTCGGTACCGTGCGTATTCCACAGTCATACAAAATTCTCCTTTTAAAAAAGGAAAATATTTTTCTGGGGTATCTAGTATTCTTAACTTCATTGAAACCGGTTTTAACGGTTTTAGAAGCCAGGATTTTCCTTCTCCTTCTCGCTCAGAAATGGGCGTAGTTGTTTAGAGATTTTCTTATTTCATGTCTCTTTTTCAGGACCGAGAGCGTTTGCGTTGTATGGAGTGTATCGGGTACGCGTTGTCCGTTCAGCCGCACTCTTTAGTCATGGATAAGCTACAGAACGCTGTTGGACCGTACTTACAACTATTGTCACAAATAGTTATTCAACAGGTAAGGTGCTTCAAGAAGTTCCGGTTTCCTTTTCTCTTTCTGTTACACATCTTATCCATGGGGTAGCTCGAAATTTTCTTCTTCAAAACTTTAAGTTTTATCGATACCCTGAAACAACCTCTGGGCTGATCAGAGTCAGGGCACGTTTAACTCACAAATCGAATTGGAATCAAGCGTGTTTTGCAGAGGATTGAGTGCCGGAGAACCCGGAGAAAAACCCTCGAATCAAGGGAGAGACCTAACAAACTCTACTCACATTTAGATGCCATGTTCTTTTAACGTAATTAATGCTGTTTTTGTGTGATTCAGCCTTCCAAGGAACTCAAACCAAGATTACAGTTCACTCTGAAGATCTTTGCTGTGTTGTTCAAGTGTTTAGTACCAGGTTCCCTTGCGCCAAACCACAGCCACCCCGTGAGTACAAACTCTCATGTGTGCAGTCGAAAAGATTGGATGGTTTGAGTTTTGATTCTTTATTATTTTCTCATTCTACTGTAGGCAGCTCCTGTCCTAAAAGAAGTTATGACGTCATTAAAGTCTCTAAACTCTTGGATCCGTGATAATGATATAGCTCAGGTATGTACCCACAATGCAAACCGTACATGTGACATCATAGCTCAGGAATGTAACCACAAGTCAAAGAGCACGTGACGTCATAGCTCAGTAACAGTATGTACCAAAGACGCAGAACGTATGACGTCATATTACCCAAATGTAAAAAGCACATGTGACGTCGTAGCCGCCATTTTGGATGAATTAATAAAAGATTGTCGCTGGTTTGTTTGTTGATGTCATCCAACATGGCGGCCATGCCTTTTTGTATTTCTCCATGTCTTTTGCTTTTATCGATTTTTCATACTTTTTTGCAGGACGTGTGTCTTTGTCTTGAGCGAGCCATCGATACAATAAGAGATCACATGGGACCTCTCGTGCCAGAGATTGCGCAGCTTATTATCGACTTCTTCTCCATGTTACCACAAAGTTGTCTTCTCGATACGGCAACTATGGTCAGTATAATTTTCTTTCCCTTGTTTCTTTTTTCTCTTCTCTTCCCATCGTTTCTTCCATTTTTTTCAATTATTCCCTTCCATTTTGTTCATTTTTAGTTTGTTGGTATGTACGGAGGAGAAGAACCACACATGGCTACTGTTGCTTTAACGTTTCAAAGACTGTCTAATATTATACTACAGCTTCTTCAAACCAGTAAGAGAAACATTTTGAATCATCTTCGTCTTCCTCCTCCGTCTCTTGTCCTTGTCCTTGTCCTTGTCCTTGTCCTTGTCCTTGTCCTTGTCCTTGTCCTTGTCCTTGTCCTTGTCCTTGTCCTTGTCCTTGTCCTTGTCCTTGTCCTTGTCCTTGTCCTTGTCCTTGTCCTTGTCCTTGTCCTTGTCCTTGTCCTTGTCCTTGTCCTTGTCCTTGTCCTTGTCCTTGTCCTTGTCCTTGTCCTTGTCCTTGTCCTTGTCCTTGTCCTTGTCCTTGTCCTTGTCCTTGTCCTTGTCCTTGTCCTTGTCCTTGTCCTTGTCCTTGTCCTTGTCCTTGTCCTTGTCCTTGTCCTTGTCCTTGTCCTTGTCCTTGTCCTTGTCCTTGTCCTTGTCCTTGTCCTTGTCCTTGTCCTTGTCCTTGTCCTTGTCCTTGTCCTTGTCCTTGTCCTTGTCCTTGTCCTTGTCCTTGTCCTTGTCCTTGTCCTTGTCCTTGTCCTTGTCCTTGTCCTTGTCCTTGTCCTTGTCCTTGTCCTTGTCCTTGTCCTTGTCCTTGTCCTTGTCCTTGTGAAACTCAGAGACATATAATGCTCGAACTTCTACGATGCTTGATTTTAAACTACATCTTCCTTTGCTTCAGACCTTCAAGAGTACCCAGACATCCTTCAGTCCTACATGCAGTTTGCTGCTCGAGTAAGTAAACCTTTGTTATTCCAATGTTTCCAAGGCAGTAATACTTTATCCTTGATTCTTGTGACTAAATATCTCTGTTGTATCACAGGCAATAAAAACTAATACACAGTTAGTGTTTGGAGGTGACGGGATGGCAGCGCATATATTTCATTGTGGTATGTAGTTTGTTTGTTTTTATGGAAAGCACGGGTGGCGTAGCAGTGAGAGCGCTTGCCTCTCACCAATGCGACCCGGGTTCGAGTCCCGCCTGGCTCGGTGTTGTATGTGAGTAGAGTTTCTAGTTGGTTCTCTCCTGTGCTTCGAGGGTTTTTCTCCAGGTTCTCCGGTTTTCCTCCCTCCACAAAAATCAACTTCTAAATTCCAATTCGATCATGGAACGAGGGCCACAGGTTTGTTAGCCACTGGCTATTTAGTGCTACCCTCGTAAAAACCAAGGAGTTTGTATGTGTGGTTACAGCTTTTTGCTTTGATAAGTCAGTTATTCATCGTATTGTTTTATATTGATTTGTAACAGGATTAGCAGCCATTGCTCTCGCTGATTCGCACTGTGTCAGAGCTGCTTGTAACTTTCTTGTAAGTAAATCATGGGTACTGTTGATGGCATTGAAGTTCATTTGCCGACTGGCGATGAAGATGATGATGGATGATGATGATAACTATGATGGATGGTGACGATAAGCTGTGGTAGTGGAGATAATGATAGTGATGTTATGATAATGATGTGTTGATGATGATCATGTTGAGGATAATCATGTTGAGGATTGTGATGATGATGATTATTATGTGGTAGTGATGATGATAATGATCATTATAAAGGCGATGATGATGAAAATGATAATGATTATGGTAAAATTGAAGTGGATGAATATTAGGATCATGATACTTATTCGGTTGATCATGATGTTGATGTTACATGATGATAATAATATTGATGATGATGACTGGTAATGACGATTATGGTAAAATTGAAGTGGATGAATATTAGGATCATGATACTTATTCGGTTGATCATGATGTTGATGTTACATGATGATAATAATATTGATGATGATGATGACTTTGTTCAATCCATTCCAGGTAGTCTTTATCAATACATATGACACACAAGAAATAACTAAACAAATCCTTAATGCATATGGGCAACATTTGGTTGGACAAGTAATAACGGTGAGACTTCGTTGCTTAGGAATTCATGTACAGCAACTGAATAGACCCCTTGCACGTGACGTCAGAACAGCTCAATTTGGAGGAAAAAACAAAAGAATTTGAATCTCCAGAGAATAGGAAACCTATTGTTTTTTCCTCCAAATTGAGCTACATTCCGACGTGCTGCAAGGGGACTCTATAATTGACAATATAATCGGCTAAATTGGATCAAAGAAAGCCAACAACAAGTAAACAATAGACCTCTATAACGTCGTATGCAAATTGCCCATTTCAGACCACATGACATTCCCTTGAGAAATGTTCTTTTATCAAAATATTTACACATGAAAGAATCAACTCCAAAGAGTTTCATCACGTGGTCTGAAATGGGCACAACAAACAACGAAGGTAAAGAGGTCTATACACCTCCCTTGAGAAACCTCCTTTTGTTAAGATATTTACACATGAAAGAATCAACTCCCAAGAGTGGCATCACATAGTCTGAAATGGCACAACAAACATCAACGGTTGATAGGTCTATTGAAATCTAAGTTATGAAGAAAAGAAACAACTTCTGTGCTTTTATTCGTAGGGTATTGGTGGTGGGGTACCGCGTCAGTGTTGTGACTTTTTAGCAGAAATCTTATTGACTCTTAATAAACGATGTATGGAACTCCTCTCAAAATGGATGCAGGTAAAGTTACGCAGATTATTCCTTTTGGTGGTTATTAATTTACAATATGTCATTATTCAATAGGAGAAATAGACCTCTAATGTTTTCAATTTCAGACCACGTGTCATTCCCTAGAGTATCATTTCTTTGTTTAACGGTTGTGCATGAGAAGACACATGAATATGGATACAACTGAAGCAAAGAATCTTATTCTCAAGACCATGTGTCATTCCCTAGAGTATTATTCCTTTGTTTAACGGTTGCGCATGAGAAGACACAAGAATAAGGATACAACGACACTAGAGAAAAACGTTTGCGCATGCGTGCCTTTCAGCACGCTCTCCAAGAATTTATAGAGTTTTAGTGAGAAAATAAATGCTTGTTTTCTCCGAGTATACAAAAAGTTTCGTAGGTATACTTTTGTGAGACCAAGATAATGTGTTCATAAAGACAATATGAAAGAATTAACCTTAAGTTTCAAGAACTGATCTTAAGTCATGGCATTTTGTAAAGACTATTCTTCAGGCAAGTGTGAAAGTCAAATTTGAATATTTTTACAGTAGCACGAAGACGCTTTCGACTAATTTGCATACGGACTTAGATCATGCGCAGACGTTTTTCACGCGTGTCGGATACAACTCCAACAAGGAAATGATAGTCTAGAGAGTGACACGTGGTCTGAAATGGGAAAACATTACGCCCAAGCTAGCTAAGGAGGTCTAATAGTTTCAAATAGCATCTAGATACTGATCTGTATTTTCCCCTTTTTCTTGTGTTATCGTCAGGCCGTCCTTGAGGTACAGGGATTCCCTTCAACGTTAGTTACTCCAGCACAAAAGCAGCAGTTTTCAAGTTCGATATTAAGGTAAGGACGGGACATTTGTGGTGTAATGTTTAACCTGTTGGCCAATAGGCGATGGAGATATAATTAAAATTCTAGCATGATACCAAGGCTCTCCGGAATAAATTGCATTAAACCTCAAAAGGACCAGTAGATATAGCGCTGTAGATTCGATTATAACGTTGTTGAGTAGTGAACTGACAAGCACTTCTGCCAACATTTTCTTATTATTGCCGAAAGGTAGGAACGTCGTGTATGGTACATTATTTCATTCCTACCAATAAATGTATTTGGTGATTATTGTGTTTGTACCATACATGAAGTACCATACGACTAAAGCCTCGTGATCAAGTCTGAATTTTAAAATAACGAACATGACCTATTCCTTTGGAGTTCCTTGAAGTGGATGCCTTCCCTACCCATGACCCTCTCGTTCTCTTTCCATTCAACCCTCTCGTTCTCTTTCCATTCAATCTCAAATTTCATTTTCTTCTATGTTGTATTCAGGGGTCGAGCCCAGAAGAGTAAACTCAAAGAAGCAGTCAAAGAATTCTCTCTCTTATGCCGTGGTCTTTATGGCTTCCCTTATACAAACACCTAACAGCGCATGCGTAGAATTGTCGAATAAATACCTGAGCCGGCGCACGTCAACCCTGGCTCACATACCAATGCGCATGGATTCAAAGCATTGACGCTGTTCAGAAAAAAAACGAAGGCTCAAATACTGTACCACTGTTCTTCTAACCAACATCAATGCACAAATTTGGTACACAGCTGATAACATCGCGATAATATTTGAGAATATATAATTAAGTCCATGCACCACATTGGATAAAAGAAGGTGAAAAGAGAAAATGATAATTATGACAAAATATTTTCTAGGATAAAATTTCTATCAGCGGTAATCGATTTCGAAAGACGAAAGATTGAAAACAGAGCGGGAAAAATAGTAAACTAAAATTGTAATGAAATGGGAATAGAATGTACTTTTATAAGTAAAAACACTCTCATATAATCGGCTTTACTGTTATTATTGACATTAACTTGGTCGTTTTGAGGCTTTACCATCTTGGTTTCTTGCTTAAATTGCTTTTGGTAACTGATTGACACCGTTTGGGGGACTCTTCTGATGTCCTGTCATCATCTTACACTTAGCTTGATGGAGAAACCTTTATTAACCTGTGAAAAGTGATGGACAGAGTAGAAAGTTCGCATTCATTTGCTTTGTTTTTGCAATTGGAAGTAGGAATCGATGCTTACGAATCATTTGAAAAGCTTAAATTGTATATGCACTGTTCTGGACACTGCCTGAAAACAACGTTTAAAATCATCGTCATCATCATCGTCAACATAATTGTAAATATATATGGGATTTTTAAAACAGTGATTCCACAGAGTGGTTCTTCTTCCAGAGAAAAACCCAAGAATCATCGTCATCATCATTCATCATCATCAACGTCATCCTTATCAACATCATCGTCGTCGTCATCATCATCATTATCACTGTCATGATAAATATCTTCATCGTCATCAACATCATTACCATCATCGTTTGTTACCATTCCACCACTGATGTATGTTTTTTAGGAAAAAAGCTCTTAGTTTTACCACAAAAAGCTGATATCAATAAAAAAATACCATTTGTGACATAGTAATCCCCATAGTTATCAACTTACTTTACAACACATCACAAACTTTGGTATTCGCTATCAGATTCTCATTACTCAATCATACCACACTCTCTTGTTAAAAGCTGTTTGACGAGTGCCACAAATCAAGTGATAAAGTATTACGCTAGTAAATTTTGAGGTCGTAGTTATCGATGACATTCAGGGTCGGTTGCCTTGCCAACGAGACATAACAAGACTATCATCTAATAAACGTCGTTCTTGGCCGACATTTCTCGATATTTGAGTAAAAACTTAATGAATTTTAAAACTCCGCTAGAAAATTGAAAGCTATCTATTTCTTTCACTTCACAAACACTTCCTTTATTTCCTTGTTTGTCTGAAAGTGGTTTTGAACGACATTCGGATATCGATCCCTTTTGCTAAGTGAAGTGTGTTATGTGGCCAAGCCGAGATTATGACAGCTACAGGGTCAGTTCTTGCCATCCTTCCATCAAAAAATGTCATTGAAAGCTTTTTAAGGACTGGATATCATTTACACTGAGCACTGACCCTGTTTTGTTCAGTCGTCCTAGATATATTTAAAGCAATAACTTTCAAAGAAAAAGAAAAAACAATTGTCACTGTTTAGGATGAAAAAATTGCTGCGAAACATGGCGTGAATTTTTTTTACCCTTTTTCAAAACAACAAAATATTGTCTCGTGAATAACGTAGAAAGTAAATTGAAGCTAAAAACGGCATGATGATAATAATATTTTTCCTTATATATTGTAACCACTATCTCTCTTTTTGTACAAAGTTTATCATGGTAATTAATGTGTCCCTCTACTCACTCCATCAACGGACTTTTTAATACTTTAATGTACCTATATTTTTCCAATTGCTCCATTCTGTTTTCAGTATTCTTATTTCTTCTCTTGTATTTTACCTTTATCTCTCTTCCTTTTTTTGTTTTCTTTTCTCTTTTTTCTAAAGGAAAAACAAAAATATTTCTAAGGAAGCACAGCTGTCATGCTATCAATATCCAAATTCATCAGTTATCTTTGATCGATATTAATTCGGCTATCGATGCTACTAAAAAAGTAGGAATTATATGTCATACTTCTGCTCGTGAGGACTAATGAGTAAGAGAATCACTATTGACACAATATTTGATTTGTTGACATTTTATATTTGTTGCCTCACGACCAAATAAAACGCTCTTTTGCGTCTCAATCATAGTGTTTACAATGAAGAAAGAAGATGATGGTGATAACGAAGGGCACTTCAGAGACGCCTGACAGGAATCACACTGACTGACTTATTCCTTATAGGTTTGCTAGGGAATAATACCAAAGATTTCTCTCGCAGTGACGACCCTGACAAACAAGGATGGACGCGTTTAAGCAAGGTGCGAACAATACATCGCTAGGGAGAACTGACCAAGAATATCCGAACTGTTTTTTTCTCCCAGAACCGCAGTTTGACTTGGTTTGGAACGAACGTTATACGACGAATCTTATTACTGCCTTGATTAACTTTGCTCTTGTGCCGTTCGCGATGTCTGCGAACCTATTTGTCATTTTAGCAATAACCAAGAATCATTCTCTTCACACTCCATCCAATATGCTTTTATCTTGTCTGGCGTTTTCAGACTTCTTAATAGGACTAATCGTACAGCCGCTGTATGGCACGTTTCGGATGATGGAGAATACCCATCTCTTCGTACCTTGTGCTTTTAGAGTAGTGTATTCGGAGTGTTTTTGGGTTTGCTATGGTGTGTCGTTCGTGACCTTGAGTGCACTGAGCTGTGAAAGGTATTTGGGACTGCGTCTTCATTTACGCTACGAAGAGCTCGTCACGACCAAGGGCATCCTTCAAGTGGTCATTGCCATCTGGATTGGTGATGTACTTTTAACGAGTTTGCAATGGGTTGGCGACGGCTCGTTTGTTCGTAAGTTGCAGATAGCCATCTTTCTCTTGTGCTTGCTTCTCACATGCTTCGCGCACTTCAAGATTTTTCGAATAATTCGCCATCATCAGAGAAAGATAACAGAACAGAATTCAGCGAACAAGAGCTCCAATACCAGTCACTCTAACAGCTACCTCGCACAGAAGAAACTAGCCAAAAACATCACATACATAGTTGGATTCTACTTGATATTCAACATGCCTGTCTTAGTCGTACAAATGCACCAATTTGCAGGCGGAAAAATTTCTTCTTTGAACGTTTTTAGCTGGGTTGAAACAATAGCGTTTGCTAAGTCCTCAGTAAATCCTGTCGTCTGTGGATGGCGGAATAAGGAAATTCGCCAAGGAATGGCTAAAATTTTACGAAAATGTCTCTACTTGGAAGAACCTTCAGGGGCTTCAGGAACTCATGAAGACATCGCAGAACAAAGGAGTCAAAGAGATTAATCCCATGTTTGATATATTGCCATTCTTATTCTTATTATTTTTTTGTTGAAATATTCTTACCGTTTTGGTGTGGCTATTTCGATTTTTTCCGTAAATCATTCTAAATGAATTTCGGCGGAAACTTTGTTTCATATTCCAGGAAGTAGTTGTCCAGTAGGCTTGCAATTACGCCGCCACTTTTCGTAAACATCTCGAGAGTTAATAGACAGAATCGCATAGGTTATCTTGAGTCGAGTTCCGCCATGAAGACACAATAAAAAAAGCTTTGGTATGTCGTTTTTTTATGATTTTTTGTTTATCCACTTTCTTAGAGATACTACAAAGTTCGTCAATGGCCTTGGGTTTTTTCTGTTTCTTTACTTATTTTCAGTTTCTGTTTCTTAACTCCTTCTTTCTATCTTTTCGTTTGTTTGTTCCATCCTTCCATCCTTCCCTTCTATTAATATTTTTTCTTTCGAGTGTTTTTATCATGCTCAAATTATTCATCCTTTCACTTATGATCAGTTCTATCTGCCTCAGTGTTTTTGAAGGTTAAGCCTTCTCCAAGAGATCAGAACCTCAATCAATCCTACCTTAGCTTGCTATGATTCTGAACTTTCCACAAACGGTCCCCTGCTAGAAAGTTCACTTATTCCTTTATTCCTAAAACGTTTGGATAGTTTCTAAAACTCAAATTCTTTATTTCTTATCGCTAAGATCTCTCCCTTGATTCGAGAGTTTTCTCTGGTTTTTATTATTCTTTTCATACAAGACTCAATCTCGTTCCCAGAGCCCTTATTCTTACTGCGCATGCTCGACCCAGAGCCCTTATTTCTTACTGCGCATGCTCGACGAAATAAATAGGCTAATTATTTCGTCGAGCATGCGCAGTAAGAAATAAGGGCTCTTGGAACGAGTTAGAGATTGTACGAGACTGTATTTGGCGGTATTTTTCACATCTTTGCATGCGCTTTTTAGTTTTAGGCCCATACTGATCAGACGGTAGCTCGCAGAGATACAATCTCGTTACCAGACCCTACTTTTTACCCAAACTACGAGATTCCTATTCTTATCGTGAAAAACAAATTACATCTGTATAATTTACCGGGACCTTGTGATCTGGACTGCATGATTTTTGATACTTGAGTATCAATAATTCAGTCCATGCCCTACATGTGGTAAAAGGAGATGAGAAAAAAGGATTTTTAATATGGCAATCAAATTTTTTAGGATAAAATTTCTATCAGCTGTAATCAATTTCGTCAGACGGAATATTGAAAACAAAGGCAATTAAAATAGCAAACTAGCTCGTAGAGTACAAACAGTAGAGCGAAAACACTAGAACCATGAAATAAAAACAAAATAGTTACTAACTAATAGTTTTTATTTAGTGACTATTTAGTCAATATCACTCAACCAGAAACAACAAATACAAAAGGAAACAATACCTCATTACAACTTTACTTGTCTTTTATAGTAACTAATAGTCGCTAAATAAGAACTATTACACACTAACAATTTGATTTTGTTTCATGGTTCTAGTGTTTTCGCTCTATATCCGTGAAACATTAGTTATACTAAATAGTACTATTTCGAGCAAATTCTATTGTTTTCTATTGTTTAATTAGCACTATTTTGTACTATTTAGTAATTTGTATTTCACGGATATATTGTTTGCACTCCCTTAATGAACTGAGGATAGAATTTACTTTTATAAGTAAAAACACTCTCAGATGATATGAATCGGCTTTACTGTTATTATTGACGTCCACTTGGTCGTTTTAATTGTTTCCTGTCTTGATTTCTTGCTTATTAATTGGTTTTGGTAACTGATTGAAACCGTTTGGGGATAGTCTTACTTTCCTGATTTTCTGTCATTATCTTATACACTTAGCTTGATGGAGAAACCTTTATTAACCTTTGAAAAAGAAATTGGCAGTGATTCCACCGAGTGGCTCTTCTTCCATTGAACTACGATTGGAATTTAGAAGTTGATTTTTGAGGAGGGAGGAAAAACCGGAGAAAAAGCCATCAACATCATCATCATGATCGTCATGGTTATCATCATCATCAACATCATCATCATGATCGTCATGGTCATCATCACCACCATGTGGCTAACACCTTCATCAACATCATCATCATCAACATCATCATCATCATCAGTCGTACGTTACCATTGCACCACTGACTTATGTTCTTTAATTTACCACTAGATTAAAGGCTGATAAAGAAATCAGTACCATTTGTGACACAATAATAGTTATCACTTTACTTTAAAAACTACACAAACTAAGGTATTCGCTATCAGATTGTCATTTTGCAGTCATACCACACTTTCTGGGCTTATTAAAAGCTATTTGAAGATAATCTTACGACTTAAGTGATAGAAAATGCTAGTAAAGTGTGTGGTCATATGAATGAATGATCGAAGACATCAGTCAGCGCTGGTTGCCTTGGAAACGCAACGTAACGAGACTGTCAGATCATGGGATAAACCATGGTAAACATGGTTTTCTGGCCGAAATTTCTGGATATTTGAGTAAAAACGTAATGAGTTTTAAAACTCCGCTTGAAAATCGAAAGCTATAGTTTTTCTTTCACTTCACAAACAGTCCCTTTATTTTTATGTTTGTCTGAAAGTGGAATAACATTCGAATATCGACGCCAATCGGAGCTGTCATGTGGCCAGGTTTATGACAGTCACAGGGTCAACAGCTCTTGTCATCCTCCCATGAAAATATGACATTGGTACCCCTCTGAGAGCTGGAATATCGTATTCACAGTCAGCCCTTAGCTTCTTGACAAATTTATAGCACTAAGTCTGTCATGCAATTTTTCAGTTCTATAGTCCGAGGTATATTTTCATCTTGACCTCCTAACTTCCAAAACAAAGTGCTATATATAGTGACTAATTTGGAATGAAAAATCGCTGCGGGTGTATTGCGACAATATATTTTTTGATTTGTTTTACCACTTTAGAAAAAAAATATTGTCTCATGAAAAAAGTAGAGAGTAAATTGAAGCTTAAACCTGATGGTTAATCATAGTTTTGCTTATCAGTATTGTAACCAATATCTTTCTTTTTTGTACGAAATTCCATTATGGTAGTGCGCTCTCCCGCTATCAATACCAACGGACTTTTTAATAGTCTTTGTTTCTCCTTTTTTTTCTCTCTCTCTCTTTCCTTCGTTTAAAGAAAGAAAGAAAGAAAGAAAACAATTGCTTTTACTAAGGAAGCACAGCTTTCCTACCCAATATCCAAATTCATCAATTATCTTTGATCTGATGATCGATATTAATTACTAGTGATCACACGGAAGATATTGTCCATCACGCGACAAATGCAAGGCAAACTTCAGTATTGAGCCCCTTGTATTGATCATAGCATCTACGATATACCTGCATACGTTATAGTTGATTGAAATATATATTACAAACATGTATAAATAATTTATAAATAGTAACTAATAATAATGTCCAAAATTGAGTCCCAAAAAAATAGTTCAAGGGTCCAGGGTCCAAGAGTCCAGCCCGTGTTCTACCCTATGCCTGCCCGTAAGCCCGCGGCGCGTCATGCACCGTATTTGATTTGCTGAAATTTATATTTGTTGACTTATGACCAAATAAAACGCTTTTTGGTCTCAGTTATAGTGTTTATAATAAAGGAACAAGATCACGCTGATAACGATGTCCACGTCAGAGACGCCTGACCGGAGTAGCGCGCTGACTTGATCCTTTAAGTGTTTACTAGTGGAACATTCCTAGGATTCGTACTGGGCGCAGTGACGAACCTGACATACAAAGATGGACGCGTTTAAGCAAGGTGCGAACAATACATCGCTAGGGAGAACCGACCAAGAATATCAGAAGTGTTTTTTTCTCCCAGATCCGCAGTTTGACTTGGTTTTGAGCGAACATTATACGACGAATCTTATTACTGCCTCGATTAACTTTGCTCTTGTGCCGTTCGCGATGTCTGCGAACCTATTTGTCATTTTAGCAATAACCAAGAATAATTCTCTTCATACTCCATCCAATATGCTGTTATCTTGTCTGGCGTTTTCAGACTTCTTAATAGGACTAATCGTACAGCCGTTGTATGGCACGTATAGAATAATGGAGAATACCAATCTCTTCGTACCTTGTGCTTTTAGAGTAGTGTATTCGGAGAGTTTTTGGGTTTGCTATGGTGTGTCGTTCATGACCTTGAGTGCACTGAGCTGTGAAAGGTACTTGGGACTGCGTCTTCATTTACGCTACGAAGAGCTCGTCACGACCAAGGGTATCCTTCACGTAGTCATTGCCATCTGGATTGGTGTGGTACTTTTAACGGGTTTATCATGGGTCGTTGGCGACGGCTTGTTTGCTCGCAAATTTAAGATAGCCATCTATTTCTTGTGCTTTCTTGTCACATGCTTCGCGCATTTCAAGATTTTTCAAATAATTCGCCATCATCAGAGACAGATAACAGAACAGAATACACCAAATCAAAACTCCAATACGAGTCACTCCAACAGCTACCTCGCACAGAAGAAACTAGCCAAAAACATCACATACATAGTTGGATTCTACTTGATATTCAACATGCCTGTCTTCGTTGTACAAATGTGTGAATTTGCGGACCAAGACATTACTTCATTCGACGTTTTAAGCTTGGTTAAGACAATAGCGTTTGCTAAGTCGTCTGTAAATCCTATTGTCTGTGGATGGCGGAATCCGGAAATTCGCCAAGAAATGGGCAAAATTTTTCGGAAGTGTCTCCACCTGAAAGAACCTTCTGTAACTCATGAACACACAACAGAACAAACAATTCAACGGGATCCAAACGTTTGACGTTCAAACTGCCATTCTTATTTCTCTTAAAATATTCTTATTTTGTTCTGGCTACTTCGATTTTTCCGTAAATCAATCAAAATGAAATTTATTTCGTAGCCCCCGGGGATGGGTGTCAAGTATCGGTGGGAAAATTTTCCTTGCAAGTACGCCGCCACTTCTTGTAAACATATTGAGAGTTAATGGACAGAATCGCTTTGGCTATAGGTTAGCGTGAGTTCCGCCATGAAGGGTTCCTGGTTCCAGAGGCTCTTGACACCCATTTCGAAAATCACGCGACCTTGAAAGCTCCAGTTGTCTGGAATTATGGCTTTCGTCAATCCAAATTACGATGGCCGAATTCATTCCGATTGCTTGTGAAAATAAAATTCCAGTAAAAACTGCCATTCTTATTTTTCTTGAAATGTTCTTATTTTGTTCTGGCTATTTCGATTTTTTCCGTAAATCATTCTAAATGAATCAACTTGTTTCGTAGTCCCCGGGGGTAGGTGTCAAGACTTTCCAAAAGTCCTCTGTCCCTTTCTTTTTTTTTCTTTCTTTTTTTTTTTTGCTGGCGGGAGTGAGGACTTTTCATCTCTGCTTCGCGCCAAAGTTTACCGACGGGTTTTTCCATCGGTCAATGAATATATCAAAGAGACAATCAACCGAGATTGCCGACATTTTTGGCGCGAAACAGAAATCGAATCCCTACAAGGGAAACAAAACGTTCTACTCGCGATTATGATAATCCTAATATGCTCTATAATATGAAAACCAAATGAAATCGATCAAAGTAGATCAAAATCGATAGTCACACAAAACCGTTCATCGACAGATCATCGATTTCCAATATCCATCGATTAACTGATATCGATTATTATTGATTGTTATCGATTTTCATCGATCATCGATCATCGATTGCATAGGCCGGGATTTATTAAATACCTTGTTCATTACAGACGTGAAAACGGTTGTCTCTGATTGGTTGAGCGGGAATTTCTTTAAACTCGCCCCCGTGTTAACTTTGATTGGATAAAGCCAAAATTCCAGGGGATACGAGAGTTTTCTCCGGTTTTCCTCCCTTCCCAAAACGTAAAACGCTAAATATCAATTCCATCTGTGTGGCATGCCCTGACTTTGATCAGCTCTGGGGTTGTTTCACGGTTCGATAAAATTCAAGGTTTGTTCCTTAAGGTAGCACAGAACAAACTGGCTACTTAAAGGGGCACTTGGATGAAAACGCCCCATATTTTGAAAGTCCGAATAGTTCAAGTATTTAAGAATAATATGACTCAATTATGATTATGAAAACCAGATTGGCAAACATTTTAGCCTGGGAGCAACTCGCAGTTGAGAAATTTTGGTTTAAAAACTAAAAGAACAATAGGGTTGAGTAAATGACGTCATTTACTCACAATTTAGATGCTGAAGAAAATATGTTGCTTGGCTACTATTGGGGCCATATAGTTTAACTTTCAAGGCATTTCCAATTTTCATCGATTTTCCTCCAAGTGCCCCTTTAACGTATAGCATTTAGTATTTATTAAGTTTCCCAAAATAATACAATCACAAGAAAGAAAAGAAAAGAACCCCCCCCCCCCCCCCCCCCCACACACACACACACACACATATACTGATATCTATCTATCTATCTATTTAACAATTAGTCCTCGAGTCCGAATGGTCTACGAGTCAATAGCCCATGAGGGCGAGAGGTCTAATTATTTTAGTAAAAACCTACTAATCGGTCCAATAAAAGGATGCAAAAAGTTTTGGATTTTGCTTTAAATATATTTTTTTGGGTTTTCAAAACCGCCGCTTTTCGCTACTAGAGGTCTATCACTAATAGACCCCTAGTAGCTCAGCCAATCACAGGGCTCGATTAGTGAAAGACCATTAGTAGGTTTTTCCTAAATATATATATATATATGTACAAAGGGGGGACAACAGCAAGAGGGAACTAAATTCCCATATGGGAACTGTTCTCCTAAAAGATAAAATACAAATATATATACAGCTATATGCATGTGCATTCAGTCCAATACCTAAATGCATTTTGGGTCACGTAACATTGTCTAAAGTAAAATAAATAATTATTTATTATAGTTTCAGTGCATTCCATCCGAAAAAATATACTAGCTACATATAGAGAGAAAATCGCTGTATATTTACTTTTTATTTCAAATTAATGAGAACCACAATGCCCTTTGGTCTTGGAATGCAGTATGCAGTATGCAGTATGCAGTATGCAGTATGCAGTATGCAGTATGCAGTATGCAGTATGCAGTATGCAGTATGCAGTATGCAGTATGCAGTATGCAGTATGCAGTATGCAGTATGCAGTATGCAGTATGCAGTATGCAGTATGCAGTATGCAGTATGCAGTATGCAGTATGCAGTATGCAGTATGCAGTATGCAGTATGCAGTATGCAGTATGCAGTATGCAGTATGCAGTATTCAACGTTTTTTGAAATACATGAATAAGAATAATACGCTAAATGCAAAAAAATTGATCGTTAAAATATAAATTGATGAAATCTCAATATACCCTAACAACATATACTTGATAATGATCTTCACGAGAATATGAATTAAGAGAGCACATCTCCGTTCGCCATGACAATCACTCGAAACCCCATCCCCAACCGCGCCCGCAGCCTGAAAAAATTATCATGCGATTCCTGATTCAGTTCAGGCCGCGCGCGGAGCCAAAAGACAGACCTCCAAACAATCCCCACCGGGATAGACTATGTATGGGAGATGCGCTCTCTTACTCCATACTCTCCTGTAATGTTACATTAAAATTATACACTTGATACTAAATGTCTCATTAGTCTTTTCTTTCTGACGATAATGACCTCTAATCGTAAACATATATATTAAAAAATGAAAACTCGGTAATAATTTGAACGTGCATGTTTAGGCCTTAGTTTGAATTTGTGATTGGATCTTGTACGAGTTTCTCCTAAAATGTCAAAGTACTTAGTAGCATTTTTTTTTTTTTTTTTTTTTTTTTTTTTTTTAATTCAAAGTATGTAGGATTACAAATAAATTACAAAAATAATAATTAAGTACAGATAAGATACAGAAAGATAAATAAATAAATAGATACAGGAAATTACAGAAGAAATATAGAAGAAATATAGCAACTGTCTTAAATTATGCGAAAGTATTAATTAAATTATAATTTTAGCATATTTCTGTAATTACGTTCAATTATAAAGTGCTTTTCTTATATTTTCATATTTTGTCAGGTGGAATTGTTCAGAGTCATTTTTCATTGCTATTTGGTGTTCAATTTTTTCATAGTATTGGAAAAAGGCTTTAAAACCTTTTACTTCCAACATACTTTTATTGGTCCTTGCTCTATATACATATGACTTGTATAAAAGTAATATAAAATTATCTAACAGAGAAAAATTAAAGCATGAACAAGGACCAATAACTATTGATGTTAAATTTAGGGCAGGCAGGTTTATATCAAAATATTTTAACCAAGTACTTTACATCACATACGAATTTTATATGAGTGTTGTTCCACAAGGACTGCCTTAAAATACTTTGTATGCTTTCTACCTCAGAATAGCTTAATTCTGCCCAATTTTTTAGAACATTCGAATAGAATTTTGGCAGATCTTTTGGTATTCTACTGACAGCAAAGTTTTCGCGGATACATTTTATACCGCCTATCTTTTTCAGTTTTTGTAAAGGTATAATTTTCCAAGTCCTTTTTGTGTTATCCAATAGTCTAACTGCCCATTTGCACATGCTTGCTTTGATTATACTATGAAAGTCGGGTAGCTTTAACCCCCCATTAGAATACGGACCAATCAGAGTGTTATATTTAACTTTTGCTTTCTTACCGTTCCATACAAATTTAATAATCTCGTCTTTAACGCGATTAATGAATTCGTCTTTTGCACCTAATTTTGTGCACACATAAGTCAGTTTAGACAGTCCTAAGGACTTAACTACCTGAATTTTACCAATCGGTGTCAAGTGTCTACATCTCCAAATAGTTAATGTTGTTTTAAAATTTTCGAATATTCTTTCAAAGTTATTAGTATTGTAATAACTCTGATTGTAAGAGAAATGAATACCCAGAATTTTCATTCCAGACTCGTGTAAGTCAATCCATTTTAAATTTTGATATTCTGATTCAGTCGGTTGATTTTTAGCTTTAGGGCCAAGCCATCCAATTTCAGATTTTTCGCGATTGATCTTAAGGCCTGAGAACTTTTGAAAAATATTTAAGACCTCCAAAGTGTTAGCAAGAGATTGTGTGTTGTTTAGAAAAAACGTGGTGTCATCAGCGAAAAGAGTGATTTTTAGTTTGTTTTCGTCTTCAGCTCCGAAATTTATACCTTGAATGTTGTCATTTTGCCGAATCATTGCAGCCATACATTCAATGACAATAATGAACAAGTAGGGTGATAAAGGATCGCCCTGTTTTGTTCCTCTCTTTATATCAATAAAATCTGAAGCAGTACCGTTATTAAGCACACAGCTCTTAGTATCATTCAATAAAACGCGTATCCATTTCACAAAGTTTTCACTAAAACCAAATAATTTCAATGCCGCCCAAATGAAGTTGTGATGAATACTATCAAAAGCCTTTTCAAAGTCCGCAGCAAAAAGTAGCAATGGATGATTTCCAGATAGTGTATAGTCCATCAGATCTTCAATAAGTCTAATTGGCTCGTCAATATTTCGATCTTTAACAAACGCGGTTTGATTTGAGTGGATGATAGAAGGAAGGATTTCGGCCAGTCTATTAGATAGCGCTTTGCTACAAATCTTAGCATCTACGTTTATTAGGCTAATAGGTCTCCAGTTTTTTAAATATCTAGAATCTTTGCCTGGTTTTTCGATAAGCGTTATTACAGCCTGACGTTGTGTTGTTGAGAGACTGCCTTTTTCAAAACTTTCATTAAAACCATCAACTACCAGGGCACCAATTTTATCCCAAAACTTGCAATAGAACTCTTTAGTGAGCCCATCATTTCCAGGTAGTAGCATTAATGTCACAAAGACGAAATATAATTTTGTAAATCTGAACCAGGCAAATCTACTTTCTTCGTAATTTGTAATTAATTTGCCATAATATAGGTATATGGTCTAAGTTATAGGAAAAAATGTGAATGCTGAACGATTTTGGGAGAACGGTGGCATTTTGTGTTTTTCCGGGAGAACCCGGAAAAACCCTCGAAGCACAGAAGAGAACCAACAAACAACTCTACTCACATACGACACAGAGCCCAGCCGTGCTCGAACTCGGGTCGCCTTGTTGAGAGGGAAGCTCTCTCACTGCTACGCCACCCGTGCTTCCCATGTTATTCGTATCAATTCCATCAAACGCCTAGCTTTAGTGCAGAAGGAGCTTATATGATACTTAACCTTTTTCTTCCTCCTTCTAATTACACTTGAAGATGTTTACCATTAAACAAACAACACTTGAGATTACTTAAACAGTACTTTCCGGGCAATAATTTTGTTTAAAGCGGTTCCGTTTGTAGGAGATAAATTTGTCCCAATCTTTGACTAATAGTCACTTTACTTTATGTCAAAATTAACAAAATAAATGAACTCTTAGTCTTATCTTAGTGCAACCCGAGTAATGAGTACCTATTTGTTGTCAAAAATACGTTTTTTCGGCAGTAGTGAAGACGAAAGAGCAAAGTCATTCTGTCGTGACTAGAGTCATGCGTGACAATATCACGAGATCTTGCAGATAGTAATCAAAATATAAACACATATCGTGAAGCTTCCACAGTTCGAATTATACTACAGTAAACACTTTATAATATATCGTGAAGCTTCCAGAGTTCGAATTCTACTACAATTAATGCTTATTTTGAAGAATATATATCGTTCAAATATCAGGTGTTTTGATATTCTTTGAAAATGAATCCAAAATATTTCAGATTCGAATGAAAATGTAAAATGTTTGGCATGTTAGCATCGACTGATTCGGATTCGATAACTAAAAAAATACATTGAAAAACTATTTGTGATCTATAGACATTGTTTTTAATAGTTCAGGAAATGGATTCAGAATTTAGATTCTATTTTTTCTTCCAATAAACGTAAAGTCTGTCAAAGAGCGGCTTTTATTTTGATAATGATGTCACTGTGCAGGGATTGGTTGGAGATATCGGGGATTCCCCCGATTACCAGTCAGCTTGCACTTTCGAACTCCATAAGAATTTATAAAAGAAAGCTCTATCTTAGCTTTTTATTCCACTCTGAGCTCCTTCCCTCGGCTATATCAGAGGTACAAACTAGTTAGGATCAAAATATGGCAAGCAAGAACTACAGCGATTCAGATTTGAATGATTATTTCGAGGCAATGAGCTTCCAAGATCAAGAGGAGAAATCATGGCAAGAGTATACAGACTTCTTGTTGTCTAAGCTCGAAAATGTAACCTCTTCCTTTCAAAATCGGCAGATTCCTATTGCTATTGGTGCTTTTGGGAGTTCGGTAGAGAAGTTAAGGATCATTTCACCGGAGAATATTGGCGATATTGATTTTATGGTGTTCTCGTTAGCAGACGAGACAAGGATTACTGAATCGATCATGGAGTATTCGTTCCCTGACGACCCTGTCTTCGTGCGACTTCGTGGTAAAGATCACCCTATTCTTCAACATTGCTTGGTTGAAAATTCCGACTACGTCGCCTCTGCAGCTCTCAAGGTCTTCCATCCAAAAGTATTTGGTGACTCCGAAGGCTTCTTTAATCTTCTTCCTAAGATTTTCCAAAAGATACACGATATCCCATCTTATGAGATAGCGTGCGCGGTACAGTCAACACCAGGCCCTTCCATTCAGTGGGATTTTTCTCAAACTCGCTCAAGCTTGCACGAACGTATAGCGGAGATGAAGGGATACAGTGACTTCGAGGCTACCGATGAAACACGTGGTTTTCTAGATTGGATGGCAATATCTTTAAACCCTGGAAAACCCTTCAATGAAGACCATTCTGCAATAATTGATGAAATGTCAAAATATTTCGAAGAAACTGTGCGTAGAATTGGCGTAGATCCAAGTATTGAAAACTACGGCAATAGACTTCAGGAGTTATGTACGGGACCCAAAATCCAGGAATTTCGAATGAAATGCCAAGAATTGGAAATTAAAGCTGCCGCTGAAAAAGAGAAAAAGGAACCCAGGGATACTCAGAAAAGCGCGAAGCAGGCAACAGAAGAGAACGAAGGGTCAGAAACGGAGCAAAATCCTGGAACCGGAGAACCGGAAGCTTGTGCAAGTCAAGTTGAACCAAAAGGTTTCGAATCGACTTATGATACCGAAAGCAATGTACAAGAAAGCGATGATGATCTCCATCGTAAGAAAGGTTTTTCCGAAGAAATTTCAGTCGAGTCCGAACAAATTCATTCTGGTGCGAGTGAGCTGCAAGGAAAAGGAGCCTCAGAAGACGCTGCAAAGTCAGCAGTCCAACCTGGAGAAGGTAAAGACATTGACATGACAAAAATGAATGAAAAAAAGATCAAGAAAAACTTTGTTGAGAATATTCTGCAACTTGGTGACGCCTTCAAATGTCAAGAAGAATTACAAGAGGAGTACCTACAGATTGCTGCAGATAAGACCAGACAAAAAGGTGGAGTTGACATGGTACCGGCGTTCCTAGCAAAGGGGTGGCCAAGCGCAGCACGGGCTTGGATATCACGTGATCGCTTGTGGCCCAATCAGAATGTCATTAAGAGCATCCTTGATTATGGATTCCATCTCGTGGCGAAAAGTCCTAAAGAGAGTGAAAGACCAGACCTTGATTTTCGCTTGTCTTTTTCACATGCTGAATTGGTCTTGAGCAAAGAGCTGAATGATATCCAACGCCAGTGCTACAGATGCTTCAAGTCTTTTCACTTGACCATCATCCGAAACAGAAAAACCAAGATTTTTGCTACGTACTTCTTGAAAACCATTCTATTTTGGGCCATCGAAGAAACTGGGATGGACTTCTGGAAAAGCGAGAATCGAGGCTCCTGTGTAATGATGCTCTTGCGAAAACAGCTTACAGCACTGGAAACAAAATTTCTTCCACATTTCTTTATTTCAGAATTCAATCTCTTGAAAGATGTTGCCAAGGAGTTTCCAGAAGAGATGGAATTTCTGGCGGACGAAGTCAGAAAAGTTTGTGAAGACCCTATGAGTTATCCAAACATTTCACCAGAAGAGGGCCAAGATACGAAACCTGCGGCAAACCTTGAGTCAATGTCAAAAGGTCCTTCAGCCGAAGAGTTCGGGTCCTGCTTAACGACAGCAGCATCGGGTCCACCAAAGAATGCAAACTTGCTACCTCAGGAAGACGTTGTCTCCACGGAAAACCCATTTTTTCCAAGGTTTAAAGATTTTCAGCTCCTCTATCGCCAAGTTTACCGAGAAATGCTAGATTTGGCTCTTACAGACGAGGCGGTTGATGCAAAAGATCCAACGATAAAATCCATTGTGACTAATCTGCGAAAGGTGATGGAAAAAATGGAAAGTAACCCAGAAAAAGAAATGGTAGTAGTGTTAGATCATAGCCTTCAAGGTTTGTACTCTTCATACGTCTTCCACACCGGACCCACTGCAAGGGATAGGATATTTTCTCTCCTAAAAGGCCAGTGTGAAATGTTTGCTTACGTGGTACGCCAAGAAGATCTGGCTCCTGGGAATGAGCACGTTATTGTGAACAGGATGCTGGATTCATCTAGCGATGGTAGCTCGGATCCGTTTGATTTGAACGTGCTGTGTCCAGGAGGCAGTAGTACATTGGCAAACATCTTCGATGTGATTGGTGCTCAATTGGAGCCAACAAAGCAAAGTACTGGCATTGATGATGACATTCCACTGGATTAATGACATTATGATGATTATGACATTGTGATTTTAATGTTAAAGATTAAGATGATTATATTATGAGAGATGACGTTTCATGCTGCTGATAATCAGTGGCATGCGTACAGAACATATATGAGTTACATAATTGATGATGGAGAATGATGATGATGAATGATGATGATAAGAAAGTTGTGGACACACGGTGCAACATTGCGCACATTATTGCAGGTAATATTGCTGGTGCATGCATGATCGTTTTCTACTTCAGCAACATTGCGTCCAACAAATTGCGTCGTGTAACATGTTTGCGACATCGATTGCCTGTAACATGGCACACAATGTTGCATCGTGTGTCAGTGACGCGAAGAATGAGTGACATTGTTGATGATGATGAAGATGATGATGATGATTGTATACATGATTGTATATAAGTGACATGATGGTGAAGGACAAGACACGTCTGTCACACTAAATAAATCTTATTAGATACTTGTTATAATGAAGAAAAAGAAACTTACTAGTTATCAATTAATATATTGATGATAATGATGAATGGTTGTATGTAAGTGACGTGACGATGGACAAGAAACGTCTGTAAGGCATTAGATCTCATTAGATATATTATGTTATAATAATTATCAGACAAAAAGAAAAAATATACCGCTAAAATAAAACGAAAAACGTACTCAATGATTAAAGCTCCACCTGAAACAATTAGAATTTTGAACAACAAATCCTGCATGTCATGAAGAAAAAGTAAGAAAAATCTTTATAGAATTGCTTTTCGTTTTGGACCCGGAAGTTGTTTTTCCATACGAGTGGCGTCACACTTAAAAGCCCTATTGTAAAAATATGCAAATTTGACTTTCAAACTTTCCTGAAAAAGAGTCTTTACGAAATACCAAAACTTAAAGTCAGTTCTTGAAATTAAGGCTAATTCTTTCATATTGTCTTTATTAACACATTATCTTGGTCTCACAAAAGTATACTCACGAAATTTTGTGTATACTCGTAGAAAACAAGCATTTATCTTCTCACTAAAGCTCTTGTAAATTCTTGGAAAACGTGCTGAAAGGCACGCTCGCGCAAAAGTTTTTCTCTATAGTGTCGCAATTTCTATTTTTTTTATTTTTTTTTTTTTTTATCAATGCTATTTAGTATTACTTGGTGCCAGTTATATAGTGTGCGCACTTTTAGGAGACTTTTTGCAGAGGCAATTTATCATAGAAACTTAAAGAAACGCTCAAACGTGAACGATTGTTCTTGGGAGCAGGAAAAAATCACTGCCAGTTAAACAACAACAAAAAATCGTGAAAGTAGAAGCCTTGTCGTTTTTCTACTTTGCCTTGGGGGTTGCCAATAAATGTACATTCCTCATGCAAAATTATTTATGTCCCTATTGTTCTTGTTGGCATCACCTCTTAATTTCTTGGTGATGAACTAGCTTTATTGAAACGAGTGCTACTGATCTAGAATAGTGTTTTTCCTGAATAGTGTATATACTTAAGGACATGATATTCAGCACGAATATTATTCCTTTATCTAACATCATCCTGCGATGGACTATTTGCACAGCACGGACCTCTTTATAGCTGTGTAATCGAACCTGAATTTGTAGAACATAACAAGACAGATCCACCTTCTTACGACGAGATAACAAGAATGGCTACAGGTATCCCAGTGCGGATTTCTGTGTTTTTTGCAATCTAACTCTTTGAGGTTTCATAGCTCTTGATTGGCAAGCTGAGCGCGGGCAAATTTTGGAAGTAAATTATTGGAAGAACCTTTGTTGATTTGTGCATAATATCTTCTAGTGAATAGATATTTCATCTGTAAAACAATATTCTCTAGCGTCTAATTCCTAGACAGTGCAGGTTGACACATCAATAAAGCTTTGTAAACAGAGCATACTCTGTTGGCGGTTGGCAAGTACAGTTGTCGTGTCACAGAGCATACTCTATCTATATATTCTTATGACTTTATTAGAGTTTTGTTGATTTGGAAGGCGAACCTTACCAAAGTCTGGGAAGTTGATGTTAAAGCAAAAGGTAAAACTTAATCGAAAAAAGCATTGAATTGTTGCACTAAAATTGAGGAACATTTATTTATAATTGAAGTTAAAAAGTGAGCTGTAATTGGAAGTCCCCTCCGCCCATTGCAAACATTATGCGAGAATCTAATTTTAATAAAGTTAAGAACTATTTTCTTTATGAATTTCCAAACCATTTCCCCATGCCATAAGTGTGCCCGCAGTATACATCTTTTAACCCTGACGATATACCTTATAAGTGGAAAATTTCTCCTTTTGGAAATGAGATTTCTTTATGTAAAAACATTGCACTGTTACTGAACTGCCCCACAGCGTGACTCCTCTACATTATATTGTTTAAGCATCTTGTTCACGACAAAAGTTGCCAAGCAAAAATTTCTTCAGAATCAATAAAAAAAGGAGAAAAAATCTCCAAGTAGCAGATAACATAAATAATAATACTTGTCTTTGGTGAGAAGGTTTGCAAAAAGTAAAGTAAAATGAAGGGAAATGATGAAAACTTGAAGAGGCTCTTGGAGAGAGCACAGAGAAAAAAATGTGTTTAAGTAAAAAAATAATGATGAAAACGTGGTCATGTCTGGCGTCTGCGGGAATCAAAAACGTGATGTTAAATCTGTCTAAAATATATCTATGAAATGAAATGAATTTTTTAACGTTTTCTCGTTCAACCCATAGATGTTTCGTATTCTCGTCGCAGTTCTCGTTGTTATAAGTCTCCCTCGAAGTGAATGCGCGGTCCAGCGAACAAAAGTACTTATCCTAGGGTCTGGAGTGTCGGGGATAACTGCAGCAAAAACACTCCTCGAGAATGGAGTTGAAGATTTTCTCATCCTCGAAGCCCAAAGCCACATCGGTGGAAGATTCAAACAGGTTGATTTTCGAGGTTTCAAGCTCGAAGAGGGAGCGAACTGGATTCACCATGTTGATGAACAGAATCCACTATGGAAGCTGAAGAAGAAGTACGGGTTGAAAGGGAAATATACCAATTATGAAGACACGGTTATCAGGTAAGCTCCCAAGAACGAAGGAAGGAGGTTTTCATATCTTGATTAAGATAATTATTCTGAAATTCTGTTAATAGTCTGGGTATGCTACTGTTTTATGCCGTGATTTGTTGATATGAACAATGCGCATACTAAGTGGATCAAGATAGTGGTTGATATGATTATATGGGGGTGATGAAGATGATGCAGATGATGATATCGATGGTGATGGTGGTGATGATGTTTATAATGGTGATAATGACTGATTATATAGATGATAATGATGGTATTGCTGATGATCATGATATGGTCATAATGATATTGATGGTGATGGTGATGGTGGTGATGGTGTTTATAATGGTGATAATGACTGATTATATTCGGATGATAATGATGGTATGCTGATGATGGTGCTGATGATCATGATATGGTGATAATGATATCGATGGTGATGGTGGTGATGGTGTTTATAATGGTGATAATGACTGATTATATAGATGATAATGATGGTATGCTCATGATGGTGCTGATGATCATGATACATGGTGATAATGATATCGATGGTGATGGTGGTGATGGTGTTTATAATGGTGATAATGACTGATTATATTCGGATGATAATGATGGTATGCTGATGATGGTGCTGATGGTAATGATGCATGATGATGATATTAATGGCGGTGATGGTGGTGGTAGCCGAATTAATATGATTTTAGATCCTAGAAAATTTGATCGGATACCCCAGAATATGATCAGATAATGTTAATGATATATGTTTACTTAATATTAATTGAGAAGGGAATTATGATGAGGATATCTATAGATGATGATGATGATGATGATGATGATGGTGGTGATGATGATGATGATGATGATGATGGTGATGATGATGATGATGATGATGATGATGATGATGGTGATGATGATGATGATGGTGATGATGATGATGGTGATGATAATGGTGATGGTGATGGTGATGATGGTGGTGATGATGATAATGATGATGATGATGATGATGGTGATGATGGTGATGATGATGATGATGGTGATGATGATGATGATGATGATGATGCTGATGATATTGGTGATGATGATGCTGCTGCTGCTGATGATGATGATGATGAAGATGATGATATTGTGATAATAAGTGATTATCATATTATATTTGTAATGATAATAGTGATGATATGTTGATCGGATGTTTAATAACCTTTATGACGATAATTTCACCAGGGATGAAAAAGGAAAAGATATTTCATACCCAGAAATCCAAGCACGTTTAGATCAAGCACTGAATCAAGCAGTAGAATTACAGAACCAACGACAAGCAGAAGGCAGACCTGACGTCCCTTTGCGTCTAGGGTTAAGCTTGAAAGGATGGAAGCCACAAAAACCGTCCGAAAAGGTAGTGGAATATCGTGAGATTGATTTCGAATACACCGAGAAGCCAGAGATGGATTCACTCGCTCAAATCGAGACTCGAGGAACTGACTTCTTTGTGGTAGACCCGCGAGGTTATGGCCATATCTGGAAAGAAACAGTGAAGCCCTTCCAGGAGAGAATCAAGCTGAATACCGTAGTGAAAAAGATCTTGTACTACAACAGCGGGGTTCGTGTAGAAACGACTGACGGCAATATCTACCAGGCCGACTTTGGGATATGCACCTTCAGTACAAGTGTCTTAAAAAGCAATTTGGTGCAATTTTCCCCGGCTCTACCCCAGTGGAAAATAGAAGCATTCCACAAGGTTCCTATGGGGGTGTATACTAAAATCTTCATCAAGTTCCCGCGTAAATTTTGGGACAGTCACGAGTTCATATTGTATGCGCACCGAAGGCGTGGGTATTACCCCGTATGGATGGACCTAGAAGTACCCGGTATTGCTCCGAGATCGGGTATTCTTCACGTGACTGTAACAAGTGAAGTTGGGCGACGAGTGGAGAGTCAGTCGGAGAGTGAAACACTGTCTGAAATCATGGCTGAGCTTCGTAAGGTGTATGGGCCGAATATCCCTGAAGCGCAAGGTTAGTCACTGTGATCAGAGTATGAAGCAAATTGCTACTGTGTAGGAGAGGGGTGGGTTGGTTGGTTGACCATGCAAGCAGAAATGACGGAGTACTCGTGTGAAAATAGATCAAATCAAAGGTGCAGTATGTAGGAGTTTCCGGCGGTCATGCTGTAGGATACAGAAACAATAATGTTAATGCGTGAAAACAGATTTCATTTTGACCGGTGCATTTACCCCTTATGCATAATCCAAGGTATTATTCTAGGGAATTTTAACTCAATATTTTCATCGTTTTCCAGGAATTTTCTACAGCAAGTGGTCGCAGAATCAATACACCCAGGGTTCGTACCCCAACGCAGTGGCAGGCACTACCCAAGATGATTTCCACAACCTCCAAGGAAACCTTAAGCGGCTTTACTTTGCCGGTGATGCGGTGCTTGAAGAATGGGTTGGATACGCTCAGGGGGCTTATCTGTCTGGCGAGAAAACGGCCAAGGCAGTGCTCGGGTGTATGAAAAGAGATTGCCCGTATTTTTACCCCAAAAAGACCATCGTACAAAGCATTTTTGTTAACCAAAAGAGAGTGTAAAATCAGGTAAAATGACTTAGAATTGACAGTAAAATATGTTAACAGAACAAAGTGTAGTTTTTTTTTCCACTGACCTATAGAATATGATTTCATCGGATACTCCAAAATATGATCGGATATTCCAGAATATGATCGGATACTCCAGAATATGATCGGATACTCCAGAATATGATCGGATACTCCAGAATATGATTGGATCCTCCAGGATATGATCGGATACTCCAGAATATGATGGGATACTCCAAAATAAATAAATCCCAAAATCCTGATCAAAATTCTAATTGCACGGTTTGCTCCTACCATAGCTGGTATGTGTCTTGGACTCATGCTTAAAAATACCTCCTGCCAAATTGTACGTGTCTTGGACTCAAGACTAATTCACAAATGAAGGCTAAACAAGCCATACTGTCAGTGTCGTACGCAGCGAGGGCGTATCGCAAAATTTTCGCATCGAGCTTTTTTTTGTTTGATGGATGATGGCTATGCCACTGACGTAGGGAGGGAGCGGGCACGTGCCCCCTCAAAAATTTTACGTCTTTATATTCTAGGTGCCCCCCCCCCGCATCAGATCTTGGGTCCTCGCTACGCCTCTGAGCCATGTGACAGTGTTTGTATATACTTTATCGGACATTGACCTTTTTTTGTGTTCAACCCTTTCTTCTCATTTCTTGACAAACAGTGTTGACATTTCATTGAAGTCCATCTGGAAAATTGTGCCTTTTATGGAGTCTTAAATCTTTCGATTCCAAACTCCGAAGAATTGCTTGAGATAAAAGTGTGACTCATGATACACATGTCATCTTCATGATCTTCATACATGATTCTTACATAATTTTCTCCACGGCACGTGTCTGACCACTGAGTTAATTTTGCCTCATCAACGTGACTTTTACAGTAACTCGTAACGCAATCACGAGTTTTGTAATCGTATTACTCTCGAATTACTTGGTAACTTCGCGAATGTCAATACGATACGCTTCAAACCTTCTAGCATTTGCCTTAACACGACTGTCTTTCGTTTGAGCTTTGCATACAAGTTTCATCAACGAGAGAGTTTAACTCCAGCCATGAATAGGCTTGCCATCTTATTTGTTTTATTCGATTTACTTTGGATTTCGTGCGATGCTCTTGAAATTCGAGTATCTCAGACTGAAGGCCAAGATGATGCGTCTTGCTTAGATCGTGATTCGAAAACTAAATGCAGAACTTTACAATTCGCTTTACGAGGATTAGACACAACGTATCTCCACAATGAGACTGAGTTGAAGATTTTAATGATGGATAATTTGTACCTAATGAATCAACGGATTACAATCCTACAGCCAAGACCAGAGATAAGTATTTCAATAGAAGGTAAATGCGAAAGTTGTCGTATCATGTCTTTTCAGTGTATAGACCCTGAGGCAGGGATCACTGTTGGAGCCCAACTCGCCCAACGAATGGCCCAGAACATTCAGTTTATCAACCTGGAGTTCAGAAACTGTGGACCAAAACTGGCATCGGCTGTGATAATTTGGAACTCTCTGAACATCTCATTCTTTGATTGCTCCTTTGTAAATAATATTCAAGCCGCTATTAATGGGATGGACAGCAGCGTTATCATCGAGAGGTGTACTTTTACTAATAACACTAATAATAGGAATGTGTTGAACAAAACTTTTGAAACACCACCGTTTGTCCCAGGACTCGTGTCCCAGTCAGCAGGAGCAGGATTCATGTTTACTAATTCTACCAATTTGGCTGTGATTATAAAGGATTCTTACTTCTATAACAACTCGGCAGTTGTTCACAATGATCTTTATTATGTCTCCCCGGCGTCAAATGTATCTAACTTTGGAGAAGGAGGAGGCGCTTTGTCGATTGTCTTTTTCAAGACGACCACGAATTGTCGAGCGAATCTGGACAATCTTACGTTGTCTGGAAACTCAGCTACTTATGGTGGAGGCATTTATCTGGTAGAATCTGGTGCATCCTATGGGAATGCGCTGCTCATAAGTCGAAGTGTCATCAGTGACAATATTGCAGGGCAAGCAGGTGGAGGCATCTGTACATCCCAGTGGGATGAGTCGAGGAAGTCTTCTATATTGATAGAGAACAGCACGATTGAAGAGAACATTGCCCCACGAGGCGGAGGCTTGAATGCATTCTTCATGAGCATAAAGGGGCTTTTGGATTCTAAGCTGAGATTGAAACAGTTAATTATGCGAAGGAATTCAGCTCAGTCAGCAGCGGCCATTCGCTGCACTTCATCATTACCATATGGAGATGTCCCAGGTAGTGTCATTGAATTGATCGACTGCGTGATTTCAGAGCACATCAGTGGCTTACACAATATCCATTCGTACCTAGCACCTATAACAATACAGCGATTGAAAATCTGTGTGTTGGGAGTCAATGAAATCAAGCATAACCACGGTGCAGGGGGGATGGTCGTCGAACATGGAATACTCCACGTGCAAGGGACCCTGAACTTTACAGGCAATACAGGCAAGTCCGGGGGAGGGCTGAAGATTTGGTCCAGCCAGATAAAACTTTATCCACACAGTGAACTGATATTTGCTGATAACCACGTATCGTCTAATGGAGGGGCTTTAAGCGTACAGTTGTTCCCTATCTACGAGGTTATACATATGTATAATACAGACTGCTTTCTGACATACTCTGAGAGTTTCACACCTCCCTCGAAATGGAAGGTACGGTATAGTAACCAAGTATTTCGTTATTAACCCGGGGGGGAGGGGGGAGGTTAATTATATATGGGAGTCCATCCCCCGAGGTTATCAACTCTCGGCCACGCCTCGGGAAACATCGTCGTCTCGGGACCACAAAACACACTGTTTCCCTCGGTCCCATTCAATAAGTGTTAAATATTAACCGTTTTTCTCTAACTCTAGACCAAGGTTGTGTTCGCTAGAAATAGCGCCAAGCTGAAAGGAGCAGCCATCTTTGTAACCTCTTTATCGTCATGCCTCTGGGACGAGGAATATCCCCATTACAGCTTCAACAGATCACTACGCTGGGTCAACACTACTTTCATTTATGAGGACAATTACATGAAAGTGGAAAGTGAAGTTCGCAGACTGTATGGCTCGCAATATGATATTGCTACAGATACTGCTATGATAGAGCATAAGCAGCCTGAAAAGACAAGTATGGAGGTGAGAGAATAATGATTTTTTAAAATTAATTTTCAGCACTAAATAGACCATTTTAACCTAAAGGTTCTCGTCGATAAACCTCAGCCTCGATAGCGTGTAATTTATTCTTTAGAATTTGACTAAAGCCCGTGAAAGTTGTAAGTATTCTAATAGATATTTTTGAAAGCGCTCGTGCATCTTGAAAATGGTCTATTGTTTGATAATGTGTACATTCCTTAAAATTACCGTGAGTTGTAGTCAGATTCTAAAGAATATGTTACACACTATCGAGGCTGAGGTTGATCGACGACAACGGTGAAATGGTCTATCGTATTTCAAGATCTCTTTTTGTAGTATCAGCCATATAGAAAACAACATAGCAATACGGTCCTTTGCACTAAACAGGATTTCGAATTTGAGGAAAACCGGAGAAAACCCCCCTAAAAAGCAACTCTACCCTCATACGACAACGAGCCCAGCGGGACTCTAACCCGGATCGCTTTGGCGAGAAATGAGCGCTTTTCGGGCTTCCCTTCCACTAACAGGTCACGTGACCACAACCACTTAAAACAAGCGGTTTTGTCAAAATGAATGCCAGAAATAGAAATTGCACCTCGATATTGGTAAAAAGGCGACGTTTCAACTCATATATGACAGAGAAGAATTGGCATTAAATATAAAATCCAATGCTTTATATGGATTTTATTTCGAATATTTTATATGGAACATTGGCTGGACAGCTGCAAATGCTTCTCTATGACAATGCCCTTATTTGTTTGCAACCCACCAACTTTTCCCATTTAATTGAGGAGTTTTGAATTTTTTTGCAGCTTTTCCCAGGCGAAAATGTGAAGCTTAATCTTCAAGGACGAGACGAGCTCGGTCACACAGTGTACACCATCGCAAATGTACTAATGACTAGCAACATACGCAACCACACCTATAATCTCACGGTACCTTATACCTTGAACGTACTGGATTCATCTACCAATAACACGCTGGGGTTCAAATACTACGCTCGTGGCTCAGAGGCCTACCAGGAAATGATTAACAGTTCACATAAGATAAGCGTGACAGGTGTTTACTCATCCATCAACTTTGATTATTCATTCAACTTGAAGGCTGTTGCCTGTTCCCCGGGATACGTCTTCAAGTATACGAGTTGTGTCTGTAACACAGACATTTCAGGAGTGTTAAGGTGAGTTGAAACAAGGATATTCTCAGTTTATCGCCATGAACTACGACTATCAATAAAGTAACTTCTTCAGCTGTAAACCTTGGGCGTAATGTTTCCCCACTTTAGACCACATGCCACCCTCTTGAGAATAAGATTTGAGCTTTTTGCTTTCTTATGCGCAACCGTTAAACAAAGAAATAAGACTCTGGGGAATGACACAGGTAAAGAGGTCCATAAGTTCTTTAATTGGCACATACTCTTGTCTCCATGCACACCATTTTTTCATCTCGATCTGTAGGCGTGCTAGTTTGCGGAACCCACCATGTTATTGGGTCTGTTGTTCCATTTTACATGAATGTCGTGGTTAATTAGTTCTTTTTTGAGTATTATTGTCTCAACGTGCACTATTTTTTCTAGGTGTGATGGTGAGCGCACAGTGTACCTTAAAGAAGGCTACTGGGCTGGGCTCTCACAAGACAACAATCTCATCACCTATTACTGTCCATTCAAATATTGTAAATGCAAGCGAGGTGATACCACCGATACCACTCCTGGATGCATCTTGGACACCAAAAACTTCACAGCGCAGTGCGCAGAAGGACGAGAAGGGTTCCTTTGTGGCAAATGTTCCAAGGGATTGAGCGTTGGATTAAGAATGAACGAGTGTTTGGACTGTCGAGACGGTGGATGGATCCTAGGCGTCGTCTTTGTCATGGTGGTTGCACTCTGCATACTAGTTATATATCTGAATCCTAGTATGTCCAAGGACCTTCGCGGTCCCCTGTTCTTCTTCCAGATGCTGCCATTTATCTTTAGACCTGCTGACGAGGTAGGCGAGGTAGTCAAAGTCTTCGCCTACATTTTTGAATTTGGTGGTCCTTTTGTATATATATGGAAGACTTGCATCGCGAACGGCATCACAAACATCTATGCCTTGGCAGTTGGTTACATGATGCCCCTCACTACCCTTCTCATATTCCTGGTTGCGTATATCTTGAGCACGAAGGGAGTCATACGAACCAAGCTGCGCAAGACTTCCAGCCTCAAATCCTTCTGGCTCATCATCCTCTTCATGTACAAATACTTAGTAGAGACAACGTTACTGGTCCTGCACTGCCCTATCATTGATGATAAAATGAGGTTCTTCTATGATGGGAATATCGAGTGTTTCCATGGGGAACACCTCTTTATGGCAGTGATAGCATTTCTTGTGCTAGTCACTCTTGTGATCCCACCTCCTGTCATCATTATCCTTCTTACCAAAGGTTACTGGAAGGTCGATCCTCAGTATCTCAGTACGTTAACTGAGGGGCTTCGTGCTCATTGTCCTTGGTGGTGGGCGGTGGATTTTGCGAGGCGTATTCTCATCGTGGGGACATTTGTGTTTATTCCTGACTGGAAAACCAAACAGGTAAAAATATGAGTTGACATTCACTATAAATATTACTTAATATTTTTTTTTCATATTATTAATATCAACAAAGGGACACAAAGTTGTGATGAATTGAAGCGCGCAATGAATCAGGAATTATTGCGCGCGACATGTATTCTTACCTTGCTTGTCGACAATTACTTTGTAGGCCGAAGTCCCAAACTGTTGATGAGCGTCATGATCACTGAACGTCACGGTAAAAAGAGAACGCGCACATCTGTCCCTCCAAAGAATGAAAAATGCTGACATTGAATTCATTCATTTTCTTCTAGATATGGGTGATGATTATGTCTCTCTTCGTATTCGCGATCCATTCCAACGTGCAGCCCTACCAACGAATACGTACGAACATAACCGAGTCCATCTACCTATTTGTGCTATGCATTTTAGCCGTCGTTCAAATAATGGAAGATCAAGACAACAGAAGTGATGTCACTGGATGTCTTCTCGTCATAGCAACCATCCATTCGTCCATCATCTGCGCGATCAAGTTCTGGCGATTTTGCAAGAAAAAGTGCCATTGTGCATGCCCGAGAAAGGCAAGAGTTCATCAGTATGGTTCATTTGATGGGAACTCTAGGTCTGAATCAGTCAGATCTAGAACCAGTATTGATTCTGAAGTGCGCACCAAGCAAAACCTTTTTGACTCGATCTTTGCGTCATCGGGAGACACCAGTAATAATAATGATTCTAGTGAAAGGTTCTAGAAAATTACGAAAAAGGTATATCCCAGGCTCTTCGTCAAAGCGCTTCCTGGCTGATTAAGAAATAGCGGTGACGAGCTTTTAGCTACAGTCTTTGTATAGCATAAGTATTGATGATAAAGTCTAGTAAGAAGTCTTGGCCGGTGGCCTGGTTAACAGTAATAACAATGATTTCACTGAAAGGTTCTAGAAAACTACGAAAAGCTCTATCCCAGGCTCTTTGTCAAAGCGCTTCCTGGCCTAATGAGAAGAGCGTGGTGCGGAGTTTTTAGCTAGAGTCTTTGTACAGCAAGAAGTATTGATAATAAAGTCTAGTAAAATGTGGACTTTGAGGTATTCTTTAGTTTCGCGTGTGATTCAGTGTGCGTGCACAGATTGGGTAAAAACTCTATTTTTAGGGGGGAGGGGAGGGTCAGTTTAGAAAGTCAGGGACAAACGGGATTTTTTCTATCAATGCAACCAACTAAAGACTGGTGCTGGTTATCAAATGACGGGCAAGCAAAAAACAACATTGCCCTAAGCTAAAATGTAATCACCAATGGATCGACATATTCATCAAAAATATTGTATGGCCTGTTTCGACTCTCCCTTTAGCATTTTTCTTTTCTTTTGGTTATGTAATTAGATTTTGAAACGTTTGCCACAAAAAATCGTTTTCCAAGTTAAAGAGAACTTCACTGAGTATGTCGGGGCGAAACATGACCACAAGATCATCCCATAACAACTGCGCCATAATACAGACATATCAATGCAACCGCTCCATTAAAATCTCTATTTATTTCACATAAAATAAGACTAATTCGTATATCTATTTTACTAACAATACTAAATGTGAACATTTAAACGCCAATCGTTACGACACTGACGAGCGAACACCAACGACAAGCGGTTAATTAGAGGCCATCTGCATGAAGGTAGGGTGACGCTATACTGCTAGGGCTAACCCTTTTTTGTCCTATTATCCGTTCCGATGTTGAGGAAAAACTGGGTCGAGTTTGCTTTGCAGCGCATAGACCCCTTAAAATAAAATAAAATTCAATCTCCTGAGAATTGGAACCTATTGTTTTGCCCTCCAAATTGAGATTGCGACGTGCTGCAAGGGGTCAATTGTAGGACTGTTTTAGGAGACATATTTCCAAGATGGCGTCTATTTCGTCTTCTAAAACAGTCCCATAATGCACTGCAATGCCAATTTGACCCAGTTTTTTCCATTACCTCGGGACGGCTAAATGAAAAAAGACTTGTCCCTAGCACCAAGTGTGACACTACCTTCATGTGCATGGTCTCCTAGTCACAAGACACACAAACACAGACCAGCTGGTTTGAAAAAAAATATGAAAATAATCATGATTTTATCCGTGAAAATTGATGAAAGGATCAAGTGATCCCTTTGAAAAGGACGCTAGGACTAGTCTTATTGACGCGAAATAATGGCTAGGTTCAACTGGATGAATATAATTTATCGTGAACCTCAAGGAAAGAGAGTGATTTTAGTGTCTAATGACTGAATGAAGAGAAAAAAGAGCATAGAACTACAACTACTGCTTTCTATTAGACCATCTAGTATACAAGAGAAAAAGATAGGAAAGAAAGAATAGGAATGGAAAGGATAGGAATGGAAAGGTAAGGAAAGAAAACAAAGGAAAGGAGAGCGGGTACGGAAACGAAAAGAAAAGAAAGAAAAAGGAAAGGATAGAAAAAGAAAAAAACATTCAATTAATATAAGCGCAAAACCTATGGCTAGTGAAAGATTGTATAACAAATAAACTGAGAAGATGAATGATAAATCGAAGGTTTGACGATTGGTTAGTACAAGAACATAGCAGTTTTGCGATACGAAAGACAGGATAGGTTTACGACTTCGGCCAAATGAAGACGATGTAGACTTTTGAAAAGGAGTTATCAGAAAGCGCTCAAAAATCGCGGTTTCTATTCTCGATAGGAGTAAAAGCAACAGTCATTGACCTGAAAAATCTTAAGTATAACGGAAACGAAGGCGAAAATTCAATGAATTATAATAATCTAAAATATAAATATATTCCTATGGGTGCAATTCAAAAACACCAATGGGTTATACTAAAATGACATTAATATATCTAGATATTATTTGGTTAATATTAAAATACGATATTAATAAATATTAAGCTGTTATTAAACAGATTAGCCCGGAATTTGTTGACGGCTCTTTTACATAACGTTACGTATTAGGCTTCGAATTTATTGAACGTGGGAGTATCCCCTTGTGGAATTCTCATTTTCAGCTTATTAGCTGTTGATAACACTACTACTAGGATCCTTGCTTGGAATTATTTTTCTTATTCAAATGTTTGAACTCCTTTGAAGTCGCAAGAGGATTCTGGTAGTAGTGGCATCAAGGGGAACGGAGAATAGACCTCTTTACCTTGGGCGTAATGTTTTCCCATTTCAGACCACGTCATTTTCTTGAGAATAAGATTCTTTGTTTGAGTTGCATCAATATTCTCGTGACTTCTTATGCACAACCGTTAAACAAAGAAATGATACATGTGGTCTGAAATGGAAAACAACATTACGCACAAGACAAAGATAAGTCTATTCTTACTTGCTAGCATCATCTCGCTTGGTTTGTACCAAGTTTACAATCGGCCGAAAATGGAAGGCCAGACTATGAAACAAGGTACTGCGAGTTGCATGCTAGAGAAATATATAGGACTACAGAATATTTTAATGCTGTAAAAGCATTCGTCAGGTATTTGAAATATTAAAACATTTGTGTTAAGTTCTAGAACTGAACAAGATTTGAAGTTTTTTTTTGTTTTTTGTTTGGATTTCGACCCGGCAAAGAAAAATAATAACAAACTGGTGTGTGCAAAATAGAATTGGATTCTGATTGGTTTGACCATATCGTAACACCAAAAAGGCTTCCAATTCGAAACCTGATTGGATGGTATTTGTCATTGTCATGGTATTAATTTCCGCGGGCTCCGATTGGTTCATACTACGGAATTCATTATGAAGCTGCGCATGGTCAGTAATCTTAAATCTATTCAACATTTGGAAATCTTTTCTTTGACTTCGAAAAATAAATTTAAACTAAATTTAAAATTCTTGCAAACCGAAATGAAAATTAGATATAATTTAAGTAAAATATTTGATTTTCATTTTTCTTTTTTTTCAACATTGGTTGCAGATTATTTCGAAAAAATTGTCTCAAAAGTTAGTTGCTTCGAAATATTGGACTGTAGAATTTGCAATGTTAATTTAGTACTGTAATAAGCTAAATTACGAGAACACTGAGCTTAAATTGGAAAATAAAGCTCTGCAGGCTCTACAGCTAAGGTCAGCGGATTCTAATTCAAGTATAAGCTTCGAGCAGACGCTTCAGTTAAGTCTGCTGACCACATACTTGACAGTGACTTATTAAGCATTACTATGGCAACCAACTGGATGATTACAGGTTATTAATCACTGACACAGATGACGACACTGGGACAACATACGTCACAATATGACGTCACGTCACGTTACATCCAAGCTTTATTAGCTGATAATAAATGAACATATATATTAATGGTTCAGGGATGAGGGGGTAACTTTTTAATGCTTGGTTCTGCAACCTTACCAGATCATTCAGATTATTTTAGCATTTATCTAGGAAAGGAATTATAAATTGCGAACTTTTCTAATAAATCTTTTGGTCATTCTTCATTAATTACAAATATACATTTACTTGAAACTAAAATTATACAAAATATTAGAATTATTTATGTTATTTCTTAAAAACATCCAAAGAAAAAGAAAGTTAAGGTCAACTTTTTTTTTACCAGCTAGCTCAGTATTAATAGCTTTAACGACACAGATTTGTGAGTTTTGGCTCGTATTATAAGTGCTAAGTGCTGGTTGATAGTTAACAAAATGATCGTCGTTAACCCATTATACATTAAGAGCCACCTTTGAGTGGTGACAGGTATTTTTTTTCGATTTAGACGAATAATTTTAAATTATTATCGGAGGATTCAGTCATTCAAATATTCTATATTCGAGTATTTTTCAAGTTCAATGAAAGACTGGTAACGAGCTTACCCTGAATGGAATTGTGGGTGATTTTAGCTACACAAGCTAAAACTTTTTTCGCTATCCTGTCACCAAATTTAACCCAAAATTACTGGTCATCATAGAAGCCTTGTTGGTCGAATTTCTTTAGTAGTCATCCAACATGGCCGACCATATCTCTTGTAATTTTGTTGGGAATGTTTGCTGACCAGTAATTCTATGTGTGACGTCACTATTACCAGTCTTCCTCTGAACTTGAAACCAAAAATTCGATATCTGATTTTGAGCGCGACTTAGGAAACGCGAAATAATTTCCCTAGTTTGATTTGTTACCCCCTTTCTAGATGAACCTTACTTGAATTAATTAATTAATTGCTTGACATGGGCAACAACTGACACGCCATTGGTTCTAACAAGACGTCACGTGACACACACTTGACAAGACACGTGATACCGAGTATCTCTGGGAACTAATCCATCCCTTCCCTTTGTTGGTTATGGCTTATATGTCGCTACTGTGCGGATTGATTCGGCTCTATTGGTTAGTTACACAGCGGTGACAACCCTCCCGGACAGACAGACAGACTGCATGGGCAGACAGACAGACAGTTAGATAGTTAGATAGACACTGACTGACGTGACGGTGGACGGATACAGTCAGGACTTGAAGTATTCCTACCATGGTACACCTGTTATTCCTCCCTTCCTGGAAACGAAAGGAAAAAAAGACATTTGAACTTACACTAAACATAAAACAACCGTACCACAGATCGACGATAAATGTGATACCATGACAATCAAATGACTTCCGGTTTCTATCATGTGTTACCATGACTACCTAATATGCCTTTCCTTCTGCACCAATCAAAAACTCAGAATTCTTACCTCATTCTGAACATGTGCCACATGATCCAGAACCTTTCTTTTTCAATTCTATCAAAAGAACTTACCCACAGAGACAAAGGGTCCCTCACTACACGCCATAGTTCGCAGACAGGCGTTCACGAAGAGCAGCCGGAAACTGATCGGAAAATCGCTTCCAGTTCTCCTCTCCGACCTGGTTCTTGAAGCCATGGAGGATCTACAAGTTAAGCAAAACAGAATGTGTTAAAACAGATTTCGTTTGACTGCGAAATGGCATTCAACAGTAAGGAATTGTCGTCCACTTTTGAGCCAATCACGTCGCACGAAGTCGTGCCTTATACAATCAGAAAGCACGGTCACGGAACGACACGTCTCTAAGATTTTCACTGGCATAAGAATGTTGGTCTAATAAGACCGTTGAGAAGCTAACATTTCCCCTCGCCACTTCGCTCCCTCTCTCGGCAATCTAATGCTTGAAGAACTGAAGAAACCATCTTTTACCTTGAGAAACATGTCTTTGAGATCGGCACTGGGAGTGACCCATGATGCAACAGCATCACAAAAGAATATCAGGTCCTGAAAGAAAGAAAAACACAAAAATATGTATCTTCGCTTCTGTAAATCTCCATCTCCATTGAATTTTCTGTACCTCAGGATTGGCCTCGATTTTGTGCGAAATTCGTGTGTTGCAATGAAGTTCCGTGGAATTTCAAAGTGTTTGTATTGTTGAAGTTTTGCATTTGTTACTTTCCGTTGGTATTTGTGAATATTATTACATTTCAATGAGGCTAATCCTGGGTAAACGAGTCCGTAATCAAGGAATACAGCGGTATTGTATGAATTCAAAAGGTCTATTGGTAAATTTGGTTGAACTGAGTGGATCCGAGAGTATGACAAAACCCTACCTGTACTACTCCCCCTGGGTTCGCACTTATCATACTACAGATACCACGGAATGCCGAGTCTTTTTCTTCATTGTCGCGAATATTCCGCAGTGATGTACACCTGTGTTGAAAAACAAAATATCATCACATGTAAGGTAATAGTGTATAAGGGAAGGTGGTACGACAGGGAAAAATTCACTTCACAAATCACGATAACTGCAAAGAAATGACGTCAACTATTTTATACTCCAAATCTTTGCTCATAGGAACGAGATACCTCGACACGTCATTGTTCACGTCACGGTTACGTCACAGCATGTCAGTAAAGGCGCGGGCAAAAAGGCCTTTTCTGAGTTCAATAAGCATGATGCATTGTGGTCTAGGTTTGGTACAACACCATATAAGGAAAACAAAAGATGTTTTTATCCAAGTTAGACCACAAAGTAGCATATTCGCTATCTCAAAAAAGGCTATGATCTTGCGTGTTTGCAACTTTAGCTAATAAAAATTTCCAGTGTCAAAAAGTCTGTTCTAAGTTGGCTAAGTTGGCACTAAACCACTTGAACTGCTGTTCGCGTCACATCAAAACAAGTTAATTTTCATGAAAAATTCTCTTATAAAACAAGTTTTACAATAAGGGCAACATTCAAAACTTTCCATACATCGGTTCACTGGTCAAGCACAAAGCACCAAACCGAGGATTCAAGTTTCAAATTTGAATAATCCTTTGAAACTACCTTGAAGCCTCGCTTGAATGCTTTGTCTGTGACCAGTAAACCGATGTATGGAAAATGGTAAATACTTGTAGATACTCAAGACATTGATTTTATTAGCATGAAGTATTATCGGACACTCTATTAGCATGCCATTTAACCAAATGATCATTATATTTATACACCCATGGAACAAACAACATAAACAATCCACCTGACGCTTATCCACGGGCATCCAGCAGTAGATATTACAGTATAAATCTCGTTAACAGTGGCAATACTCTTGGGCATGTGCGTTACAATTTTTACCAATGATTGTAAAATTTCTCGCGCGCTGATTGGTCGAGAGCTTGGTAAATAAGAGTACATACCGATAAATGACGAATTGCTTACTCACGGAGCCAGCGCGCGCTTGAAACTGTTTTTTTCTTTCAAACTTTTTTTTCGTTTTTCAAATCTTTTATTTGATTTTGTTATGGCAAAAAATACATTTTTGATGGTTTAGCATAGTATGTCCTCTTATTTACCACGATATAATGTCAAAAGTTAGTCGAAATTAGTTATGTACCCATTCGGCTACGCCTCGTTGGTGCATAACATTTTGACCAACTTTTGACGTCAATTCGTAGTATATAAGAGGACATACCACGCTAAACCATCGGAAATCTGTTGACTGTACCGCAAATCAGAAGAATCCTTCCTACCTCACAACACTAGCAACTGTATCAACTATGTAATACGTTAACTAGCAACTAGTTTTCATCGATTTTCATCCAAGTGCCCCTTAAATAACTTCTGTTTAAAATGTGCAGTCTAGAAAGGCAGGTAGCTAGGGCAACAAGGACTTGTAGCTGTAATAAAAGTGTCCTAATGACGCTTTTAGTTTGCGTGTTTATTTATAGTGGATAATTACCGAGACGACAAAATAGAGAAGCTAAAATCGCAAAAGTATGAGCACATTCTTTTTCAAGCGCTTGTGAAATGATGGAGAGAAAATGCATCCCTGAGTCAGACATGCTGTTAACGAGATTGGAGTGACAAAATCTACACAAACTGGGTTTCCGTGGATTTTTTTTTTAAACATTACTGATATAAATAGAAAAAAATACCAACAATACACACCACTTCTGAATAAACTGCGGTAGCAAAGGAGCCACTTCTTGCGGACACACTAACCCCAGACGACCAATTGTGATTGCTATTGCATAGTTAACCAAAAAAGAGAAAAAAATATACTAGATGCATGCAGTCATACAACAAAACAATCAGTTTACTGTGATTTCTATGTGGGATTGATTACCTCTGTGGGATTACATGGACTGACAGCAGTTATAGCAGCGATAGTGCGGTACAGTTAACATGGTACGTGTGCCACATAGATGGTGTTAAGGGTAAGTGAGGGAAACAATGGCATCATGTAGGTTTTGGAATATATAGTTCTAGTAAATCACTAGAACTGTAGTTAATACACAGCATTTATTTAACAGTAGATCAAATAAAAATTTCAGGGTTTCTTGGAAAATCTCCCGCAAAAAAAAAAAAAAAAATGAATTCAACAAACAATAAAACATGAGATTTCTAAAGTGGTTTTACTTAACCTGTGAAACAAAAATTGCTTTGGTTGTTAATGTGTAGAAGTCAAATAGACACAAAAGAAAATAAATGAAATATACTATCTATTAACCACTACCAGTCTACTACTGTAACTATTTCACAGGTTAAGTAAAACCACTGTAAAGGGCTTTTTGTTTTGAACAGCCAGTCTAAGAGAATGAAGACTGAGCTACCAAGGCAATGTGAGTCTGAAAATTACCCTTACTATTGTTATATCACTAAAACCAACCTGTATTCTCAAGGAGTGTCTTAGGGGTGTGAGGTCGGTTAATGATCTCAACCAGCTGACTCAATACCAGAGGAACATATGCTTCCATTTCAGCACCTGAAAGGGCCAACAACAGGTTAAGAAAACTAGTTTTTACCATACCCTTGAACAACCTGCGCTGATCAAAGTCAGGAAATCACAGTTTGAACCCTGAAACAACCTCTGGGCTGATCTAAGTCAGAGTACAGCTGACTCACAGATCAAACCCTGAAACAATCTCTGGGCTGATTAAAGTTATTTAGAAACTTAACAGCCACATAAGTAAGAAGACACAACAGTGGTACTTACCAAGTTGTACAGATATTTCTCCGATAGCCCAGGTAGCATTATTACATACAGAGATAAAGTCTGGGTTAAGGTTTTGTCCAAGAATGGGCATGTAGTCAGCTGTGGACAGCAACAAAATATGACAGTTATTAGAGATAAAATAATTGAGAAATTTAGAAAATCAGAAAATCCTCCTTCCGTCTCCCCTCCCCCTAGGGGAACCACAAAGTGGGAATACAACATACTGGATAAGGTCAAATACAAAAGGAATCCATGTAGAATGAATGAGGCCATAACTAGACAAAGCAAAGGGAGTTTTGATAACTGAAAAATGAAAAAATGAAAGGGATTTGTATTTCTTGGAACATTTATTACACCTACCAAGACAAGGTTTCACATGTACAAAACATGCTTTAGTTAAATCTCCAAGGAGGGCAAAGGAACTCTGTCTGACTTCAGGCATCTTGTCCTAGAAAAAGTATTACAAAACAAGATGAACATATTGTACTTACACAACCAACTTTCCCATATGGGTATCAAACTCTGCTTTCAGGAAACAACTCTTGAATGCTCTCATTTTCAGTATAAATTTATGCCTTCCATTGATAATGTGCTGTAGCTCATGATTCATTACTGGTATTGAGAATCAAGTGTGATGTAGTGGTAGTCACTCCTCTTTCACCCCTGGTGTTTCAGGTTCGATTCTTGGACTTGGCATCACATGTGAGTGAATTTTTTAGTCTCTCCTTTGAGTGAGTTCATAAAGCCTAACCAGCTACATGTATAAATCTCAACTCAATCTTAGTTGTTTAATATTTTTCATTTGAAGTATTTTTACCTGCATACATTGGAACAGCAAGGTCATGATATTACTCCGTACAACAAACTGTTCTATCTGTCCCTCTAGACCCTCAGCCAATCCACTTAACAAGTCCAGGGCTACAATCATGAAGTCTTTATCTGGTGGTTCAAACTGGTCTGGCTGTGCCTGGGATACCTAAAACACAGAATAATATACATGATTTATCACTTAGCAACAACAGCCAACAGGGGGCGGGTGGGGGCTGGCTACCAGGGACTGCAAACTGGCTAATCATAGCACTGTCATATAATTAACAATTAGAAGACGAACTCGAGATTTCTATTGGCTGATAGTTGACGAGGGGCTCCGGCCCCGAGTCAACTATCAAAGCCGATAGAAATCGAGAGTGAGTCTTCTAATTGTTTTAGTAAAAATCTCAACTAAACTATACTATACTAAACTAAACTAAACTTCACAAAAGCGCGAAGGAAAAGCCGCCATTTTTTCAAAACAAGTCCGGCTTTCTCTACCCACTATCTATCGGCTGATAGATAGTGAGTATGTTAGCCAATCAGAATGCAGGATTTGCAATAGTATAGTAGTAGAATTTTACTAATAAATAATAGACCTCTTTAGCTTGGGCATAATGTTTCCCCGTTTCAGACCAGTTTCATTCACTTGAGAATAAGATTCTTTTTTTTTTTTAACACACCATTAAACAAAGAAATAATACTTTGGGGAATGAAACATTGTATGAATATAGAAAACATTACCCAAGCTAAAAAGGTCCATTCTCATATCATTGCAAAGAACTTACCAAGCTTTGTGTCAAAGTTTTCTCAACTAAAGAAACGCATCTCTGGAAGACTGGCCCAGCATAAGGAAGGAAACCAGACCTCAAGGCTGTGGCTACAGACGACAAACATTCTAATAATGGAAAAAGATCCTTGTCTTCGTCCTTGAGCTGGTTCCATTTCTGGATGAGAGGTGGCATCAGCATTGTGATGTACTCAGGTTTGTTCAGGTGATGGCCAACAGAGTCTGCTAGAGTACCAATGGCATCGTACAGGATAAGAAGGTTCTTGTGCTACAGATAATAGAAGTGAGGTTGAAGAGATATCAGTGAATTTGAGATTTAGGGTGCTTTATATTAGTTGGAACTGGCCGGCCAAACCGGTTCATTCATAAAGAGAATTCCCTTATTGAACAGAACTGTCCAGTGAGATCAAGCTATTCCTAAATTATATCCACTATTCTTGTGGAATATATTATATAAAAACTTCGGCGAAAATCTCGAGAAAAAAGCCTTCTCCCTTTTAAACTGACGGATCTGGCCAGTCAGTTCCAACTAATGAAAAGCACCCGGCTTAGTGTTATGCTGACAGAGCAAAATTTTTGATACTAAATTTTCAGGGATTTCTGAACATTTTTAAATATTAACACTCTAAAAAAAAAGCAGCAGGCCAGTTGTTCACAGCCTGGATAATACTATATACTAAGCCTAGATTGATTACCAAGACAACCAAAGTCGGGGTTAGGAGTAATTGGAACCTATTGTTTTGCCCTCCAAATTCAGCTGCATTCCGATATGCTGCAACCACAAGTATTCTGTTTCATTTTATTCAGTCTGTTTGTTTGCTGCTTGAAGGGTTTAATTTATAATCTAATGAAGCAAAATGTAAACAATAGTTCCATCTCATTTCGACCTATAACATTACTGAAGCTTATACAATAGAACTCGTTATATGCTGCACAACTTTCTCTTCTGGACTACATAATATCATCTTTAAATTTAGCATATCAATAATTGTTGGGATGTATGGGCAGGAAAACAATATAAGTACTTTAAGTGTACCTGATATTTATTGAAGGCAAACACTAGTGTTTCCAGAATAAATCCAAGGTAGGGTACAAGTTCTGTGCAAGCTTCTTCCTCTAGTGTAGCAAAGGCACTAAATAAAAGAATAATACTAAGGTTATGAAATTCTATTACCCCCAGTATTTACTCTACTTATAAGCAGGACAGACAGAATTTTTTTTTCAGGAAGGTGGATGACAGGGCTAAAAATGATGGCTGCTCAATGGCCAGACATGATGACAAGCCACATCAGACCAGGAAAGAGGATCAACCTATTTTGCCAATGTGGTCTAGACATTATCCCTTTTCAAATTTTGTTCAAGATAAGGTCATACAACACCTGCAAGCTGCTTCTTGAACTCTCTTATTGCTGTCCAGTATTCTTTTTAACAACTAGTAAAAAGAGAGTACTTGGTTAATAATAGTGAAGAAGGATGACATACAGTACTAGGGCCATGGAATAGCCTAGAAAGTGTGTGTATTATTGCACTTCCAAGATGTGCTTCGCTTGTAACAAAGGTTTCAATATTATAATTTAGCAGAGAGCCTTTTACTGAAACCTTTGTGTGACAAGCGAAGCATATCTCAGGAGTAGGCTATTGTACCAAACTAGCATGCATAAGACCTAAAGTGAGGGAGGCTTAGGATTAAAGTGCCTCTTAGCCCCTCTCAACAGTCCTTGTATGTTCGAGACTATCATCTCAGTTCATTTTCGTCAAGTGCCACTTAAGAAAAGTCCTCTACAGTAAGACACTTTATAATTTGCCATAGCATTCAATGTGGTTTCATACATACTGTATTTCTGAATACATGGACTAACCTCTGTCATAAGCTTTTGTAAGTATGCTTCATGTGGTTGGTTGACTACCCAGTGAGCATACCGACTCAGTGTCCAGCAGGTTATAGACCGAACAAGTGCCTAAAACAACAGGTTATTGATATATGTAAGGGAAAAATAATGTCCAAGCAAAGGAAATGGGATGATCTTGTTACCTTTTTCTCAGCAAGAGAGTTAATCAAGAACGGGACTAGCTCAGTTAGATGAGGTGCTATTCCATTCAAACAACCTGAAATAAAAAAAATAAAAAAATAAAAAAATAAAATTAATATAACATCAACACATATCCAGCTTTGGGAATGAATGGTGGCATAGTGGTAGCACACTCTGTTTACAACTCTAGGGTCTGAGTGTAATTTGTTATGGATTAAGTTCCAGAAACCCTGTTTACAAGAGATTAAAGATATGGACTAAAGCATTCTCAAAGAATACCTCCAATTTTTATTGATACCTTGAAACAACCTCTACGCCAATTATTAGGTCAGGGCATGGGAAACTCACATTCTGGAATTTAGAGTGTTGGGTTTGTGGTGGGAGAAAATCCAGAGAAAAACCCAAAAAAGAAAAACTCAAATAAAGGGAGAGACCAAAAACCTTACTTGCATGTGTTGCTGAGTACAGGAATCGAACCTGAAACCCCAGAGGGAGAGGGGGGAGTGTACTACTGCTAAACCACCCTTCATATCATACAACCGTGAAAAATTATATCAAACTTATACTGCAATTCTCAATATTATGCAAACTTTGTAGCTGTGAGTTGCTCATTGGGATTTAGTTTTTCCCTGCCGCCAGTCAAAAATATAAAAGGTACTGACTAACCAGATTGACGGCAGCGAAAAACCAATTTTATAACAAGCTGTTGAAATGTCCGAGTTCAAGGAATATTGAGAATTGCAGTAAGAAAAAGATTTTTAAATGAACTGAGCTTTGATTTTACCTTCTGCAATAGCACCTAGGACAAGAATACCAGATTCTTTAGATTCCCAGTCAGGATGAAAGAGTATTTCCTTGAGTATTGGTAACAGGACAGGGAGCAAATCATCCCTGAAGACATTAGCCAGGACATCGAGAGCTGCAGCTGAGCATTTTCCTGAGGTAGAAAAAGGACATCAAAAATGGAACGGGAACTTTTTTGATAGCTTCATGGGTAATGAACTGACAGCTCTCCCTACTATATGGTTTTGCTTTTATTGTATTATAGAAATGAAAAAAACAACTATTTGGTCAGAAAAAGTTATTACCCAAAAAACTTAATGAATGATCTTGAATATTAAATTAGAGGTTAATTCCACTGCCAAAAAAATTCACTAGTATTTTTGAGTTATTGTATATTGCTGCCAAGTTCAAGAAAATTTAATGGCTATTATAAGTTTTTAATTGAAGTACTTACTTAGGTTCCAGTCTGATAAAGCATCATCATCCATATCATCATCATCACTTCCAGCCTGATAACAAATCCATGTCAAAAATAGGTCATGTTCAAGATAATAAAATTCTAGCATGATACCAAGGCTCTCCAGAATAAAATGTTCAAAATGTATTAAACCTCAAAAGCATGAGTACAGTAGATAGAGCAGTTTTCGTATGAGTGGGACACAATACGGCTAATTTGTAGCTGTACCGTATCTTACTGTAGCTGTAACAATGTGTTGTGATTGGATGAATTACTGGAAGACAATGGGAGTTCACCCATTTCAATGTTACAGCATGTCATACTGTGTATGTGCTGTAAGTCAGTACTGTATGTTTCCCACTCATAAGAAAACTTCTCTATAGTGCTGTAGATTTGAATGTAATGATAAGTAGTGAACTGACTACAGTAGCATTCCTACCAAAGGTTTCTTATGACTGCTTGAATATCTCAAACTCACTCCATGGATGAATTCACTGTGGAACAATAAATATTATGATCATTAAGAATGGTTACCTCTGCTTCATCATGCTGTTGTGAATGAGTCTTTGATTTGTGAAATCTTGGTTTAATGTCTTGTTCACTGTCTGGCACAGACTCATCATCTTCTTGGTCAGCCTAGAAAAGATGAAAATCATCAACGACAAGACTTTATATGTGCTTATGGTTCTTGTTACACTGTATGCATCAGGGTTAGAATTTCAACTTTTTAATGACAAGATAAACTCATCTTGTGCATTGAGAAGCTACAAGATAAATGGATTGAATGCACTTTGTTTTTCTTTGCATTTCATGATTATTTTGCAAAAAGAGAACTAGCTAGAAAATGTAAGTTCAATTTCTTTTCACTCGATATTTGTAATTTTCAACTCACATTTAGCCAATTATCTCATGGGAAATTCAAACTCTGTGCATATTACTTCTATACAAATATACCTCCAGAAATAAATAGAGCACTTACTTATGTCATGTTTACATAATGGTAGTACCATGACAATAGAATTCTAACACCTTGTTTGGCTTAGTGCTGTATGTACATGTAAAGAGCTGCTTCTCTCCTGTGTTTCAAGGGTTTTTCTCCTGGTTCTCCAGTTTCCCTCCCTCCTTAAAAATCAACTTCTAAATTCCAATTCAATTTTGGGGTTTCACCTTATTGGAGCCTCAGGGCTTGAAATAGAAAAGATAAATGGCCAGACAGTTTCTTATTTTCGGCAGGATAAATAATTTTGAAGCAAAATTCTCCTACGACTCTATTTTCCATTTGACAGTTCAAACCTTTTTCAGCCTGGCAGTAGTAAAACTTGACCTGCATTTTGGCTATTGGCAGGCCCCTATTTCAAGCCCTGAGCCTAGCTATGCTGTGATTGTCCCATCAATTTTTATTTTTATTGTCGATTCTACCCATAGTCCAATGAGTGTTGCCAAGAAGGGCATGCTGTATTAGATTTCTAAAATAGCAATGTACCTTTAATAAAATTAGGTCAATTTCAGAGTACTTCATTCCATTTACAAGTATAGGAATAAGTCTGGAAAAAAAACACATTGAATTACATTAAAGGTTATGCACTGTCAGATACAGCAAATACATTTATTACGTATGCATTTAGGGTCAATATTACTGTAGCTGTGAATAAAAAACATGTCAGAGAAGTGATATGATATGACTTCATGGTATGACACATGAATGCTGACTACCTCTCTCTCTACCTCTCTCTCTAGGTCACAGGTTCGATTCCAAGTGGACTTCGATTTTTTCCCGAGCCCCTGCACAAGTGTCTTCTAAAATTATTTTTTCTATTATTTTTTCCTAGCTTTTCATCTTCCATCTATCATACCATCTATCATACATGTACCTCTCTCTCTCTCTCTGTTAACTTTGATAATCACATTTATTACCTGTGTAAGTGTGCAGACAAAGCTTCCACACAGATGGGTTGTTCTGCGAGTGTAAGCCAGAATTCACAAGCTTCAAGAGCCACACTTTCATCCTTGTCTTGTGTTCTCAGTAACATGTACTAAAAAATAACAGATATAATATCAGCATTAACATTGAAACATGAAGCGCAAATGTTTTGGTACTATATATTTTTCTGTATTGATAATAGACCCCTTGGAACAAATCCTGCAGACAAATCTTGAGGACAGTAAAATGAATATATTTTATTACTATTATCTAAACTAAATATATAACATAGCTGAGTAGCCAATCAGAATACAGTATTTTATTATAGACCACTACTGATGCTTATTTTTTCCATACCTCAACAATATTATTCATATGTGGTATCAGTTGGTCTGCTCGGACCTCAAGCAACATCACTAATGCCCGACAGACATTTTTCCGAACCTCTGAGTCTTCATCTCCAGCAAGAGCAAACAGGTTCTAGTTTGAGAATGAATGATTATGAGATTTTAAAAATAGGTAATAATAAATTTAAACAGATGAAATTTAGGGATAAATTTATTATGGTTGCAAGATTTCTAGACAATAATGAAGGTCAATTTCTTTACATTGCTATTTTTTTAAAAGATTAATCAAGCATCTATTGAAACACCCACTCCACTGCAAATCGAACCCCTTGAGCTAAAGGCCAGTGCCATACCAGACTGCTATGCCTGTGACTTACCAACATTGCTACTTCATTCTTTAGTGTGTCTCAATCTCCCCCAAGGTGTTTTTAAATGGGTTAGCAATAAATTACTGAGGGGTGGGGCGAAGTATCATCCCATTCAGGGGGAGTACTGATACTCCTGTTTGCTTTATACTACAGAAGGTAGAGATAATCAACCTTACCTCAATGAAAGTGGAGATGTGCATCATGAGGGCTTGAGTTCTATTAACAATGAATTGATTCACACAAGCAATGGCATGGGACCTGAATAACAACCACAATCTCTGTTAAAATACACTTGATTGCAAAATTCATATGCTTTATAGGCAACTGTACTACTGCTACATGCCTGTCTATGACTTTATTCTCAATCTCAAGTTCAATGTAAATCTTTGACTATTACTATATGTTTACCTGATCTTTGGACTGGCATGACGGAAGAAATTCAAGAATTTTGGGATGAGAACATTAAGTGGTCGATTGAGAGCATCACTGTCAAGTTGGTCGGCAGAGTCCTCACAGATCTTCTGTAGTGCGCCAAATGCACCCTGAAGACAAATAATAGCATACATCAGGGAGTGCACAAGGCTGAGGACAACATTTTTCCCTATCCAGACCAACTTTAGGATGGTAAATAACTTTTTTTACCATAATTCTGAAATTTCTTGGTCGAGAGCCGTTGTAAACAAGAGGACATACTGATAAATAACAAATCGCTCGTGCAAGGAGCAAGCGCATGCTTAAAACAGTTTTTTCTTTTAAACTTTTTCTTCATTTTGGGATCTTTTGTTTGACTTTTTTTATGATAAAAAACAAATTTCCAATAGTTTTGTGTGGTATGTCCTCATATTTACCACGATATAATGTCAAAAGTTGGTCAAAATTAGTTATGTACCCAATCGGCTATGCCTTGTACATAACATTTTGACCAACTTTTTATGTCATATTGTGGTAAATAAGGACATAACACTCTAAACCATCGGAAATCTTTTAATTTTCCACTTGACTTTTCCACTTGTTTGGCAATTTGTTTTGTTGTTTAGCATGCGGTTGACGTCAGGATACTGGACCGTAGGCAGATAATGAGGAAATACCGCCCCCTCAATTAGATCATGTGATTTTTAGGATACCAGACCAGGAAATAATAAATGTTTCTAATACATGTTTAGGTTCAATATCTGTGTAATAAATCGTTAAAGTGATACTATAACACTTCATGGTAAACTGCAAATTGTGCTATTGTACCAACCAAATATATAACAAACGAATGATTATGTTTTTAGAGTTTGATATCATTTTTATTTACTTGTTTTCATATTGCTCACTTGCTCACATGGACTTGGTCATTTGCAATATGATATGGAAATTCTTGAATAAAAATAATATCACCTTCCATTTAGTATTACAGGTATATGGGGTTCAACTTCATCATATTAAAAAACTCAAACTCGTTTACTAGCTAGATTTTTTCTAATTTTAATCTATTGAAATACTCAACCAAAAATAGCAATTTTTATAATATTGCTATGATACAGCACAGCATAATCCCAAACACCCATTATTAGCTCTTTTTCACTTTCAGAAAAAACTGATCTTAAAAATCTTATAAGCTCTATATTATAATCACGTGATGACAGAAATATAATATTTTCATGATTATAATAATTGTGTACCCGATTTTCGACTTATTATTTTTTTTCAAAAACTTGATAAATCAATTAAGTCAATAACTATGGGAGGCTGTATCACTCAACAATAAACCATAACGATTCTCGTATAAATTTCTATTGTCTAACAAACGTCTAAGAAATACTGAAGATCTGGACTGAGGTTAAGAATTACAGGATTTCTTCAATTTTTTTGGGGGACAAAATTAACATTAGCTTACCTCGCAGACATTGTAATCCTCGCTGTCTAACATCTGGCATAACGTAGGAAGAAGTTGCTGCCAGTTTGTTAGATCGCCTTTAGCTGCTATCGTTGTTATTAGTATGCCTATGGTAGCTCGAATCAATGGCGAAGGATCTCCAATGGCTTGCAGACATTCTGACTTGATAAACTCTCGAACTTCGTTGGGAAAAGTGTGGTAATGTGACCGTACGTTATTCTTTAAAATCAATCCAGAAAGTGACCGTGTTGGTTCGTCTGGAATAAAACAAAAGCACGCATTAAAATGAAGTCTTTTTTCCGAAGAACAGTGTTTGACAGAAGGGTCTTTTATTGCTCAACATCAAAAAAACGTCTGGTTGTCATCAAACCTTACCTTCGCTCTTGAGTTTCGTAAGCACGAAAATAAGATAGTTATTAAAATCGGGAAATTGGTTAAGAGATTCGAGTTTCTAAAAAAATAGTTAAGGAAAGATTTGAAGTAAGGCAAGCAAGTCAAACTAAAAGCTAAAGACGGCAAAGAAGTGATATGAAGACACGTGTGACTTCTCTTTAACCGCCACACGATTCTTCGGCGATAATAACCCACATAAACCAACTAGAACCTTCAAATTAATGCTACAGGTATGAGAAAGGATACTTGTTGCACTGCACGTTGGGTTTCTGTATTAGGGCTTTGGCTTTCCTTTAGTAAGAGTATTATTTGCTGGAGTCCTTCTTGATCAGGTTGCCACGCCATTTTGATTTTTCCTTGCTTGTCCGCTCGACTGTCGCGCAAACCCCTGCACTTCCTCTCGGCCGCCCCAAACGGTGCTTACTCACTTCCGGTTTGAATAAAGAAAAGAAAGAAAGAAAGAAAGAAAGAAAGAAAGAAAGAAAGAAACATGTATATATATTAATATATTATTAAATGAGATTTCTAATTAGTAAATTTACATATACATATTTATATCTATATATATACATGTTTGCATATTTTGCTTATATATATATTTTTTTAGTACTAATTTATTTTTTTTAAGCAGAAATATAATCATGTTCTTAGAAATGTTTAGTATCTAAATTAACCGTTAGGTTTTCTAGTTAGATACTAACATTATGAGTTACATTTAGATGAGCTAGTACACACAACAATAAATATATCAATTTACATAAATTTATAAAGAACGAAGGAAGTATAAGCTTATTCAAATCGCTTTAATCTATCGATAGAAACTTAATTTTTCAGGAGGATCAATTGTTTCTTCTATTGATTAATCCTCCTTGCAAACTGCAAAAAATAGTAGCAAAATATAAATACAATTGCTTATTTGCAATCGGATTAGTACACTGAGAAAACTGAATAAGGTTCCTATTTTATAACATCCTTGATTAAACCCCCAGGCTACGCAGTAACTTTGGGGTTTATCATAATAATCAATATAATTTATTTTATTTCGGTTAGTAATAGTTGATGAACAGCAGAGTAAAAAACTCCAAATAAGAAAGTCTGTCTGTCTGTCTGTCTGTCTGTCTTTCTGTCTGTCTGTCTGTCTGTCTGTCTGTCTGTCTGTCTGTCTGTCTGTTTTTGAAATTGACCTTAAAGAGCGTACCAAATTCTCTTTCTCGTATAGTCATAACAATCGAAAGTTTCACCCTAAATGGTACCAAATGACGTTAATTTTACAGCATCTTAACTAGTTTTTCGTTTGAACACCCTAAAAGGTACCAAATAACGAAAATTTACCCCTAAAAGGTACGACGAGCTTCCCCGCCCCTTTCACATCGGAGTACCCCCTCCCCCCCCCCCCCCCCCCCAGAGGAAGTGCGACACAAGCGTGTGATGCTCATACATGGCGATGATGACATGTATGATCTTGTTTGTACCTGGGGTCCTCGTGCTAAGTATGTCGACGACCTAACAGTGCTAGAGATCGTTCCTAGAAATTCGCCTTCTTTATTGAATCACTATCGTAGAGGATATCAGTTTATTCGCTCACCAGAATAACATGCGTCTTAACCCTCGTAAATGTAAAACGCTGTCTATTGACTTTCTCCAGTACAATAGTTGCGTGCCACGGCCCATCGCGGCTGAAGGATCACTAATAGAACAAGTAGGCACTTTCAAGCTACTCGGAGTTCATCTGTCTGGTGATCTGTCATGGGCTGCGCACTGCGATTATATGGTGAAGATAGCCAATACACGATTATACGCATTAAGACAGCTAAAGAAGTCTGTTTTCCCCGCTACTGATATCGTAACAATATATTGCGCGTTCATTAGATCAACAGTTGAGTACGCGTCAGTAGTTTTTGCTGGGTTGCCCAAGTATCTACCACTCATTTGGCATTGCGATCAGGGAAGCACGCGCATCCCATGATCACCCGAACGGAACGATTTGCTAACTTCGTTACTGTAAAGTACCAGCCGTAGCTTATGTGTTCCTTATGTGTCTGATTATATTGTATATTATATGATTATCTTGCATTATCCATATTGTATCAGCCAGCAATTCATGTGCCGGTCCCACTTATAGAGCAAAACCGCTAAATGACTACACAAGAACTCATAACATTACCACTTTAAAACTTATAAAAAATTAGTTTCGTTAACACATGAACCCGTCTTCAGTGTACAAAGGACACTGAAGAGTTGATATCCGATTGAACTCTGGAACTACTAAAGAAGCACTTCGAGAAACTTCACTTCATCTTCATTCTAAAAGATCAGTTCTTTCCGGATCTTTCATTTTTGATCGTATTATTGCAAAAAGTCATTTACAATGGCTGGAAGTGAACACAGTCAGTTGTACAAGCACCTCTTTAACAGTTTTCGCGTTCTGTTATCAAAGTCATTACTGATATTTTGTCTAAGAACTTTAATCTGTTACCAAAGTCATTATTGATATTTTGTCTAAGAACTTTAATTTACTTTCAGCAACAATACGTTTAAGAACTGGACAGCATCAAACTGTCACGCGGAAATAAGCTTTAGTGATCTTAAAAAATGATAAAACACCTTGGAACAGAAAGATTGCTATCTCATTTCTTCCCCGCTCATTCTGTGTTGGACAAATTAAGGATGGAAAAAAAACTAATTTTTTTGGGCGCTTTTTGGGGGATACTATTAGCCAGTCAAATATTTTTTACCGTAGACGGCGCCGGCGAAGTGGAATCGTTGTCAAACCAAATAGACTGCGCGATACAAAACTCTAGCTATTGTAAAGTGAAAGTTTCATCATTTCGCTTCGTCTCTGTGGTTTGTAAAATCACACAGGTCTGTGAGCTGGCAACTCTAATGGCAGACAAGACTAATGCTACTCATCTGTAAGTAACCTGGAAATACTGCACGTATGCGCACTCATTGATATCGAAAAAAATAGTTGTTTAAAAAATTCCAAGATAATATTTTTCTTTAGAGATGGGTGCGCTTCCAGAAGGAAGAAAGAAAATGAAAAAAGGAAATGAAAAAATAATCAACTGACCAACAGCATAAGCATTTGTTTCCCGTGTTTTTAGGCATCTCAATGTTCAATGTTAGGACTCTTTACATTTTAGATACTTGTCGAACAATAATCTACAATTCCTACCAGATGGCTTTCTGGCTCGCTATCCAGACCTCATATACCTGTAAGTATTAAGCTGGCGTTGATGTTATATATGATACAAGAGGTACGTATACGGCTAATCCAGTGGCTTATTGTACAAATTATCGCACTGAAAATTGTATCAACACCCCGAGACAACCTCTGGGCAGATCAAAGTCAGGGCACGGCTAACTCACAGATCGAACCCTGAAACAACCTCTGGGCTGATCTAAGTCAGGGCACGGCTAACTCACAGATCGAACCCTGAAACAACCTCTGGGCTGACCTAAGTCAGGGCACGGCTAACTCACAGATCGAACCCTGAAACAACTGACCTCTGGGCTGATCAAAGTCAGGGCACGGCTAACTCACAGATTGAACCCTGAAACAACCTCTGGGTTGATCTAAGTCAGGGCACGGCTAACTCACAGATCGAACCCTGAAACAACCTCTGGGCTGATCTAAGTCAGGGCATGGCTAACTCACAGATCGAACCCTGACTGAGAAACCTCTGGGCTGATCAAAGTCAGGGCACAGCTAACTCACAGATCGAATTGGGAATCGAGCCCGAGACCCCAGAAGTGAGAGGCGAGTGCACTATTCGCCTCCACACTTCCAAGGGTGAAATGAAAATATTTTTTATGTTTGTGGAAGGTGCTAACTTAAAATTTGCTATTTTAAAATGTTAGACGTGAGTAAGAGGAATAAAATGGATTTTCCCATTCACTTGTTTCTTAGGACGTTTTCCCATTCTAGGCTCTTTGCGGGGAATCAGTTCTGTTCAAGTTGCATGGATATTGGTGCATAGTCTCACCGGAAAGCAATTGAAAATATATTTCACTATGAAAACGACACGTAGCTATAGAGTCAAGTGGGAGAACATCACGCTAAAAGTAAAAGGGTCCATGAGTTAGCACTTAATGACTGGTCACGAGGGAGACAGTTAGTTTTGTTTCCCGAGAATGTCAATGTTTCCCGAGGCTCCGGCCGAGGGAAACATTGAGATTCGAGGGAAACGAAACTAACTGATTTCCCGAGGGATCAGTCATTAAGTGTTTTATTAAATACTCTAGTCAAACGAAGAAAAATTGTCTCTCCATTTTGAACATTTTTTATTTACAAAACACGAACTTTCGATGGACTTTGACCTGATCACGTGGATTTATTCCCCTCTCACGCTTTGATCACGTGCATTTATTACCCGCGCGGGAGTTATTGAGATTTATTTCCCTCCACGTGATGTACTCTCGACCAATAAGAAAACGAGTTTGACTAGGATATATAATAATTTAGTATTTTTTACTATTGACGTTTCAGATCCATTGCGCATAACAAGATCAAAAATTTGAGGTACGAGGCGTTTAAAGGTCTCAACAACTTGACAACTCTGTAAGTATTAGACAATTCTTTAATATATATACCAAGTACACAATAATAGACCTCTTTACCTTGGGCGTAATGTTTTCCCGCTTCAGACCACTTGTCATTCTCTTGAGAATGAGATTCTTTGTTTAATGGTTGCGTATGAGAAGACACAACTCAAACAAAGAACCTTGTTCTCAAGAGAATGACACGTACATGATCTGGAATGAGAAAACATTATACCAGGGCTAAAGAGGTCTGTCTACAGTCCCTTATGAACGCTTAAGCCTGGTTTTCACTACGACACAAGCACAAGCACAAGCACAAGCACAAGCACAAGCACAAGCACAAGCACAAGCACAAGCACAAGCACAAGCACAAGCACAAGCACAAGCACAAGCACAAGCACAAGCACAAGCACAAGCACAAGCACAAGCACAAGATACTTGTGCTTGTGTTTAGGTCGATGTGAAAACGGTATTCTTGCTTGTGTTTTGTGCTTGCGCATGCGTCACTAGTGAAAACAAGGCTTTACAAGATCCACCATCGCGCGCAATATTACCAGCAGTGTGTGTGAAACTCTGCATCCTGGGAGTTTATTAGCCAACTTCTAAGATATGCTTTCTTGTCGCGCACAAATAAGGTTTCAATATGAGGCTCCGTGCTCTATGGTCAGTGGTTCGTGACACAAGAAACCTTTACTTTGTGCACGGCATGCGAAGCATATCTGGGAAATGAGCTATATTTTTTGATTTTCAATTTCTCCCTTTCACTCTCCTTTCTTTTTTATTCTCACAGAAGACTTTCTCACAATCCTCTCCGTTCGATGAATGGAAATCTATCAGGCCTTTTCCCCTCACTATCAGTGCTGTACGTTACAGGGATTGGGCACTGGGTACTAGAGAAAGCATTTTTTCAGCTGCCCATGTTAAAACATGTCAGTAAACTTCTCCTCTCATTTCGGGAAGTGTACACACCCTGCCAACGTTGTTCATTAAATCGAAGAAACTTCAGTTGGTCACCAAGAGGGCATTACGTTAGAAGAAGGGGATGTCACTTATACATAAATAGTGTTAATAACCTCTCAGTTGTCGTGCAAACACTCAACGGTACTTATTTTCATGTTGAGTGCAAAAATAACATCAAAAATAACAGCAACAAATTGTGTAAACATAGGCTTCATTTTTACTCTTACAGTGTAGGGAATACGTGTTGGCAAACAACACTTACAGCAGTCAATTGTCAGTCTTTTGTAGGCAGTCTAGCGGCGCTGCTCAATCTTGTAGTGTTTTTGAATATCGTAACGTCTAGAACTCTCCGCAAGAATGTTTCAATGTTGTTTGTATGCAACATGGCGTTGAGCGACTTGCTTTTGGGTATCTATATAATGCACATCGGCATATACTTGAACAGCCTATCCTTTATGGACATCCATAACAAATCTCTTGAAAATTGCTTGAAGATCGGTTTTCTGTGGATGTTAGGACAAGCAGGGTCTATAATCACGTCGTTCTGGTTAACTATAGAGAGGTATCTCGTTATTGTCTTTAGTCTTAAACCAAATGTTCGAATCACTCGTCGTATGGCTATGATTTTGATCTCCGTTTGTTGGCTGGTGGCCGTTTTCCTGACTGGCTTTGCTCTCCACTATAATTATTTCAGCAACACTTTCTTATGCGTTCCACTTCGTCTAGATTATAATATTGATATACGTCATCCATTTACTTTCACTTTAACGATAGGTTCTGTAGCAATATTGTTGTATATGTGTTCTTTCTTGTTGTACATTCATATCTTTGTTACGGCAAAGCGCGCAGCTCAAAGCGCAGGCGTCAAGCGAGAATCCAAACTCGCCAAACGGATCTCGGTTTTGGTAGGAAGCAATGTCATCTTTTTCATCGTCCCCGTTCTTTTCTTAGGTATTACAGTTATTTCAGGTAGTGATCTATCTGTTCGTGAAGTTTTGGGAAGCATGATGGATATTATTCCCTCCTTTTGTCTAAGCGTCAATTCCTTTCTTAACCCAGTTATACATGCCTTTCGTACAGAACATTTCAAGAATGTTTTGAAAGAGAGGTTATCTGTGATTCGAGGTCGGTTTAGGTCTGTATTGCCTTGGTGAATTTTCATTGAGAGCGTTCATAGTACGTCCAAGGGACGTGGTTCAGTGTGAACCATGCTTTGGAATAATTGAAGAAACAATTGAATAATAACTTAGGTAGCAAGAAAAGCATAGCAAAACAAGGCATAATATAGTATAGTACAGTATAGCATAGTGTAGTACAGCAAGCAACAGCACAGCACAGCACAGCACAGCACAGCACAGCACAGCACAGCACAGCACAGCACAGCACAGCACAGCACACAGCACAGCACAGCACAGCACAGCACAGCACAGCACAGCACAGCACAGCACAGCACAGCACACTGAGCACAGCACACTGAGCACAGCACAGCACAGCACAGCACAGCACAGCACAGCACAGCACAGCACAACACAGCACAGCACAGCACAGCACAGCACAGCACAGCACAGCACAGCGCAGCAAAAGGACAGTACTCCACAACACTGCGTACCACAGCACAGCACAGCACAGCACAGCACAGCACGATTGCGCAATAATATAATGAAAAAACAAACAAACCCAGAACCGCAGAAGAAAAATAAATCGTAAAGGTCTTTAGCGAGAATAATACTCTAAAATGTTAGAAATCAAATCTACAGGTTTCTTACCGAAGTTAAATTTACATTTCACAGCTACGTTTCAAATTACTCAGTAGGACATAAGGATTTGGGTCTCCAGATCCCGACCGATAGATCACTAGATGCTGATGCTAACACTCCAGAACTACTATATACCTGATAATAGAATTTAAAAAAATAAAACATTAGTGTATTATCACACATAGAAATATTATTCTGATAAACGATTGAAAATTTATAATGAGGAATAATTTCAAATGATTTAGTATGGTAAATCTTAAATGCATAGTATTCCTAGAAAGTCTAAAAGATTTTAATGTCCCAAGACGTACCTTAGGGCACTCCACATTCAATAACATTCGATAAAATTATAATGATTAAGTACAGGAAATTGTAGAAGCATAGTATTCCTGGAAAGTCTGAAAGACTTTAATGGAAAACTTTAGGTCCCAAAACGTACCTGGGGCACTCCACATTCAATAACATTCGATAAAATTATAATGATTAAGTACAGTAAATTGTAGAAGCATAGTATTCCTGGAAAGTCTGAAAGACTTTAATGGAAAACTTTAGGTCCCAAAACGTACCTGGGGCACTCCACATTCAATAACATTCGATAAAATTATAATGATTAAGTACAGGAAATTGTAGACGCATAGTATTCCTGGAAAGTCTGAAAGACTTTAATGGAAAACTCATAGGTCCCAAGGTGTACCTTGGGGCACTCCATATTTTAAAATATTAAATAGATAAATGATATGGAATAAATAATAAGAAATCATCTAAAACAACTTTTAGAAAAATATTTTTGAAAAGTCTGAAAGACTTAAATGTAAAACTTTAGGTCCCAAGATGTACCTTTGGGCATTCCACATTCAATATAAAATACGGAATAAATAAATAATAATTAAAGAAATGCTTCTAGTGTGGTACTTACAGATGCTACATCTCCAGCGTGATCATTAAAAGAAAATATTTTAACTGGCACCCTCGACGGTTCTAGAACCTAAAATGCACAAAAAATAGAGAGAAAAAAAAAATAAAGAACATAATTCCCAAGAATGTGCAAAGGCAAGGTACAGAAGTGCAATGATGTGAACCAGTGAACCAGCCACAAAGCACAGTACCGGTGTACATTAAGATTACAAGATGATGTCACCGTGTGCAGCCACGGCATTCCATGTCCCTAACGTACGCCTTTTACAGCAACGGATATACAGTATAGTATACGATATACACAGCATGCTGACAGTATATTACTGATGCTGGGCATGATATACAGTGACCATGACAGTGTCATCTTCAAGGAATTTAGTTGGGTGAGCGTGACCGTGACCGTGACCGTGTCGTATGCAGTCATTTACACACTGCAAGGAAATCTGCTCTAGCTCGTTAGTAACCGGTGATTATTTAGAGAGTTGTGATAAAAAGTTAAATTTTACACCTTAAGAAATAAGAGAGATCACTTACTGACGTTTCGGATGCTAGTCCTTCGTCGGAGTAAAAGAGCAAAAAAGTAAGTAAAAAAGTAAGTGATCTCTCTTATTTTTACGGTGTAAAATTTAACTTTTTATCACAACTGTTTCATTAGAAACACCGACGCAGCCCACACTAGCTTGCCGCTAGTTATCATATTATTTAGAGAGGGCTGGTGCAAAATAAGGTACAGATTTCCCTTTTCCTGGCCTAATTATCCCGATGATTGTATGGGAGGCACGGGTGGTGTGCGCTGCTAATTACATAAGCTATCAATGTTTCAAATTTGAGGAAAAAATATGAGAAAATCATAATAAATACACGTATTTGGATGAAAACTTCAATCTAAATGACGGCCAATTCCTATTGCACCACCTTTCCCCACTGAGATCATGGGTTTTGTCAGTTCAATCCTCGGACTCGCTGTCATACAAGAACAAAACAACGGAAGCAAAATTAATAGAAATACCTTAATAGTATGATCGCTAGATGCTGCCACTATGGCCCCGCCATAGTAACACATACCACAGATCTTGCCTTGTAAACCAGCTTCATCACTGCACTCAGCAACAGGCTTGAAACGAAACCAATGCAAAGGGTTAAAAAACAGCCGGGGGATAGGAGGGACTTATTAGAAATTAAAGTGTCATTTCTGCTACTAACCTTAATGGCCTCAAAAGAGTCAGCTGTGGTATCAACTAAATAAATCTGTCCCGCTCTGCCCCCAAGGCGGAGGTAGTTGTAACCTGATGAAGAGCTTCTACATATACTAAAGGCAGGGCTCTTAAGCTGTATTCAATGACATAAAAAATGCTTTTAGGAGAATGTATAAACAACTCCAATGAGCTTGCAGCATCTGAAGATGACGCTCCGTAGCGCATGTAGTTAGTGGCAGGATGCATCCTTCCTCCTATTTCACCACTCTCTTCCCACTTCTCACTCCTCCATCCATTGGAAAAGGTGTCATTTTTATAAATCAATATTCTTTGAAAAAAATATTAAGGCTGCACATCCCTTCCCATAAGGATAAAAACATAAAACAAAAGGTTTACGAAGCATGGGTAACGTTGTGTAAGAGCGCTAGCCTCTCAACAATTTTTTTTGTTGATGCGACTATAGGGTTTGATTCCTGGGCTCAGTGGCGTATTATGAGTGGAGTTGTTTCTTGGTTCTCTCTTGCGCTCGATCATGGAACAAGGACAACAGGTTTGTTAGCCACTGGCTCATAAATACTGCTCTCGTAAAACAAGGGGTATTTATTCTATTTAATACATATTTTGTTGACACATAACTAAAGGATATGAGTTTTTTTTTTTTTTTTGTTAAAGTCATTCAGCTTGGTGACAATAACAGCATTACCTGTAAGACTTTGAAGACTGAACATGCTCTGCGGTCATACACGCACATGGTTTCATCCTCACTGCCGGTTATGATGAAGTGATCATCCACAGACAAACACAGGACTGGTTTTTTATGGTACCTCATTTCACCAACAGTACGGTAGTCTTGAAAAGGAATTAATCTATGTTACTTTTGCTTGAAAACAAATATGAATCATGTCTGATGAGACCTAATCACCAGACACCATGGGGGGGGGGGGGGGGCGCGTGCGGGCCTAACCTCCACTTATTTACTGTTTTTCAAAAAACATTTCTGTAATGAGTTTCACAGGGTTCGAAATTCCCACCAGATGAATGGCTAAATGCAAGTTTAAGATTACAAATATCGAGTGAAAAGAAAAATAAAGTAGTTGAAAAAAAATTGTATGATGTTTTCAATAAACTGTAATATTTTAGATATATGATCTTGTGTTCTCTCCATTTATCTTGTAGCTGCTCAATGCACAAGATAAGTTTATCTTTGTCATTAAAAAAAATGAAATCCTAACTTTGTTGCCTAAAGTTTTGACATGACTTTAATAACTATGTTCTGCAGTTTTGGTTTAGTCTGGGTGCTGGTTTACCTCTTAAATCAAAAATTCTAACATGCTTGTCATAGCATCCTGTAACAAGAACATCTTGTCGCCATTCCATGCACAACACAGCTGCTTTGTGCTTACTAAAGGGAAAAAAGGTGAAGGTTAAAACTACAACATGTTCAGAGCCTCCTACTCTTGGAAATCAAATGACCCCTCAGGTGCACAGGGGCGGATCCAGGATTTTCTTTAGCAAGGGTTGCTGTGTTGGAAGGGCACCTACATAAGAAAAACACCAAACCAAAAAAACCCAGACATTGTCATCCAAGAAAGAGAAAGTTATTACACATTAGATATTGTCTAAAATGCAGTAGGGACACAAAGTTGACCCAGGGAGGGGTGCAGAGAATTACTGAAATTACTCTATACCTTTGTCAGATAATCAGTAAATCATCATTGAAGTGATTAATCAAAAACCTTGACGATTCTTGGCCTCAGTATTTGGACCCACCTGATTGTAGTCATTTCAACAGTGTTGCTCTGCAGGTCCCATATTTTGACAGAGTTGTCCCAAGAACCTGATGACACCCTTGGTAAGCCAGTGGGGTCACTAGCTAAGCACCACACCCAGCCCTGAAAAGATAATTATATAATGATATAATAGTTATGAACTGCATTTCTTAGGTCTAAACGTAAATTGGAATTCAATATTGCTAGGTGGGAAAAATTTCAGCACTCCACTACCTCTAAGCTCCCTAATAAACAATGTTCCGGCAACATTGTGAAGTACTGTACCTTGTGCCCATCCAAGTGATGAATAAGTGCATCATTCTCATCTCCCTGTCTTTTAAGAGATGTAAGATCCCACACCCCAACTGATCTGTCTCTTGATCCTGATACACACAGCCTCCCTCCTGCCATTATAATAGCAGAATCAACTGGTGCAAAGTGTTTCTTTAACTGATAAAAGTCAAAGTCTTCACTTGGGTTTTTCCAAAACTTGTCCATGTCTTCATGATCAACACAGACTTTCTTCCAACTGAAAGTTCAACATTTATATAATTATCAAATATCCAGACCGACAACAACCATGATTGCTGAGGAATCAAGGGTGGCATAGCAGTAGTGACTTGCCTTTCACACATTCCTTTCACAGGGCTCAGGTTTGATTCCTGGACTCGACATCACATGTGCATAGAGTTTGTTATGTCCCTCCCTTGATTTGAAGGGCTTTCTCCAGGTTTTCTGGTTTCAGAAACACTTTTAAAAGCTAATTTTAACATTCAAGAAACAAGAGACTTTCAGAAAATGAAAAGATTAAAGCAATTGTTGCTGGTCCTATTCTCTTGTACATGTGTATTTGATGTCTCCAGTGCATTGCTTTACTTGAATGTTCTGGTTTAGTAATATTGACTAATAGTTACTAACTAATAACTAGTTAACAACAAATATCATTGATTCTATTTCACAGATATATTGCAAGCACTCTAAACATATACCTTGTCACATAATCATGGTCTTCTTTTTTGTCTCTCTTGGGCCACCTCAACCCAAACCGTGTCTTCCATGTTGCCTCATGTGATAATAACTGATTAAAAAACTTACAAACTTGACAAAGTACTCTCAAAGTAAACCTTGCATCCAGATATGAAAATATAAGCAGTATTAACTCTGGCGGCAAGTCCATTAAATTCCTACTACTTGATGAAGGTGCAGCAATATTATCTGCATGTTGGGGGTATATTTTCTTGTTTTGTGGACAAGCAGCAGAGTCTAGATGATCATCATTGTTAGTGGAACTGTTTTCACCAGTGCTGGAGTTTATAGTGAGATTTTGTAAACTTTCATTGGGGAAAGAGTTTTCCGCATTCATGTCGTTTTTCTGTCTCTACAGTGTAGTGGCTTTTCTTTTCTTTTTTTTCTTTCTTTCCTTTTTCAAGAGCAGATTAAGGTAGAGTTTTACCAACCAAACACACTCCTGTCAAAATGGTATCATCTACACCACACTTCTTGGTATTCTTCTTTAAAATATAAAACAAGTTCTTGTTAATTTTTGGACCAAAAAATCTGGAAAAAAAAAACCCCAATGTTTATGATTTTAATTTTAAGTTTTGAAAAATGCCTTCGTATCGAAATTATTAGGGATAAGCTTAAATTAATAAGTACCTTCATATCCTTCGAGTAAAGCCTCCTTGAGAATCACAAATCTTTGCCAAATCAATGGATAAAGTTTAAAAGATAAAGATAAAGAAATATTTATTTTCAAGACAATAAAGTATGATTTGACGAATTTCGACAGGCGTTGCTGGAGGAATGAGAAAAACTGAGCACTAGTGTTTCTTCTTTTTCTTCTTTAGTCAACACAGGTAAACCGCGATGTAACTGTACTTTCAGTTACTTTCTTTTTTAATTCACTTTTTACTAAATATTTTATCTCTTAAGAAAATGAAACCGTTTGAAATTGTAAGGGACTAAGAGTACTTCATGTATGCCTGATTATAATGTCCTGGTGATGCTATGATACTACTGCTTTGTAGCAAGCATAGTATTCTAGTGTATTCACTGTATTCACTGTTATCTAATGTATCACTGTATTCACTGTATTCATGTGTATTCACTTTATTCACTGCAATTATGTGTATTCACTGTATTCACTATATTCACTGTATTCATGTGTATTCACTGTATTCACTGTATTCATGTGTATTCACTGCAATCATGTGTATTCACTGTATTCATGTGTATTCACTGCAATCATGTGTATTCACTGTATTCACTGCAATCATGTGTATTCACTGTTATCATGTGTAATCACTGTTATCTAGTGTATTCACTGTATTCACTGTTATCTAGTGTATTCACTGTATTCACTGCAATCATGTGTATTCACTGTATTCATGTGTATTCACTGTATTCACTGTATTCATGTGTATTCACTGCAATCATGTGTATTCACTGTATTCACTGCAATCATGTGTATTCACTGTATTCACTGCAATCATGTGTATTCACTGTTATCATGTGTAATCACTGTTATCATGTGTATTCACTGTATTCATGTGTATTCACTGTATTCACTGCAATCAAGCGTGCCACCTAAGTATAGTGCTATTTGTATTGTTTTTTATTTCTCCCTGAGAGCCATTTAGTACTGATTAGTATTCTATTTTTCGTGGTGCTTTTAATGCAAGTAATCTACCATTTCATGTATTAATAAAATTACAAAATGTAGGGGAATGAGGGCAGCAGGTGAATAGTTGAACACATAAAGTGCCCATGTAAAACCCTCCCTTTTCACTAGGTATATATTTTATGGCTGGCCCTGATCCCATTATTTCCTTTTAATGCACTGCGTGTTCAAAAGCGTCAAACTTTTCATTAGCCGAAACTAATACCATTAAGGTCGAACAAAGATTGAAAAATTACTACCTTCGATTCAGACTGTGAACATTGGCCGTACCTAATCAAGTCAATCCAATAAGATATTTTGAAGCCAAGCGTTTATGAACAAAATCCATCAATATAATTAACTAGTTAAAAACGTCCTTTCTTAATATTATTTTTAGATATTTTAATTACGTATGATATTATAGATGAAGGGCGGGATTTGGGGGGGGGGGGGGGGGTTAGTCTAAGGAATGGGTTGGGCTTTCACATATCATATTGAGGTAAAGGCAGGTATTTTAAAAGTGAGGTCTTTTATGATTGATATTCTTATTATAACCTTTTGTCTATTTTGATACCTATTATTAAATGATTATACATTCTATTCTTATTACATTTAGCTTTTAGATTGTTTTACAGGACCCTATTGTAAAACACGTATGTGAAGTAGGCTTTTCTGAATGAAGAATGAAAAAAAAACTATAATCTATGCATTAGGATTGGTTCATGACAAAGTTTGTCCTTTGAACCATGCCTAACCCTTCCCCCTCATAAAAAGGAATGCTTTCTAAATGAAATTAAAGTTATAATTATAATTAACCACAGACGCAGGCCAGATTAAGTAAAATGCCATCATTTTATTCAATAATATTCACAATATATTTTATCAAGTAAGGTCAAACAGGTCCCAATCCTACGGGCCTGCATATAATGGCAGTATACAGCCAAAATTATTGGGGGCTTAGTCCACAACACCCTTTCCCCAGTTTAAACTGAAACTGATTTTCATAGGTAATCTACATAATTATATACATTTAAAACTTTCACAATATAGTTTCTCCCACAAGAGATGAGTTCACCAAAACTAAAATAAAGAAATGACTACACCACAGAAGCATAGTAATTAGTAAGGTCAAAAAGGTTGGGGAGCCCTTAATAATTTTGGCTGTATACTGCCATTATATGCAGGCCCGTAGGATTGGGAGAGGCTTATGCATCTAGGGCTCCCCAACCTTTTTGACCTTACTAATTACTATGCTTCTGTGGTGTAGTTATTTCTTTATTTTAGTTTTGGTGAACTCATCTCTTGTTTTCCCATGGGAACAGAAGCCCAATATTTTATTGATATCAGCAATGCTGAAAGGGAAAAACCCTGGCTAAATACTGGTAAATATATAGATCATAGAAAAAACTTTAATTACTGTACAAAAATATCTTCAAGCTCTGCCGTCAACAGTGGGCTTGTACTGTACTTGGTTAAAACTGCCTCTTGCAACCACATATATCATGGTGTCCTCTCTTCTTGCACTATAGACTGTTTCCAAAGTCACTTCGTTGACTGCAAAACAATGGTTGCAAGTGGAGTTTGCACAGGTTTTCATTATTATTATATATTATTATATTTCTGAATTAACCTTGACTTGGAACTATTGTTTCTTTAGTGGTCACTCGAGCAAATTCAGGGAACGTCTATTCAACCAACAGATCCAGCCATAACTAACCCACCTAAAAATAATAGTCAATGCTCCCCTGTGATTGCATGGTAGAAATACAAAGTGCATTTTAGAAGATCCAGAGCCATCACAAAATAGCTTTGCAAAATGGACATCATAATATCATCAATTTGAATGCCATAATACACAAATTTATAGTTAGAGTCCCAGGCAATAAATAAATATTGTATTGTACAACTAGAACCCAGATTTTCTTCATTCGTGTGGTTTTCCAGAAAATCAACATAATTTCAGTAGTCTGTTATATGTATTTATTGAATCATCATATTCATGATTATATTTGTGGTCCCCCCCCCCCATTTTCTTTATTATCTTTACATCATTTGTACTGCTTTATAAAAAAAATTGGATTAGCCCATGAAGATACTTATGTACTGGTAGATGAATAATAATTATTACAACCAATCTAAATAAGAATTAGGATGAAATTCCAGAAGTTAGCAGTCATGATCCTCAATACTACAAATCAGCAGAGTGGCATAACTAAGCTTGTATTGAAACAATTCTGGATACCATGAGTAGTATGGGTGGTCTATACTGCTAATAATCCCTCACCAATGCTACAATAAGTTTGTGACAGGAGGCCTATGTCAGAGTCCTGTCAAAGCTAGTATGTGAGCCAAGTTTGTTTGATGTGTTGCTCTCTCCTATTTGCTATGAGGTTTTTTCCCTGGTTCTCCAGTTTTCCTCCCTCTGTAAAAATCAACGAGAGTTGAGAGTTGTGTGTATAATATTCAGATGTAGTAAGGAGTGTTTTGATTTTATAAATCAATACTTTTATTTCACACTACATTTAAATTATACCTTAGAATGATATCAACAAAATTAAAAAGTTTTTAAAGGTTAAAAAAATTCTTCAGAAATTATGAGAATAATATTAGAAAACTCTGGGGGGAAAAACAGAATGATGCTAGTCAGCTGTCAGTTCAGCTAACTGAACAAATACAAAAATCTTTATAATTTTGATTGAACAAATTTCTGTAGTTTTGATTCAAAAAATTAAGTTTATACCAATGAAACTTTCCAAAAATACATAATATTATTTCCACCTTTTCTGATGGTGGTGCTTTTTAAAATTAATTTTTATTTCTTAAAGCCAATGGCAGTCATCTTTGGGTTATGTATATTGCTCTCCTAGCTAAATCTTTTGTAGTCAACAGTACTAGTAATTAACAAATTCCATATTGACCCATATTCCAGGCCGAAATCTCTCACCAGTGTGGCAAATATTAACCCCATTTACATATTAAGGAGCAACAACACACATGACCAATTCACCAGTGCACTGCCAACTTACTTCTCAGTATCAGAAGCAGTTGCACATCTCTCGTCTGTGATAAAAAACATCCTTGTGGGGGATTCATTTAATGTGGACTTTGCAAATGAAACCCCAGCTGTTCCACTATCATCAGTTGCATTTCATCAGTTGCATTTGTTTATACTCTTATACAGTATGTTGTGTGTTGTCGGGAAAGGAAATGAAATTCTTCTGATGGACAGTCAGCTGGCATGGATGGACAAGATGATGCATTATTTGTGAAGGCAACCCTGCAATCATTGGAAGGATTTTTGATTAGTATAAAACAATTATAGTGACCAACAGTTAAGGCCAACTTATAATATGTGCTCAATAACTTTTAAAGTTTTGTTAAGGAAATAATTAGGGATACAAAAGCAAATACTGAATCCATAAACCAGTACTAATTTTGCAAAAATAGTACTAGTCAAAAGTAATGATAAACAGAGGAAATTCTAAAGGATTTTCGTCCTGTTTCCTATATAAATACTTATAATGACAATACTATAGGCTGATCGAAGTATTTATATGGATTCAGTTTTGGTATGATAACGGGCAACTCGTATAAAAGTGGACATATTATTATGAAATATATATTCTGTGCAGTTAATAAGTCAAGTTCGATAAAGTGATTTTACTTCACATGTGTAATACGGTACATGATACATATGTAGTACATGCATACTACTGCCATTGTTTCTATTTCAGGTTACGGGTGATATACAATCACTTAATTCTAATTGACAGTTCAAAGTTTATCGAATTTTTACCAAAATAAGCTTATACAAGTTTAGTGTTCTCTTTTTTAATTGTCAAACAAAAATGGAAAATCAAACGATCTGATTTCAAAGTAATATAGACTAACTTACCTTTTTCAACTCACTTTCTTCTTGTTCCATTTAGCTAGTGATCGGATGAGTAGGAACCAAGACTTTATTGGACTTTAAAGTCAGAAAATTCAATGAAAACGGGCTGAAAAACGCTTTCGAACTAACACGCTAGTAAAACCGTCCGCCATTTTGATTTTTGTAGCTCACGCATGCGCACGCGTTTGACCGCGGTGTTACTTACAGGTACCCTAAGAAGCTTTGATTCTATTTTTAATCAAATATTTTAAAAGTGCACATTTTTGACCCAGCCCGTACCCCCCGGGGTTTTATTTGTTCCTTCGTCCACTTCTTTCCACTTCGATGCTCTCGATGCTGGACGTCAATCATAAGGGAAAAAAATCCACAAAACAAGGAAAACTGCATTGTAATGATCCTTCATTTTAGGTCCCGTTGATCTCCGATGATGACGATTGGTAAGTCTGGATAATTTTTTTAGGAATCTGAGAAATTATTTTGATATTAGAACGACTTTTTCCTCTTTGCAGCCGGTCGCAACTCACAACTCACTGTGACAAGCACCGATAGACAGCTGCAGTTGAATTTTTTTTTTTTCCAATAGAGAACACTTAACTGGACACATCTTTCAGCCTAAGCGGAAGATTTCAGCGAAGCCTTCATCAAGTTAAGATCAAGAGCTAAAGAGGAAACAGAAAGCTAAAACAAGCGACGGAAAGAGTCGCTTTCGTGTGACAAAGCACGAGGGACGACGACAAGATGAAGTTCTGTAGCCAAATAAAGCTTCTTCTTTGGAAAAATTTCACTCTGCGAAAACGTCACACGGTAAGCTGTCTCAGATATTTTTATTCCTTTATTTCGAAGTTTCTAAATAATCGGTTTTTGATGTGAAATCTGGAGAAAATTAGTAAAACGTATGCGATGTTTGCGTTCCTTCCCGTGATAGAGCTGCGCCATATCGATGATATTTTCATTCCTGTTCTGGATAGCTAGTTACGTAAGAATATATACAAATGATATAATTTTCATACATGTTAGCCGTTGATCTCTGCGTTTTCTTTGATTTTTACTAAAATAACAGTAATTTGAATACGATCAGAACTAGAAAACCAAGCTAAAGCAGCTTATGTAATCTTATTTATTTAGAGAAATATATTTTTCTTACGGTTATAAAAACAATAATGCGTATCTAAATAATGCCTAACTAAATTATTTTAACTATTTTTAGGAAAACATGCATTAGGAATAAGTTGACTAGATAATAAGTCTAAATTCTCACGATAGGGTAGAGATTATAGTTTCAACATATTGATCAAATTTTTAGATTTAAATGTTAATTTACATAAAGCTTATCCAGAACAATAATTGTGTTTCCTCGTTGGGGTCTTTTTGAATAGTTTAGGAGAACAATGACAGTGCAATTTCCTCATATTCTATTTCCACACAAAAGATATTAAGTGTGTGCACTAGCTGTCATGTTGTTGACTCAAACTTCATCATGATAATATAGTGTGCTAAAGAATGACTTGTAAATGCATGGGTTATTTCTCTATTTCACCATATATGTATTCACACCTCTTGACTTCAGGAGAGTTAAAGAGAAGGGAAGGAATGTTATGACTTATGTTGTAGGAGGACTCTTGAAGATTCAATTCCTGAATATAATGTACTATATTGTACTTATACTTCATGAGAATGTACGTGCAGAACGTCTCCATAAATTACATTGCATATATTTCATAGAGATTATCACATGTTAAGAGCCTGATATTGTTTTTTATTCACAAGTTTCCTGTCATATCACGAACAAGGGAGTCCGCGAGTGAGTGAGCGATATATGATACAGAAAACGAGTGAATAAAAATGATATCAGCTCTTAACGTGTAATAATTTGTTTATTACACATTAAGGGTCGATTATATATTATATAGCATGAGATTTTATTGGACAGTTTGCTGTGAAGTGATATTGTATCACTTCAATGATATGGTTTATATTCACGGCTTTATTTCATGGACATCGACCCTAAATAAACATAAAGATATGGTATAGATCCCCAAGTTCATTCAGAAGTTCACAACAAATTTACTTCCCACATAAATTCGATAGTTCAATAGAATCAACTTCATGGTTTTCATTAAGGAGCTTAGTAGTGATGAGTTACTTCATAAAGCGGGACAGTTACTTTGCCTAAAGAGGTTGATGTCAAGAAGAATGGAAATGGCAACGCCACTTTTCCCCATACTAGTGTCTTATGTTTTCCAATCTTAGCAACGGCACTTTTCCCCATACTAGTGTCTTTTATTTTCCAATCTTAGCAACGCCACTTTTCCCCATACTAGTGTCTTATATTTTCCAATCTTAGCAACACCACCTTTCCCCATACTAGTGTCTTATATAGCCCCACCACTTTTAATGGGTGCTCCACAGTCCACGAAAAGTTATGTGAAGCACTTATGTAAATATTAAATGCAAGAGGACCTGGTTATCAGTACTCACTGACAGGCTTTACTTGAATGGAATATGATTATTGTACAGTATCTGATTTTTTTTAATTCACCTTAATTTTTTGTCCAAAAACCTTAACAACAAGACTGGGCTGTTAATTAATAATCCCACAATGTGGGGATGTACGTGGCTATAGTATGTATGTAGAACGCTATAATCATAGTCATGATTATAATGGTCACGTCATAAAGAATTAAAATGTTTCCATTCTATATAATGGCTGTTATGATTATGAAATAATATTAAGAAATTATGACTCACTATATATATGATTATGATTTTGTGGCTCGCGCATCTGGTTATGATTATGTCTAATAATGATTATGACTATGATGATGCCACTGTGTTAATAATATTATTAATTTCAAAATTCATCTATAAATCAATTGACCATTATATTTAAGAAAATGTGTTTTAAGCTTATTAGCTTCTTTTGAAATGTAGAACTTTTTGCATGACTTTGATATTTAATTTCAAAATATGCTGAAACTTGAAAGATCAACCACATGCACACTATGACAAATTTGGCCAAAATTATTTATATGGTCAAACTACGTACATGTATGAAGGACTCACTGTAGTAGGGAAGTAGTGTCAATTCTTTAAAATCATGTCTGCATGGGGGGAGATCAAGACCACTTCAAAATTCATATCCTGAAACAATATTTTGATAATAACTATTGCTACGTGATCTTTTTACTTATCAATAAAAGAGTTATGGCTGAGATGGGACTTGAAAAGAGGAATATTCTTCAAGAGGAAGGCATGAAACAACAATGGACTTTTCATTTGAAGATTTATGAGCATTAATCCAGTCAAAAAAACTTGAATTCGTGGAACAAAAAGCAAAGGAAGTGCTTGAGGGATTCTTGATTTACGACAATTATGTTTTGACACATAAAATAATTTTTAACAGAAATATAACTGATTCAATAGTACAATATCTACGGAAAGACGATCAAATTTAAAAGCAATACTTGTTAAGAAATTGTTTTTCCAGACTCTTTCATTTTGTATTTTTCCATTAAACTTATTACTCTCAAACTTATTATTGAAAAAAAATTGTCAATGACAATATAATCTAGAGCTTTTAAAACAAATTCTTAGTAAAAATACTGGCAGGTGAATAATATTTTCTTAGGTATTAAATTTTTCAAAATTACAAATGGTCTATGTTAAGCATCTTGATTAATATTTGAAAAGAATAAGATGGTACAAAAAGTGAAAAAGACAAATAATAGAAAAAAATTGCATTAATGATATGAACTTTAATGCAGGTGAAATTTTAAGGTTTGCTTGAAGTGATGAAATTAAAAGAAAAATTGAATAAAAAATACACTAGTTTCTTTCTCATACTGTGATACGAAATTGTCAGGAAGGTAAAAAGAGTACCATATCTTCCTATGAACTTTTTTTCAATTTCAGACCATGATATTTATCACTCGAATAGATTCTATGTTTGAGTTTCCATATTCATATGTATTTCTTAAACTCACGCGCAACCATCAAGAATGACACCCTAGGGTATAACAGCTGCTCTGTTATGAGAAACCTTATGCCCAGGCTAAAGAAGTCTGTCGAGAAGAACACTTTTCATATTCAATCTTGCATATCACGTTCCATAAGTTTGAGTGGTGTTTGTCTAGTAAAGTAAGCAAAATTTTGAAAATTAATTTAGGATGGTCTGCATACAATTTTTTCTGTTCTTCTAAGTTATTTAAAGAAATTTAGATAGCACTTGTGATAAAAATAGCACATTAATAACATTCAAAAATCAATAATGTATTAGATTGGTTGATGGAACTAAATAGAAGATCAGTGTGTAATAAGTCATAGTGAAACCGTAATAGCTTGATCGAATGTTGAAATGCTGAAACAGGAAATGAGTTATCTGGTTATACGTCAATTGATAACACCTGGGATTGCAAGTGTTGTGAAATACAATTGCAGTGTCCACAAAGAGTGATAAGAATTTATTTCTGATCAGCAGCTTCAGATTAATGGTCTGTGTTTATAACCTTAAAAAATGGGTCTGTCTGTCCTTCCGTCTATTCATGCATCTGTCTGTCCATCTGTCCATCCCTCTGTCCATCTATCCATCTATCTATCTGTCCTTTTGTCGGTCCATCCATCCATCCATCCATCCATCCATCCATCCATCCATCCATCCATCCATCCATCCATCCATCCATCCATCCATCCATCCATCCATCCATCCATCCATCCATCCATCCATCCATCCATCCATCCATCCATCCATCCATCCATCCATCCATCCATCCATCCATCCATCCATCCATCCGTCATCCGTCCATCTGTCTGTCTGTCCTTTTGTCTGTTCATCCATCATCTGTCTGTCTGTCCTTTTGTCTGTTCATCCGTCCATCCGTCTGTCTGTCCTTTTGTCTGTTCATCCATTATCTGTCTGTCTGTCCTTTTGTCTGTTCATCCATCCATCCATCTGTCTGTCCTTTTGTCTGTTCATCCGTCCATCCATCTGTCTGTCCATGTGTGTTTATTATATAGAGTTCATGTATAGAGATTTCATCATTTAATAATACGAAATTATCTTACAGGCAAGAAATGTCATAGAAATATTATGGCCCTTGGTTTTATTTTTCATTCTTGTGGCTGTAAGAACCAGGCGGCAACCAGCTACCATACAGAACGGTAAGAATTCTTTTATTAAAAAGATATTCTCTTTCTATCAAAGTTGAACAATTTGTACAAATTCTTACTATGTTTACCAACACCTTAGCAACCACATACTACATGACTCCTCACTGACCAACTACCAAATAAACCTTGTTTTTATGAGGGTAGCACTTAATAGCCATCAGTGGCTAACTAACCTGTGCCCTCGATCAATCCATGATCGGTTTGGAATTAAGATTTTTTTACCGGCCTCTTACTTAAAGTCTATACTCGTGTACAGTATGACCTTTACCTTTGACCTTTATGGGTTTCTTGATTAATAATTATTTATCTATTTTCAGTCTATTACCGACCAAGAGCCATGCCATCTGCTGGGCTGATTCCCTTTATGCAGTCATTTTTGTGTGATTTTAAAGGGACAGGTCTCAATTATTCTGATGCAATTCAGAGTGACTTACCTAACCTGCAAAACTCAAGGTAACAAATAGTTACCAATCTTTCATTCTTTTTCTCAAATATCTTAGTCATTTTACTATTGTTTTCATTGCTATGTGCTGATTATATATGTAAAGGTACATGGAATATATTTTTTCTCTATGGATTTGTTTAATTGGTGGCACCCTATTGTCCAGTTTCCCTGTTGCGACTGTTGTCTTGATAAGCACATAGTAGCTAATCCACAGGACTTGATTTGAAGGCCAAACTTTTGAGCCCTCTTGCTGCAATTGTGTTATATTCATTTATGTAAAACACTTAGCTTTACCAACACCCTGCAAAATTTTATGGAATGAAGGACGGTTGACTCACCTTGTTTCTTGACTACATTCTTTGCAGTTTTGTCAGATTTCTTGAAGACGCATTTCCTCTCATACAAAATAGTACACTGAGAGACAGAGTTCTAAGGTTAGGCCAAGACTACCAGAAATATGTTGGGGATGAAAGAGAATGGATGAACTTGTGGAATCAGTACCAAAACTTAAACAATGTTACAAGTAAGCAATTATTTTCCGAAGTAACTAATAACATGAAACTTTTGTGAATTTTATGCAAAAAATCATATTCAAAGACGAGTCGTGTGTATGAAGAAAACCATTGGAGATTTACATGTCTTATGTTATGCGAATTTCTCTCATATTATTTGACCAGGGAAAGAAAAAAACTAAAGTAATGCATCAGGAAAAAATAAGCACTAACTTTCCACAAATGGCCTTAACTTTAGAGATTTATTAAACGGCTGTAAATCTCCAATGGTTTTCTTTATAAACACGACAAACTTCCGAGCATGCGCAGTGCATTTTTCACTCATATCTTTGTTATTTTTACATGCTCTGATTGATTGCAGTGTATTTTCTGATTTCTGTGTGGCAATTTTTGAGTGAAAACAGTGGTAACAGTAACCATATTTCTGTGTGTTCATCTTTAGATATGCTACTAAAAAATGCACTGAAAGATGCTCCAGGTTTTCAAGAATTCCTGATCAACCAGACAGGCATTTCTCCCCAGGTGGCACAAGAGTTATTAAATGCCAAACTCGACCAGCAACAGGTAAAGCAATGATTAACATGAACATGTTATCCAACACCTCTCACACTCCAAAGGTCTCTTCAGCTCCAGCTGAGTTGCTCGCCTTCCCCAAAAGGAATTACGGGTCGCTATTTTTGGTTAGCATTTTTCGAGCATTTTCAGAGTTTACGATGTAGACTTTTCTTGTTGATCGAAATATAGTTCTGCATTGAGTCCAACTTAGTAGTGTTTACAACTAATTTAAAGAAGGAAGAACTCATATTTCATAAATTCTCTTGGCAGAATAATGGGAAATGCTAGTCAAAATATGATGTCGAATCCTCAATTCTGTTTGGTTGGCCTTCAGTTGGTTCTGAAGGTCAACTCAGCTGGCTTGGATATTAGTGACACCAAAACATGCTATGTTAGCATCATTTCTGACAAACAAATAAGCAATATGAGTAAATGGTTTGAACCCATGAGTAGCAGTGTTTTGTAGGGTGTTGGTAAAGGTTGGCTGCAGTTACTCAAGGCAATACTCAAGGCCTGAATGACACATGGTCTCAAATGGGACAACTTTGCATCCAAGCTGGAAAGGATGCGATAGCTTATTATTATGATAGGATGATAGCTATGCATTTATTGGCAGATATTTTTCCAACTAAAGTAGTTGTACACCATATTCATGTACTCATTTTCCCTCCAGGTTGGCAGGCTTGTAGAGGTTTTCAACATTCCTAACATCCTTGCGGGTGGTGCTGGAATGTTAGCTGGACTTATGTCAATATTACAAAACAGGGACAGCAACCAAGTGATACAGTGGGCATTAGCTAATTACCAACTAGTTCAAAGGATTTTACAGGTTGGTGTGGTTACTTGATACAGTAGGCTGTGGAATGGATGGATGGAAGGGTGGGTGGGTGGGTGGATGTATGCATGGATGACAGTTGGATGGATGGATGAGTTCATTTGGATTGCGTGTGTGTGTGTGTGTGTGTGTGGATGGACGGATGGACGGATGGACGGATGGACGGATGGACGGATGGACGGATGGACGGATGGACGGATGGACGGATGGACGGATGGACGGATGGACGGATGGACGGATGGACGGATGGACGGATGGACGGATGGACGGATGGACGGATGGACGGATGGACGGATGGACGGATGGACGGATGGACGGATCCATGATGAATGGATTGGTGGTTGAATGTCTTTTCAACAGGCATATTTTGATGTTTCAGGGTCAGAGTTTAACTGGCAATGAAGTAAAGAGGTTACTTTGTGATGATAATTCTCCAGTAGCAATTGATAATCTGATTCAGCTCAGTCAAGGAAACTTGGTAAGTCAAATAATAAATAAAAAGGTTAGAAAAAAGGAAGGGAGGAAGGGAGGGATAGATGGAATGACAGAAGGGAGGGTGGAGAGAAGAGGGATGAAATAATAAAGGGGGAAGGGTGGATAAAAGGAATGAAGAGAGAGAGAGAGAGAGAGAGAGAGAGAGAGAGAGAGAGAGAGAGAGAGAGAGAGAGAGAGAGAGAGAGAGAGAGAGAGAGAGAAGAATGAAGGAAGGAAGACAAAACGTAGAGACTAAGATAGGTACATGTAGTACATGTGCTTGTACACTGTAGTTGCCTGGGTAGTTAACAGATATGCAGAGGTTTCAATAGAAAGCAACTATCAGTATTCAATCGCCGGGTACCTAACTTTATCATACCTTACCAATAGGTAGATTGGGTAGGTACAGTATGTGAGAAGGGTGGTCATTGTGTTGTACTGGTGTTATGATGTCAGTCATTTTTTTGTTACTAGTATAAAGTACTCTTTCTTTTTCATATTGCAGACAGAAGTCAAAACTGCTATCTGTTCTCTGGACAATGCAAAGCTTCAGAATCTGGCCATTGAACTGAGGAAGCAATTAAAAGTGCCAACCTTGCCTAATGCTACAGCAGGACTCAACTTGGTATGTATTTTTTATTTGTCTTTCTTGATTGCCCTCTCTCTCTCTCTCTCTCTCTCTCTCTCTCTCTCTCTCTCTCTCTCTCTCTCCCCTCTCCCCTCTCCCCTCTCCCCTCTCCCCTCTCCCCCAGCAGTTGCTAGGCTTTGGGACATGTAACTATAAATACCTTTTTATTTATAGTTGGAAATACAGAGAAGACTAACTAAGGACCTGCAAGACTTAAATCAAGATGTGAGTAAAGTTCAAGTTTACGTTTTTGTATTTATTGGGATAATATTATACCTAAATATTTAGAAAATACAGTACTCTACCTAAAATTCCTCTAGTCAAAACCATACAAGATTACATGCATTAACTGTGTCTGTAGGACTACAGTTGGTGGATATTTAGGGCTTCGAGATGTCAGATTATTTTAGATCACTTTATATTCTCTTGTCTATTATTTCTTTCTTTACCCAAAATGCTTGGAAAGAATATTGTTATACTGTACTATGAATATGCTGTATACAAAATCCTAGGAAAATATCCAGTCTGAGGAGAATTGTAGCTACAGAATTTGCTTGAACAAGTTGTCTGATTTTGGCCAAAATTAAAGTCAAATTTATTTAGATTTCACTGGAGCGAACTAACAAAATCCAAATTCATGTTACTTAGGCCCAGGCATTGATACCCTTTGAAAAACTACTCTCAGACTACGGGGATGTGTCCAGGATCTTGGCTTCTGGAGGCAATTTCAATGACCTTGTTTGTAGAGGAAGATGGAGACGAAGAAGTAACAGTTCTTCTCCCAGGCGTCAGCAATCTATGCCAAGCGGTTGGAGCCTTGGAGCGGCAGCAACAGCAGCACAGAATAGCACAGGATTAAGATGTCTATATAATGTCAGAACATTTTATCCAAAGTACTTGAAGCAGCTTGATAATAAAACAGCAGCCAAAACTCTAGGTATGGATTGTGTGATATATAATTTTTCCCCTCATCAATTATTCATAATCAATTTGATAAATACCAGCCATGAGGTCTGGATAGGGAAAACCACGCCAGAGGTCTTGCATATACGGACTGAGGCCATAGCCAAGGTCCGTTTTCAAGACCGAGGGCATTATTGTTATTTTGCTATCCAGACCAACTTTAGGACAGTAATAATTTTTTAAGAACACCAGACTGTGAAAAGATAATCACAATAAATTATAATATTAATTTTGTGGTTGTCGATTTTTCCTTCTTGCTGACATTTCTGTTCTCTGCACAAACAGATCAATGTGCCTTGATTGATCCTAATGCCAGGGTTGATTGTGGTTGGCCTGGCATGAAGCCATCAGAGTGCATAAAGATGGGCTGTTGTTTTGATTCTAGTGTGGATAACTCATACTACTGTTTCTATAAACCAAGTGAGTATAAAGTAGTATTAGAATCTGGTAATAATTATTATTGATGTTAGATCACTATGCATATAGTGGTGGTGATAATGGTAGTGGTTGTGGTGATGATGATGATGATAATGATACATGATGATGAGACATGATGATGATGATGATACATGATGGTGATAATGGTTGTGGTGATGATGATAATTTATGATGATGATATCATGATGGTAATGATACATGATGATGGCGATGATGATTGTGTTGATGATGACTGTTGTGATGGTAATAGATGATGATGATGATGATACATGATGGTGATGATGATGGTAACAAAAATCATGAATGATGATGGTGTTGATGGTCATGATGATGGTGATCATATGATGGTGATGGTGATGATGGTTGCATGGATGATGATGATGATGATGATAAGTAAGCAGTCATGATGGTGTCAATTCTAAGAAAATAAACTGAAGAAAACTGTACAAAAATAGAATGGTTTCTGCATGAAACTCATAAACACAATGTGCTAGATTCTCTTCTTGTAATAGTTGAATCATTGTTCATCAAATGCATTCATTTTCTTTTTCAGGAAAAGCCGAGTGTGGTTGTCTAGTTGGCCTGGCGACTCTCAGTGCATCAGGAGTATCGGGGCAGACCCAGAGAGCAGCATTTGATCGTGGTTTTGTACAGCTAGCGCAACTGTTCCTGAAGGGAGAGATTCTCTACACCCCTGACAACCCAACAACAAGAGACATCATCAACAAGGTATAGTGTGTGCTTGTTGTGTGCAGTTATGAAGCACTCAGGGATCTGGAGAACACGAGAGAAGTGTTAGGAGAAGCACGGCCCATATCGAAAATATATTTTAAAAAAATGGGAAAAGGGAGAAAAGTAGTAGGGCTTTAGCTCTACCAGCCCCTCCCCTCGCGCAGTCTCTCAATTCTATGACGATATCTTTTAAACCAATCACAACGTACGGGAGATTACTGCTTGTCCAATCAAAATACTCGAACATGGTACCGGCACGGTAATGACATGGCACGTTTGCACCTACTCCATATTATTATACCATGTATGAAATTATTTATTATCAGCAGAATAAGTATTGGTCTCCGTTAACAACTTCAAACAGGCTCCCATATATGTGTCCCGACAAATTTTTACTTGCTTTTTCATATAACAATGAGGCCTACTCTTAAATTTCAGGTCAAAAGTGAATTGTCTGATATTGGACTGATTGAACAGTTTGCTGCCTGGTGGGTCAATAACTCTGACACCATCAGAGAAAACGTGATGAATGCAAGTCAAATCTACCAAAATGTCATGGAGTTGTACAGAAATATAAGTACAAATATTACAGAAAGAGAGGTGAGGATTTGAATTTTTTTATTTATTATGGCAAAATGCGTTTTACAGTGAGGAACCGTGAACACTTCGAGGTTTTTTTCATACTTTTTTTTCCTCCTTCATCCCTTGTGTGAATCGATTGGAAATATGATTTATTTTGAACAATAAGATTATTTGAGTTCAGTGCTTCATTTTCAGAAGGTATGAAGCAGTAGAAAGTTCATAAAATAAAAAAATAAAAAAAATATCAAGTGTTCATGGTTCGAGTGTCCTCACTGTAAATTTTTTTTCTTTAATGTTGTTCCGAATGAGTTTTTTTGTAGCTTGTCTGTCTCATACCTTGCAAAGAATTGTTTTCGTGGTAAATGTATGTTAAATGTTTCAGATCCATGGATTTGGGCTTATCTTTCTGTCATGTGTGGTTGTGGAAATTTGAGAGGAGATTGTTTCAGGGCATAAATAACATTCGAAAGTCAACATTAAAGTCTTACAAATTCTACCTGAATTTCCACAGGATCTCAGGAATCTGACCAGATTTTTCAACAATGGTATGCTAAGCTATAGTAATTTGGAGCGCTTAGCCAACATGTCTGCCATGATTCCTTCGCTAGCTAATGGCAACAATAGTATGGACTTTAATTTGCTGTTCGACAGTATCGATAACGTGTTCAGGGAAGTCGTTTCTGTCTACAAGTGCATTCAACATGAGTATTTCGTTGGGTATCCAGACGAGGACACGTTAGTGAGACGAGCACTGAACACATCAGAGACTCCTGTGATTGCAAGTAAGTTTGGTTTTGCATAATTGAGAATCAAAGGTGGTGTAGTGGTAGTGCACTCCCCTCTCACCTCTGGGGTCTCTGGTTCGATTCCCAGTCTCGGCATCACATGTGGGTAGAGTTTGTTAGGTGTCTCCCACGATTCGGAGGATTTTCTCTGGGTTCTCCAGTTTTCCTCCTACGTAAATCGTAACATGCTAAATTCCTATTCTGTGAGTTAGCGGTGCTCTGGCTTTCATCACTGAGCCCAGAGGCTGTTTCAGGGTATTCATAAAATTTGAAGTTTTTTTAATTTTTGGGCCAGCAACAGCTAACTATGTTGGCATGGTAACGTCGTGACATAAATAAGTCGTAATGTATTTGATTTGTTTTCAAAGGTCTGGTTTTTGAAAATCTTAATGGTGGTAAAATGCCCAAACACGTCAAGTACAAGATACGACAAGATATCGACTACACCCCGAGGACCGACAGAATACGAGGATGGTAAGAATTTTTTGTTAAACTTGTGACTGATTGACTGACCAACCGACCGACTGATCAAGTGACCGACGAAGGGACAGACAGACAGGCAAATGGATGGACAGACAGACAAAAACAGACAGGCAGGTAAAGAGGCAGACAGACATACAGTTAGAGAGACAGGCATACACCTAGACAGACAGGTTGGTAGACAAGGACAATGATAAACGTGTAGTCGAAACTTGATGACTGACTTAAAAAAATTGAAAAAACCTTTCTCAATATTCATTCATTTTCTTCCAGGTACTGGCGACCAGGCCCTCGCGAAGGATTTGGCAGCAACGGATATCTGAACTTCGGATTTCTGTTTCTCCAAGATTTATTTGACCGTGCACTATCAAGTGCAATGCTTAATGAAACTATCTTCGAACCAGGAGTCTATCTACAGCCGTTCCCTTATCCGTGCTACATTTCCGACAGGTAACCTTTTCCCCATCCCCACCCCTCCTGGGGAATCAAGGGTGGCGTAGCGGTAGTGCACTCGCCTCTTACGTCTGGGGTCTCGGGGTCGATTCCCAGCATCACTAAATTCAAACTCGATCTGTAAGTTAGCCGTGCCCTGATTTTTTTTTGTTAGCCTGAACTTAAGGGAAGAGTCATTGTTAGAGGAGCTGATGATAGATACAAGACTTTTGCGCGCTTATTCTCAAGGGTTTTCACTTCGACTCTTGTTAATATACTGAACATATTTCTACTCGTTTTATAGGTTTGTTTGGTACATCAGTGGACCCATGCCACTGCTCATGACATTGGCCTGGATATACAGCGTCGCCATGATCATTAAGGGAATCGTGTACGAGAAAGAGAGAAGGCTCACCGAAGTCATGAAGGTATGTAAGGGCCGTTTGGCGGCGATTTTTCGGCGAGTTCCTGTGGATTTGACGCAGCTTTCGCTCTCAAGCAAGCGTGCGCGCTCTTGAATTTCTCTCATACAGCTGCAGTTCGACCCTTCTGAGAGTCATAAGCGAAGCAAGTGAGAAAGAAAAAAAGCGAATGTCGAAGCCGCGAGAACTCGAGCGCTTGGGATCCTGGTTGGGCTGCCTGTGCTTTATTTAGCGCGCGCCGTTAAATACAGAGACGAAGGACTTTGCGAAAATGTAAAGCTCTCGCTACACCAGTTAAACTCCCTTTTTTCTAACTCTAGGTGATGGGTCTTGGAAGGACAGTCCATTGGTGCGCATGGTTTATCAACAGTTCAGTAATAATGCTCATAACCATATTCCTTCTGGTAATCACCATGAAATATGGTAAAATACTCCAAAACAGTGACGCCTTTATCGTGATTATTTTCCTGGTGGTTTTCATGATATCTACCATCATGATGTGTTTCCTGATCAGCGTGTTCTTCTCGCGCGCCAACGTGGCTGCAGCCTGTGGTGGAATCATATTCTTTGTGACGTACTTGCCGTACTCGCTGGTCCGCTGGTATGAAGCATTTATGACGACGAGCGAGAAGGCAGTCGCGGTAAGTAAATAAGAATTAACAGTGGAATCCACCAAATAGCTCTTCCCCCACTGCATTCCAATTGGAATTTAGAAGATGATTTTTGAGGAGGGAGGAAAAACCGGAGAACCCGGAAAAACCCTCGAAACACAAGAGAGAACCAACAAACAACTCTACTACCTGCTGACACTGCTCGTCTCTATTCATAGTACTTAATGTACACCACTGAAACCTTTGAAGGAATCAAGGGTTGTCTAGTGTTAGCGCCCTTTCCTCTCGCATACAGAGATTTTGGGTTCGATTATTCCTGATCCACATTCAATTAGAGGTAGTTTGGTTCGCCTCTCCCATGTTCTGAGTTTGTTTTTTTCGGAATTGATTTCCTGAAAACCGATCAACCCAAAGTTATCCTCGTTTTTATTTCTTTATTCTTTGCATTAAACTCGTTATTACTTTTTTCCAGTGTCTCTCCTCGACTACAGCATTTGGCGTAGCCTGTTCTTACTTCGCCAGGTACGAAGAACAAGGCGTAGGAATCCAGTGGTCAAACTTCTATTCCAGCCCCATAGAAGGCGATGGATTTAGCCTTGGCTACGCCTTGACCATGATGATGGTCGATGCTGTTCTGTATGGGATTCTAACATGGTATATCGAAGCTGTCAGACCAGGTACTATAAAGCATACTTTTAATTTATTTTCATTAACTGACCTTTCTTCCTAGTTCTGCATGATTCTACCAAGGGGTTCCAGAGGTTCTATTTCGATTCCCGTGGGTTTAACAGCAAACAGCAAAAGCCGGAGCGAGAAAAAATAACCTCTGGACCCCAGGGTAGCATGATTCCAGTAGTCATTCTCAATGGCATGCGTTAAGAGATTATGAAGTAAGAGAGCACATCTCCCATATAATGGTCTATCCCCATAAAATTATTTGAAAATCTATTTATTTTTCTCTGCGCGCGCAGCCTGAACTGAATCAGGAATCCCATGATAAAATATTTCTGGCTGCGCGCGGAGCTAAAAATAGATTTTCAAATGATTATCATAGGGCACGGAGATATGCACGGAGAGTACCAACGTCAACAAACAACTCTACTCACATACGACCACTCCCCGCATTTCGAAGTAAAATAAATACCTTTGCCATTGCTTTATGATTAGATCTTTCCTCACAGCCTTGACATAGCAAGTATCGTATGCTTTTATTTATCACTCTAAGACAAAAATTATTCTACATAATCTCTTGTATAGGTCAGTATGGTATCGCCAAACCTTGGTACTTCCCATTCCTCAAGTCTTACTGGTTCCCTGATAATCAAAACTCTGGGCAGCATTCGAGTCACAATTCTAACTCCACTACAAGATCCCAATCTGGACAATCTGGATCTGGTTTTCCTAGAAACATGGTAAGAGCCGGAATGAAAAATATATATTAATATTTCGAAAGCGTATTAAGGGCAACAAAATTAAGGGAATCAAGGATGACATAGCGGTAATTTATTCCACTCGTGTGTAAGGCTCGTGTGTATACTAGAAACTACAAGTGACTCGTGGGATGTTCCACAGTATGCCTGGAGAAACCATTGTATAACTTGTATGTACTCACCTCTCACCTTGACAAGGCTTGGAAATACAAGCAACAAAATGGTGCAGCTTGTCGCGCAACATTGTTGCGTTGCAAGTTGCAGAGTAAATGTTGCGCGACTTTGTTGCTCGAAGTAGAATATTTTTACTCTCAGCAACAAAGAAAATTTGTAGGAGTAGGAGTATTTGAAAAACAATGTTGCGCGACAAGTTGCACGGTTTTGTTGCTCTTATTTCCGCGCCATTAATTCTAGCCATTGCATAATATCAAGAGATTATTTTTCATTTTCAGGCTTCTGGTATGGACGAGGTCAGTTTTCACAACGAAGACCAGACCAACGAGGATGTCGCAGTAGAGAGGGAACCGAGTCATCTTCCTCTTGGTGTGTCTATCCGTGGGTTGGTCAAGGTAAACTCAAAGACTTTTGCTCTGTGCTCTTTAAAGCAACTGAATCCATACTACCTTATCTATCTACCTAATTTTCGCGGGACTAAGTTTTCGAAAATTAGCAATCGCGAAAATTAGCGATCGCGAAATTTAATGCCCTGATGTAAATCCTTTTTATGACCCTTAGACCTCGTTTCAATTCTTTTGTTTTAACTCATTTCCGGCTTGTATGAGAGTAAGCGTGTATCTTGATGCCAAGGATGAGGTGAATAGATTTTTCTTGTCAAACAAGAGGGGACATCCTATTACATGACAAAGTATCACTTGTCAATGAAAAAAAACGTTTTTCTTGGAAAAGCTACGTCCATATTTTGGCATTTACCACAGGAGACCCAACACTGCCAAAATGTCTCACTCAAACATTTGAACTTTAGATTTATAAGGAAGGCAACAAACTGGCTGTCGATGGGCTTAACCTCAATCTCTACGAAGGACAAATAACCTCCTTCCTTGGACACAACGGTGCAGGTAAAACAACCACCATGTCGATTCTAACTGGTCTTTATGCACCTACATCTGGGACTGCCATGATCAGTGGAAAGGACATTCGATCTGATATAGATGTTATTAGGAAGAGCCTTGGCATGTGCCCGCAGTATAATGTCTTGTTTGACCAGTTGACTGTTGAAGAACACCTTTGGTTTTACTCGTCGTTGAAGGGGATGAAGAAATCGAACATACCTGCTGAAATAGAGAAGTAAGTGTATGTAGTTAGTAGTAACTTGATGATGGTGATGATGATGATGCTGGTAACGATGAACATAATAAATGATGATAATGATAATGATGATGATCATGGTGGTGATGATTATTATGTTGCTGATGGTGGTGATGATAATCTTGATGATGATTAGATGCTGGTAGATAATGATGTTGCTGAAGATAGTGGTGATAATGATGATGGTAATGATGATAATGATGAATTATGATGGCGGTGATGATAATCTTGATGATGATTAGATGCTGGTAGATAATGATGTTGCTGAAGATAAATTATGTATTTTCTATAAACTATCCGACAACTAAGGCCTTTACAGATCAGATATTATTTTCTTGATTACTGTGTCTTTGACAACAAATACAAGACTAATGTTTTGTGTTTTTACCCAGGTTTCTAAAAGACATCGGTCTAGAGCATAAAAGGCATGAACTTGCAGCCTGTTTGTCTGGTGGAATGAAGCGTAAGCTTTCAGTTGCCATGGCATTTATTGCTGGGTCTAAAGTGGTTATTCTGGATGAGCCCACTGCTGGAGTGGACCCTTATGCTCGTAGAGGCATTTGGGACTTATTGCTGAAATACAAGGAGGGTGAGGATTGTGAAAAAACGTTTTTTGTGTGACGAAAAATATATGGATATCTCAAATCATAAGAAACTTTAATTCATGTATACATCCCATCCACCCATCCCATCCATCCCATCCATCCCATCCATCCATCTGTCTGTCTGTCTGTCTGTCTGTCTGTCTGTCTGTCTGTCTGTCTGTCTGTCTGTCTGTCTGTCTATCTGTCTGTCTGTCTGTCTGTCTGTCTGTCCATCCATCCATCTATCCCTCTATTCATCTATGCATCCCATCCATTCATTTATCTCTACATCACATCCCATCAATTCATCCATCCCATCCCATTTTTTTCATGCACCTCTTCATCCATTCATTCCTTCTGGTCATTCGTGCAATTCCATTCATCCACCCACCTACCAACCAAGTATCTCATCCATGTACCATGTGTTGCTTTCTTTTTTCCCATTTTCCCCTCCCACATGTCCAATCTCTCATCCATCTATTTATTTACTCCAGGCCACCCAATTCACTTATCCACTCATCACATGGATTTGTTGCTTTCTTTTTTTCTCATTTTCCCCTCCCACATGTCCAATCTCTCATCCATCTATTTATTTACTCCAGGCCGCACAATTCTGTTATCCACTCATCACATGGACGAAGCAGATGTCCTTGGTGACCGTGTAGCAATCATTTCACAAGGAAAACTCCAATGCTGTGGTTCCTCATTGTTTCTCAAGGGGCATTATGGCAATGGGTATTACCTAACACTCACGAAAAGGACCCCTGGAGAGCGACCCTCCACAGCTGGCACCATTCGAGATGTTAAGCTGAAACTAGAGGACCTTACAGAGACAAACTCCAGCTCTACAGATGAAGGTGATTAAGAAAACATTTGTAATATAAGAATTTTGTTCTTCTTGTGTTTCTTGATTGTCCTTCTCTTCCCATTGTAACAGTGTTATGTTTCTCCCTCCCTCTCTCTTCTTCTTCCTTGCTTCCTTGCTTCCTTGCTTAGAGAACTCAATAAAAGTGTTGAATCTCATATTTTAGATAAATATTTTCAAATCAATTTCCCTATTATTTTCAGGCGTCTTCCTCGACTCCGTCGATGCGGGCTCCGAACGTGACAGCTTAGGCTCCAGTAACTCGGACCCTCTTCCAACCAGTGACACAGAAGTCTACTGCAGTGAAAACAATGTCAGTTCGTTCATCAAGAAGCACATTCCAACAGCACAGCTTGTAGAACACGTGGGCTCTGAGTTGACCTACGTGTTACCAACTGAAGCTGCTAAGGAAGGGAAGTTCCAAGACATGTTTGACGACCTGGACAAGAACCTGGGAAGACTTCATGTCGGTAGCTATGGCGTGTCAGATACCACACTTGAAGAGGTAAGCTATAATTCCTTGAATAAAGGGAATTAATGGTGCTGGGGGGAATTTGGGGGAGGGGGGGGGGGGGGGGGGGGGGCACGGAGAATGAAAAAGTAAAATGTAGGGGGGAGTAATTTTTTTCGGGGGGAGGGGACCGTAAAAAAAAGTAAAATTTTTGGAAAAAAAAAAATAAGTAAAAAAATACACATACACACACAAAACAATTAGTTACCAAAAATTTCGAGGGGGAACGTGACCCTTCTGCCTCCCTCTCTACGCTAATACAATGTTGGGAATCATGCAGGCAACAGGTGGATTTCTTGTAACAACTACAGCCTATAAATTCATAAGGACAATTCACGATTTCTTTTCTAATTTTTCAGGTTTTTCTTAAAGTAGCCGAAGACGCTATGGATGAGGAAGCAGGTACCTTTAATAATTAATCTTTATTCAGGAAATGCCTACGTCACATAAGTGTTTTACAATAGGGTCCTGCAATCCTGCAAAATCCTGCAAACCTTCCCATCTCATTCTTCTTTACTTCTATTAGTGTTCTTTTCAAGAATCTCAAATTTCATTTTTGCCATTTTTTTTCAGATAAGTTTGCTGCTGAAGTACCCAAGCGTCGATTCAGCTTTCGTCAGCATCTCTTCACCAAAGCGCGCGTGCGTGATAGCTTGTCGGATAAATGTGATTTACTGGATTGTATGGAGGAAGAAAATCCCGGTAAGTGGATATTAAATATCCCCTCTGTATAGTATAGGAAACCTTTTGGAATAAATAAATACCACGAATTGTGTTCGGAACCCATCCAATCAGTTAGTTAGGGAATCAAGGGTGGCGTAGCGGTAGGTCACTTGCCCCTTGGGTCTTGAGTTTGTCTTATGGACTTATGAAATCTCTGTGGTCTTTTTCTCCGGGTTCTCCGGTTTTCGCCCTCTGTAAAACCTTGTGCTAAATTTCAGTTCCATCTGTGAGCTAGCCTAGACTTAGATCAGCCTAGAGGTTGTTTCAGGGTTCGATCTGTGAGTTAGCCGTGCCCTGACTTAGATCAGCCCAGAGGTTGTTTCAGGGTTCGATCTGTGAGTTAGCCGTGCCCTGACTTAGATCAGCCCAGAGGTTGTTTCAGGGTTCGATCTGTGAGTTAGCCATGCCCTGACGTAGATCAGCCCAGAGGTTGTTTCAGGGTTTGATCTGTGAGTTAGCCATGCCCTGACTTAGATCAGCCCAGAGGTTGTTTCAGGGTTCGATCTGTGAGTTAGCCATGCCCTGACTTGGATCAGCCCAGAGGTTGTTTCAGGGTTTGATCTGTGAGTTAGCCATGCCCTGACTTAGATCAGCCCAGAGGTTGTTTCAGGGTTCAATCTGTGAGTTAGCCATGCCCTGACTTAGATCAGCCCAGAGGTTGTTTCAGGGTATCAATAACTTTAAAGGTTCCTTAACTATTTCAGTCTTTGTAGTAAGTCCTTTTTTCTGGATATTTTTTCTTCCAGAAGTATTTCTCTTTCTTCTCTCTCGATCTGCCCTCCAACCTCTCTTCGTAATGCCCAATCTCTTATCTCTTACACGTGTGTCAATAGTTGATTTTCAATCTCGTTCGAGTCCTTTTCCTGGATCGTTTTGGTCTCAAGGTCAGCCTAAAAGCAATTGTCTTGATCATTGTCATGTATGCATACGTCTGCATGCGTTACCTTTCGTGAGCATACTTCTAATCGTAGCCTGAGTGGCTCAATGATCAGCAGAGGAGTGGCCAAGGGGTTGGGTTACGCCCCTCACCTTTGACCCCCAGGTTTTCAGTTAAAATCTTTCCTATGCAGTACAAAAATGATTTTGAGTTCTAATTGCACGATAATCTTTACAAATAATTTTTACTTTTTTGTTAAACCTGCGTTGTCATTCTTGCTGCTACTGCTATTGTTGCGGTTGCTGCTGCGGCTCTCACTCTTAAGCATCAAATCTAACCTCTTCTGCGGATCTAGGAATTAAGTGGGGGGGGGGGGGGAGGGGGAGGAAGGGGGGGGCGGTCATGAAATCAAGAAGATGCACCTTTACAGACAGTCAATCACACCAACATCAGGGGGTCATTTTAAACGAGAAAACAAACTCGGTTCCTGAATCAATAATTTATGATCATCAATAAAGATTGAAATGTTCAAATCAAATCAAATTTTTGATGATTTTTTCTTCAATTTATCATTACAGAAAACGAACTGGAGAGTCCAGTTGATGCCGTGGATGGCAACGATGTGGATGGCACCTTCGACCATGATCAAAAATCCACAGGCTTAAAACTGCTTTTCAGGCAGTTCTGGGCCCTACTCGTCAAACGCTTCCACCACAGCCGCCGGAACCGTAAAGCGTTTGTGTCTCAGATAATCCTTCCTGCTGTGTTTGTGTGCATTGCCATGATTGTAGCACAGATTCGCCCCTTCTTTGAGATGCCTCCCATTGAACTTAGCACAAAGATGTTCCAAGAGTATGAGCCATACACACATTACATGATGTTCTCTAACGATGACCCAAAAGACCCAATGGCCAAGAATTTGACTGATACCTTCCTTAATTACCCTGGAATAGGTAGATACAACAAACATAGCAAAACATTTCCTTCTTAATCGAGGGTTACTGGAGAATATGTACTTTTCGTGTATGTGTTGGGAGGGAAGGGTGGGATTTTTTGGGGGTGGGGTGGTTGGGGAGAATGACGTCGTCTTTCATTACAACAAAGGTGCACAACTATTTCCCGTGGGGTGGATGGGGAGAATGATGTCGTCTTTCATTACAACAAAGGTGCACAACTGTTTCCCATGGGGTGGGGGGTGTGGTGGTTGGGGAAAATGACGTCGTCTTTCATTACAACAAAGGTACATAACTGTTTCCCGTGGGGGAGGGGGTTATGTTTCGAGTGGAGGTGGAGCAATAACCTCTCCTCAAAGGTTCACATCTGTGTTCCACTGGAATCCCTTTCTACCCTCGAGCTTCCTTTCTCTTCGATTTCCCTAAAAATCTAAAAATATTCTCTCTTTAAAGGTACAGCGTGTATAAACGGCTCATGCCCCAAATATCCAATCAACTTTAAGGGAGGCTTGACTCCCCCGTCCAACATCACACCAGATTGCTCATGTGCAACAGGGATGCCTGTCTGCCCTGCTGGGGCCGGGGGTCCAACACCTCAACACTGGAAGTCCTATTCTGGAGACATACTACAAAACATGACAAGAAGAAATGTTGCTGATCATCTTTTGAAGACTTACCATGACTATGTTAAGAAACGGTAAATAAGTTTGAATTGAAAATATAACCAGTTTGATTTCGTGGTCGTGGTTGTTGCTGCTGTTGTTGTTGGTGTTGTTGGTGTTGTTGGTGGTGGTGATGTTGTTGCTGCTGCTGTTGTTGGTGTTGTTTTGTTGCTGTTGTTGCTGCTGCTGTTGTTTTGTTGCTGTTGTTGTTGCTGTTGTTGGTTTTGTTGTTTTGTTGTTGTTTTGTTGCTGCTGCTGCTGTTTGTTGTTTTGTTGCTGTTGTTGTTGATGTGAATTTTGGTGTCATTTTCTCGTCATAGTCTTTATGTTTTAAACTGTCGCTCTGTTCTGTTGCTGGCGTTTTGAATGAGGGTGTCGATGGTGATGATGATGACGACTTTTATGGTGATAATGATGATAAGGACGATAAAAAAAACATTTCAAGACCCTTCCTGTAATTTTACTATCCTATCTTTTAGATATGGCGTCGTAACGTTTGGCGACAATTTTCGTAATCTCCCTGACAACATTAGACTTGCACAAGACCCTGCAACAAAGAGATTGGTTACTGCCCGAAATACCAAGGTATTATACAGTCTCCTTAGAGTCCAAATTATACTGTGCAGGTTTGCACTACTTACCTTGGAATCTTTTACCTCTGCTTTTTAATGGTCAATAACTCTTTATTTTTTCAATAATTGAAGGTTAATTTTTGCATCATTATTTTAATTTCGCGGTTTTTTTTTTTTTTTTTTTTTTGGAAACCGCGATAATTTAAAAAGTGTGGCGAAAATTTCCTGCAATAAGGTAGTACAAACCCTGTTTGACACTCACGGATATTTTGTTGTTTGGTGAATTTTCGTAGGCCTGGTACAATAACAAGGGATACCATGCTGTACCAACCTTCTTGAACGTGTTGTCCAACAACATCCTACGCGCTAAAGCTAAAGAAAAAGGATATAATCCAACACAGTTTGGTAAGAATGGACAAAGATGATCCCATTAGAGCAGTTTTCTTATGATTTATAACATGATTTTGATGCTATATTTATAGGAATATCTATCACTAACCATCCAATGAACTACACCAGAGAACAGCTCAATGACCAGACTATGTAAGTATATTCATTTCCTTACAAGTCAGCTAATATGGTGTAAAGCTAGTCGCGCGCTTTGCCTCCAAAGGCTTCCTCCATGCTTGCATTGTGCTTTGCATTCTGAATGTTCTCATAGCTACTCACTGATCAAGATCAAAATTGCGACAAGTAAATCGGGCAAAGACTATTTTCTTAATCTAAAGCAGCCACCGTATGGTTGATACTTTACCATACATTTTTTTTACCTCAGCCAGTCGTTCTTTAGCTTGCATTTTACACAACCATAGATTAGGTTGCAGAACTTCCATTTAGAGCAGATTCTGCACGACTGTGAAACGTGACGACACGCAGCACGGTCATGGTACGGAATTGACACATCATTTGAACCAATCACAGCGCGAGATATCACTGCTCAGCCAATAAAAATGATTTGACACAGCACCGTCACAGCATGACATGCCTGTCATGTACGTCTTTTCACTGTCATACAAAACTCGCTCTATACTTTGCTGTATTGATTTCCTCACATTGTTTTATTTTCTTCACAGTATTAAACGTGCTGTCGATGTCCTGGTGGCTATTTGTGTAGTCTTCGCCTTGTCCTTTGTTCCCGCCAGTTTTGTGGTATTCTTGGTCGATGAGCGAGCTACCAAAGGAAAACACTTACATCTGGTCAGCGGTGTTAGGCCATATGTCTACTGGATAGCCAACTATGTCTGGGATATGGTTAGTCTATTGATGTCTTTGCCCTGGGTGTAATGTTTTCCCATTACGACCAAATGTGATTCTTTTGAGAATAAGATTCTTTATTTGAGATGTATCCATATTCATGTGTCTTCTCATGCACAACCGTTAAACAAAGAAATGATACTCTAGGGAATGACACGTGGTGTTGAGAATAAGATTCTTTTTTTGAGATGTATCCATATTCATGTGTCTTCTCATGCACAACCGCTAAACAAAGAAATGATGCTCTAGGGAATGACACGAGGTGTTGAGAATAAGATTCTTTGTTTGAGATGTATCCAAATTCATGTGTTGTCGAAATGCTGTTATTAAAGTTGAGCCATCATCACACAAGTGAGGCTGTCGGGTCAATACAATGCTTGTTGTCTGATTAGCATTTCATTTGCATGCATCCGTAATAACTGCTATCCACAACCGTTAAACAAAGAAATAATACTCTAGGGAATGACATGTGGTAGGTTAACGATAAACTGGTGAAAATCTACCACCAAGAGTCACAGGGTATTATTTATTTGCTGATATCCGAAACTTGGCCATAAGCTATGTCTTGATTTTTTGAGGTTATGGCGTTATGATTTCATACCTCTGGGATAGGGTAATGGTTGCACAAAATTTGTTATGAATAAAATAATTATTCTAATTTTAATTGAATTTTTCTTTTAAATCTTAAATAAATTGTTTCTTACATTTTTCTTACTTTCTTTATTAGTGCAACTATTTGATTCCTGCCTTCCTGTGTGTGCTCATCTTCTTGGCTTTCAATGACGAGTCATATACATCTGCCATGAACTTTCCTCCCACGCTCTGCTTGTTACTACTGTATGGGTGAGTGGAGTTTAATTTTAATGCATTCAAAAATCAAAAAGTTGTTGTGGTCCTATAACCGATCGGTGAGACACACCCTAGCCGTTTTACACCTGTCATGAATTTTTCTCCCACGCTCTGCTTATTACTACTGTATGGGAGAGTGGAGTTTAATTTTGGTGCATTTCAATTCAAAAATCAAAATGTTGTTGTGGTCCCATAACCGATCTGTGAGGCACACCCTAGCCATTCATATACACCTGTCATTATATTTTTCTCCCATGCTCTGCTTATTACTATATTATTAGTGAGTGTAGATTCCGGAAGTTCCAAAACTGATCCTTGAGGAACACCAATTGACTTTTGTTTGACTGACCTTTAAACTGCTCTCTTTCAGCTGGGCCATCACACCATTGATGTATCCGGCATCGTATCTCTTCACCGTGTCAAGTACAGCGTATATTGTCCTCATCTGCCTCAATCTGTTCATCGGTGTCAACTGCACATTGGCAACATTCATTCTGGAACTCTTTGAAGATGACAAGGTTTGAATTGACTTCCTCCACAAATTTTCCAGACAAAATAGAGTAAAGAGGGACAGAGAGAAGAAAGGGCTGGGTTAGCAAACGTCATTCAAGCGTTATTTGAAATGCGTAGCAGTCACTAACGTAACTTAATATTTATTGACATTGACAGGAGTTGATGGATATTAATGATTGGTTGAAAGCCATATTTCTCGTCTTCCCGAACTACTGCCTTGGACGAGGGCTTATCGATTTGGCTAAAAACCAGTTCCTTGGAATCTTTGATAGATTTGGTATGGTGTAAATGATTTTGATCAATCTATCTATCCATTCCATTCCATCCCATTCATCACTTTATCTATTCCATCCCATCTCATTCCATCCGTCCATCCCGTCTCATTCATCTAACCTAACCCATCCAATCCATTTATCAGACCCATCCTTTCCATCCCATCTCATCCATCCCATCTCATCCATCCATCCATGCAGCCTGTCCATTCTTTCTTTCATTCATCCATTTATTCGTTCATTTGTTCATTATCGAACCTATTATTCTTTTGTATATCATTTCGATATCTTTTTATTATATTCAAGCTATTAAATAAGCCCTCGATTTTCAACCTTCACTTGATCGCACAAGTCAGTCTCTAAATACACTTGCTGTTCCTACTTTCAGGGCAAAACCTCGTAAGACCAGCGTTCAGTTGGGACATCACAGGACGCAATATTTTTGCTATGATCATCCAAGGATTTGTTTTCTTCACGATCAACGTTCTTATTGAATATCGCTTCTTCGTCAAACCAAAGTAAGATCCAAACCCTAACACCCTGAATGATACACCTTCCTGAATTCACTTTATTGACCACAAAACAATGGCTCCAAGTTGAAGGTTGGACTTGATGTGTTTATACATTTACTGTATTTTATCACGTCCAACCTCGACTTGGAATCATTGTTTCGTGGTCACTAGAGCAAATTCCAACAAAGGTTATTAGAAATTTGAAGAAAAAAAAAGATTAATACTTCATTCTTAGGTTACTTCAAATCGTCTCTTTGTATCTTATAAATCCTTGATAGATGTTATTGCAATTGAAACCTGCAATAATGTAAAAGTTATGTGAGGTTAAGGGGTCAGTCAATACGATAAAAGCCGGCCCAAAGCACTGGCAACCGGTCGAAGTTCTATTATATAGGCGGCAACCCAAGTCGATTTGTCCAGTTGACGCTAAATAAAGGTTGATCGCTTGGTAGAGGTATAAGTTGGTGCAACTCGCTCTTTGGGACTTTCTCAATTGGTCGCAAACTAGAGGTTGGTTGCTTAACAGAAGTTCATTCTTTTTATCTGTTTCGATTTTGCAGACCAATACAAAACACAAACAACCAACTAACAGAAGAAGACGATGATGTCAAACGTGAAAGGCAACGCGTCGTTAATGGGACAGGAAGTTGTACTGACGCCATGAGGCTTGTCAACCTGACCAAGGTATCTCAACATTCATCCATAAAATCTCAGGCTAACAATCTGATGTACAAAGTCGTGGTTTTCCAAATGTTTTCTGTGCGGTTCTTAATAATAGAGAGCTTAAGATTCGCGTTTTTTTCTCCCGCAAACGGCAGATGTGACCAAGTTTTCCCTGTATTTCACTTTACCTTTTGTAAACTTTCTTAACGAAAAGAAATATGATTTTGTATATCTACGACTTGGAGATTTTTGCGATTCCTTTTTACTATTTTAAAAGAATTATCCGCTTACGCAATTTACACGAAACGCTCTTTCAAACGTCGTACGAGTACGAAGTTCTTGACAAACGTTTTCTTATTTTTTATAAGATTTTCAAGGTTCGCAAGAAGACTAATGTAGCTGTAAACAAACTATGTGTTGGTGTCTCTAAGGGAGAGGTAAGATACTTCGAGTGACTTCTCTCTAAAAATAAGGTGTTAGATTTAAACTTTCTCACTAACTAAGAGGAATCAATGGTGACGTAGCGGCAGCATACTTGCCTCTCATCTCTGGGGTCACGGATTTGATTCTTGACTCGGCATCACATGTGAGTAGAGTTTGTTACGTCTCCGGCACCCTTGATTCGAGGGTTTTCTCGGGGTTCTTTGGTTTTTATCCCTCCGCAAAACCTAACACGCTAAATTCCAATTCTGTGAGTTAGCCATGCCCTGACTTTCACCACAGTCAGCCCAGAGGTTGTTTCAGGGTTCGATAAAATTTGACGATTTTTCCAAAGCACTTCCCTAACGCAAAAGGTAGTTTAGTTTTACATCGGTTGTTTCTTCAGTTCGTAATTCATATTGTTTATTGTGTATAGTGTTTTGGTTTGCTTGGAGTCAACGGTGCTGGCAAGACAACCACGTTCAAAATGCTGACTGGAGATATCCCTGTAACGTCTGGAGAAGCATACGTGAATGGTTACAGGTAAAGATAATAGACCTTATTTGTCTTGGCCACTTGTGGAGGAGGAGAGGGATTATAATTTTCAACCCATTTCAATACCCGAGAGGCTACTGGTTTATTAATAGAACTCTTTATCTTAGACGTTGTTTCAGAAGCAGTACTTCTTATTTTACTTTACTCAGCCTTCCCTCCTCTCCTCCTTTCCCCTAAATGACCATGCAAGTGTAATAGACCTCTTTACCTTGGGCGTAATGTTTTTCTATTTCAGACCACGTGTCATTCTCTAGAGTACCATTTCTTTGTTTAATGGTTGCGCATGAGAAGACACATGAATATGGATACAACTCAAACAGAGAATCTTATTCTCAAGAGAATGACACGTGGTCTGTAATGGGGAAACATTGCACCAAGACGAATTAGGTCTATTGCAGATTAGCTACCTTAGTTTCGTTTTTCTGTGGGGAGGGGGTGGGGGAAGATGTAAATCAACTTCAATATCAAATTGGATAAAAAGTGTTTGGAAATCCTGGAGATTTAGCTGACAGTTACTTTAAGTGTGTTAAGAATAAATTATAAAACATTCTGTTTTTCTCTTTGCAGTGTTCTATCAGACATCCATGCTGCACACCAGACCATGGGCTACTGTCCTCAGTTTGATGCACTTGATGAACTACTTACTGCAAAAGAGCATTTATATCTATATTCACGACTGAGAGGCGTTCCAGAGGACGACATTGAAAACGTAGGTTGCCGTGTACTATCCGTGATGTTTGACTTAGCATGAAGCAGCTTCTTCAGCAGAGCGCAATGGACCTCTAGCTGGAGCGTAATGTTTTCCCATTTCAGACCACGTGTCATTCTCTAGAGTAGCAATTCTTTGTTTGCCACTGTTTACCACTGAAATCGGGTTACACTGACGTCAAACAAGTTGTCCAATACCTTTACAGACTATAATTGACAGCAGTGTTTTGCCCGATTTCCATGTCGCGACTGTTGTTTCGATCAGCAACGTGAGAAAGAGATTTTTCTTTTCGCAAACAGGTTGTCAAGAATCTGATTCAAAAAATGAACCTAACGCAGTATCAGGATGTCTGTGCCGGGAAGTACAGCGGAGGAAACAAGAGAAAATTATCCACTGCAATAGCATTGGTGGGAAACCCAGCTATTATATTCATGGTAAGTTAATAAGAGATGTCAGAGAGTGTGTGTAATCCCAATGATGGACCACTGTGATGTCACGGTCAACACATGCTCTGGGAAAGGGGGAAGAGAGGGAGGAGGAGGATGAAAAGAAGGTGGAGAAGAAGAAGAAGGAAGAGGAGAAGGGGAAGGAGAAAACGCTTTACGCATCAATTTATTAGGGTTTCTTCGAAAACGTGAAAAAAGAAGTCAAGGTATCCGCCATACTGTATGTGGGATCGGAAGTTTTGATAGGTTGGATGCACATGGTCCATGTTCAGTTTTTCCCATTAAAATCATCATAACTATCACTGATCATCATCATCGTCGCCATCATTATTATCGGTATCACCATCACCATCATCATCATCACCACAACTATCATCATCATCAACTTCACCACCATCAACACTATCATCACCATCATCACCATCACTACTTAAGCCGTCATTAACCATCCCCATCAGTCTCATCACGATTATCGTCATCAACATTATCATCTTCATCAATAACAACTGTGTTTTCGTTGCCACCACAGGACGAACCGACCACAGGTATGGACCCAAAGGCACGTCGATTCTTATGGAATATCATCACAGGCATCGTTAAGGAAGGAAGAACTGTCATCCTCACTTCTCACAGGTAGAAAACCTTGTTCTTGTGGGTGCAATTTTTTTTATCCATTTCATTCCCTTGAAAATAGAGGGCTTTCACGGCGGCAGCCATGTTGTAGGGCAGGAACAATGCGTGACGTTTTTGCTTGACAAGATTTAAGCAAGATTCTGTCATCCAACATGGCGGGAAAACCCTCTTCCGCAAAAATCAACTTTTATAGGAGCAGGCGTAGCTCAGATGGTTAGTGCGCAGCCTTTGGAGCAAGAGGTCCATAATCTTTGTTGTTATTTTCCAGCATGGAGGAGTGTGAGGCCCTTTGTAACAGAGTAGCCATCATGGTTAATGGTCAGTTCAAGTGTCTAGGAAGCCCACAGCATCTGAAAAACAAGTAAGTAGCTGCATCTAAGTGAACGATTAGATATCCGGTTACACTTGCACGCTCACAGGGTTCCGTATGAGTCCTGAGCATATGTTAATGATTACAACACTTTGAGCGGTTTTCGTTGAGTGGGAAACGATACGGCAAATTCGTAGCCGTACTGTAGCCGTACCGTATCTTACCGTAGCTGTAACTACGTGTACTAGAAGACACTCAATTGGAAGCCATTTCAATGTTACGGCATGCCGTACCGTGTACGTGCTGTAAGTCAGTACCGTACGTTTCCCAATCATACGATAACCATTCTTATTGGAAGCCATTTCAATATTACGGCTTGCGGTACCGTGTACGTGCTGTAAGACAGTATCATGTTTCCCTTTCATACGTTAAACGCTCTACATTTTTGAAACTCGTTTACGATACGCAAGTTACCACGACTTGCTTAGAAATTTCCAGTTCATGATTTTATTAACCAATCTTTTTCATTTAAGGTACGGTGATGGATATACAGTAGTGTTAAGGGTCGCTGGTCCAAACCCACAAACAGAGCAGGTCTCTGAGTTCATCATGACAGTCTTTCCTAATGCTATTCTGAAGGTAACACCACTAAAATCTTGCTTCACTCTCTTTTTTATTTTTTTAACTTGTGGATAAGCGAAGCATAGAAACGGGTTATTGTGAGGGGTCTGAATATGGAAATGTGTCACTCGCTCAGTAAGATGTTGGCGGATTGATATTTTTAAAAACGTTTATCCATTGTCTTATGAAGGTTACATGAAACTTTGCTTTCTACAAATACGAAGTTCTTGTTGAATTTTTTTCGCTTTTCCTTGGTTCTATGTTGTTAGTAATAAGTTTCATTCTTCTTTTGCCTTCATTTTTCATTGCTTTTTAAACTTTTCCTTTCTTAATTGAAATATTGTTACTTTAGTATGCATATTATTGCATTAAATGGTCTAATCATTCCACCAATTTGACATTTTTTCTTCTAGGATAAACATCAAAACATGCTGGAATATCAAATCCCTTCACAAGGTCTATCAGTGAGCAAGTTGTTTGGTCACCTTGAAGCAAATCGGAAGATATTTAACATCGAAGACTATTCTGTCTCACAGACCACACTCGACCAGGTACGAGAAAAAGTTCTCTCGCATAAAGCATTACCAGTGGTCCTTGTCCTTAAACTTTACAAACATTTGCCATAACCCTTGATGGTATTTATTTTAATACATTTTTCTCCAACTTGGTCCATTAAAATGCATTTTGTTTTGTTCTCAGGTATTTATTAACTTTGCCAAAGACCAAAACGATGGGATGGATGAATTGCAGGTCAATCGAAGCCGCCAACACAACATTGAACTGACAACAATGCGCTATACTCACTTGATTGATGGGGACGGATCTGAACTCACAGTTAATGTCTAATTTCTAATATTCTTCACTTTTGAAGAATAAATAAAAGAAAAAATAATTTAACTGCCTAGCATCGATTGCAATACTTTTTCAACTCCAACAATCCTACTTGAAAAAAATTATACTTAAGAGAAAGACACAAGAACAACACAAAAAAGGAATGACCCACTTAACACTGTTTCATAGGTAGTTTTTGCAGATGTAGTTTTAGAAGCAAGTAAAGGATGTATTATATAGTCTTTTTCTGAACCATTTTAGACATAAGAAACAATTCTTATCCAAGTGGTCCTGTCATATCATAGATGTAAACTTTTTGAAATAATAGAATTTTTAGCATAGTAATATTATCCATGTTTTACTAATTTGATATGCCGATGCCAGGAAAGCTTTTGAATTCCCAGAGCGACTTTCCTTTTGTTAAACTTTATGTTATATATTTACATATCATTCCTTTACGTTAGTTTCATAACACTGACGAGGCTCGACCAGAGCGAAAAATATTATCCATGTTTTATGTAATACAGCACTTTTCATAATTCTGCAACCCATCGATTCCAGTCATCTGGCGTTTTGGCTTCAGTCAATCAATTTTATAACAGCCGAGTTTATTCCGAGTGCAGATGATAAAGAAATTCTCAGGTGAAAATGGCTGCCTTGTCACAGGAATTTTCTTATACTCGATCAGAATGAACTCGGCAGGTTGTAAGTTTGATTGACCGAAGCCCAAATGGCAGATGTTTGGAGTCGGTTGGGTCGCAGAATCATGAAAAAGCACTGGAAGTGGAACATTTCATTGCATATTTTTTTATTATTTTAAGTACGAAATTGTAGATCTGGAAAGTAACACAATTCTTCTCAATCTGAAGGGAAGCAGAGGGAAGGGTGAAACAAAGTTTAAAGGAATATATTTATTAATTCTTAATGGGATGAATTGAGGGAAATTGTGTCTATTTTCTGGAAATAGGATCAATAGAATTGACTCATTTTTAGTGAAATGTCAAGGGTTAATACCCAATTACAATAGTCGGCTACACTGCATGACCTTAAGGTTTAGTTGTAGTAATATATAAGCATGTACATAGTATAATTTATGCTTTTCTGTTTACATCTGTTAATCATTTAGTACACTAGTCAAGAATATTTTTTATCTCACAAAAAATCAACTTTTTACTTCCAATTTGATCTGACATTGAATGCTTTAGTTAAGATTTCACTGCATTATCAGTGCTTGCATTTGCAAGCATCTTACGAGCATGTATGCTCACATACCTTTCCTTTTCCAGCAAGTCATGTGTAGATTGCCTTCTTTCCGAAAAGGGGCATGCATGCACATACAGAGAACGATTATTTTGCATGGGTGTAAAGCTTGCAAATTATTGTGCTTTGGTACAGCTTGTATATGCATGCACCATATGGAAGAGTTATGCCAGATACTTATGGGTCTACAGTGAGTATAGCTATGGCCAATATCAGATCAATTCATCAGGAATTATTACAAGCCACCTCCAATAATCATCTGCTAGTCTTGATCACTTACCATTTCATAATTATTGTTTTCTGACTTTAATTTACATTATAAAGACAGACGTTTTGGCACACACTCAAGCCTTCCTCAGTGTCAAGCCATTAATGGTTGATCACTCACCATTGAGCACTAGTCATAATTCATTCATCCAATTGATTACTTGATCAAATAACTCTACATGCCTCATTCTAGTTCAACTAAAGTATTACTGTTGTGAATTATATAACTTATTATAATTTTCATTGCTGTAGTGTTTTAAAATAGATGTGAATCAATAAAATATTCATGAATACATCAACGTCCACATAAGTATTTTCTTTAATTGTGTATTTCTAATTGTGTAGTAAATATTTCTTAGTATTATTTTCTAATGTGCTTGGTACATAACACCTTACAAATATGGCACTATAGACCTCTTTACCTTGGGAGTAATGTTCTCCTATTTCAGACCACGTGTCATTCTCTTGAGAATAAGATTCTTTTTCGAACTGTATCCATATTCATGTGTCTTCTCATGTACAACCATTGAACAAAGAAATGATACTTTAGGCATTGACACATGGTCTGAAACGGGAAAAATTTTACGCCCAAGCTAAAAAGGTCAATTCGGTAGCTCTTTTATTATTCTTTTTTACTCTTCTTGGACTGAGTAGAGGAATTACTTTCCAGTGAAGGTGAACCAAAGCAGTACGGTGACAAAGCATTTTCAATTGAAATAAAAGGGTCTGTTCCCTCTGTCCAGTACAAAGTAACCTGGACGATAGCAAGTACAATGTAGGCAGCCAGGCACATATAGGGGAGAGAAACAGTTATGATTCCTTTGCGGCATATGGTGTAGATGATGCTGACACAGAATGACACCTTGGAATTACTGTAACGAAAATACATTAGATATCAGAAAATCAGCCAAGCCAAGTTATCGTATGCGTGCTTCAATAAATTAAATTTTGAATAATACGATGTAATTTAAGGTAATCAAAAGCAATGAATCTAACAAATATAAATGAAAAACTTACTATGATGGCTTGACAGCTTCATTATTTGCAATAGTTAAAGTTCCACGTATGGAGGCAGCCAGAGGTTCAGTGAGCAATCCAGCAGCACCTAATGTTAAATAATTGAGCATTCCTTACAAAGGGGAAAAGAATTGACAAATCTGGAAAAGGGTCATTAAAGAGAGGTGGGTCCTAATGGTATTTCCATTTAATAAAACCAAGGTTCTGACACAGACTGAGGGAGACTGAAAGAACAGTAGCTATGGAGGTGGCCAATATTCAAATTTGGATGTCAAGGGTGGCATAGTGGTAATGCATTTGCCTCTCACCTCTGGGGTCCCAAGTTTGATTCCCAGACTGGCATTGCATGGTAGATTCTAGGGTTTTCTATGGTTTTCCTCCCTATGCATGACCCAGCATACTAAAAGAGAATTATCAGGTCTTGCGTGACAATTTAGTTCTTAGTCAAGGGCGGATCCAGGGGGAGGGTCGGGGGGGGGTCAGGACCCCCCTGTGATACGTAGGGTTACACTGTATTTAAGTAAATTTAGTATGAATAACACATTTGGACCCCCCCCCCCCCTCCGGGCCCGTAGTAAATTCATATGTCGTCGCACACATCTTTGTTATTTTTTTTTTTTTTTTTTGCTTCGGTGATTCTTTTCAACGTTTGGACCCCCCCCTTTAACAAATTCCTGGATCCGCCCTTGTTAGTCCAACACAAATGAAAATATGATGTTAGAAATATAAGATTAAAAATGTCACACAAGACCTGATAAACCCTCATTCCAATTTCAACTGTGAGTTAGCCATGCATATGCATGCCTGACGTACATCAGACCAAAAGTTGTTATGTTTAAGGGTTCAATAAAATTTGAATGTTGCAATGTTTACCTTTAAGGAAGCCAAAAATAACTGTGATGAGCACAGCATCAGGATAGAGTGATATTCCCAACTCTACTCCCCCTAATATCCCTTTTGCTCTGTGGGCTTCTTTTAACAGGATTATTATGGTCTGGGGAAAAAATGAAACATCTTCCTTAATTTGGATAAATATATTATTGAAACCGAATGTGATTTAAAAAACATGCAGACTTACAAAACAGGGTTTGGATCTCAAAACTTTATAAAAAAGATCTTTAGGACAGAAAAAAGTGAAATACCTGAAAGAGAAAGCTGTATGTGAGTAATAGGAGAGGGAGGGGGTAGAAAATTGGTAGAGGGGGAGCCTTGGAATCGTAGTCAGTCACTCTGAAAAATGCCCTTTGCCTTGCACTCGCAAATTAGCACCGTCCTTTATGGAGCATAAAAATGTTGCCCCCCTTTATTTGCTCAAGCCCCCCTCCCTAAAAATGACTGGTCCCTAAACAGGGGGGGGGGGGGGCCAAAATAATATGGACATACACTCCCCTATGTATCATGCAATGATATCGATACCTACCAAATACCAGTGATAATCATTATTTGTCTCTCATCTTGGAACAACTGAATTAAAGGACGACCCAAGAGAAGGTTGATCAACAGAAGCCCACTAAGATTTGCTATGAGTGTCGACATCCAGCAAGCAAGAGGATTGCTACGAGCATATGTCAAACCTATGAGGAAAGTGGTAATTTTAAGCATTAGTTATATTGTTAGGAACAGACGATAACAGAGTACTGTCAATCAAATAAATTGACAGGGACAGATCCAGGATTTCTTTTTAACAGGATGGCAATGAAAGTGAAAGTAATGCCTAATTCTCACTCTCATTCTCACTGTCAGCCAGCTAACCAACATTCTCATAGGAAGGTTGCAGCCCCCACAACCCTCCCCCTTAACTTGATCCACTCACTGAATGAAAACATTGGTTTAGCATAAAACAATTTACTCTTGTACAGTATATATGCTATAGAAATGATCCCTTGCATGAGATGTATGTGAAACTGGGATCAAAATATTGAAAATCATTTACATGAGAAATGTTTTCAAACATCAGGAGAAGCCTTTTTTTAGTTATGACTGCCAGATTAGCAATAGTCCCCTTCACAGTTCCCTGCACCACAGGGACTGCGGAGCAGGGGGGTTGGGGGGCTATAGCCCCCCCAATAATGGGAGCATGCCCCCAAACCCCCTAGGTCTTCCAGTATTTGGTGGTTGTTAGCCCCCCCCCCCCCCACCCCAATCAAAATTATTAGCACTTACAATCAAAATTATGCTCCGCAGTCCCTGCATGATGAGCTTGCAATGACAAAGACATTTTTTTGATACCTTGAACAATTTATTATTTACATGTCTCTATCATTGCAAGCTCCCCGTTCGTCTCGCTTTGATGCAAAGAACAGCTACTTTTCAAAATGGCGCTGGGAACTGTAAAAGGGATTATGTGAAGGGATTATGTGAAGGGATTATGTAAAGGGATTACGTGAAATCCCTGTGAAAGGGATTATTGACGGAGGATTAATGTCTGTCATACTTAAGTCACCCACCCTAACCCTTAATCAAAGTCACGCAATTCACGCGAATATTCAAACTCTCGATCCACGTACAAAAGCTACGTACTGTAGCTTTATAACACATTTTGTACCATAATCGGACAAAAGTCTAAAGTCTAAAGTAAGAAAAATAAGCTCTTAAGACCCTTCATGAACCTTGACAACCAAACAATTCTATTTAAGCTTACAAGCCATAACTCGAAAATGTCTTAAAATTCCGTCAGGTCCACAAGTCACAAACTGAAAGACACCAACATTAACTGAACTTAAGTTACATGTATGCAGTCGTAATTTCCTTGAAATACAAACGAGGTGAACCAAGACATTTGATCGCAGCTGCTGCTCTTTTGTGTGAAATATTTTAGTCTTACCTATCTTCCTTCGCAGTCCTAACGTTACTATGACAAAGTGGCCACATTGGAGGAGAGGGAAGATAGGAAGGTTGTAAAATCGGTGAGCATAGTCATCGAATATTGCAAAAAATTGCTCCATGATCATCCAAAATCGCTGGACAAATGTTGTTTTTCTTTTACCTCCCACCACCTGGCCTTGTTGCTTTCAAAAATATTGAGCCCGCGATATAAGCTCAGCGGATGCACCATTACCCGCCAAATTAAAATATGCTGAAAACTGAAAAGAAATGGGAATTTTTTCGACTATCATTTGTAATAGATTAATAGATTGTTGAGGATTATTTTATGTAGAGTAAGTAAATCTAAAACTCAATAGACCTTTAGGTTTAATATTCTTTAATGGAATGAGAAAAATGAAGAAAACAAGTGATCAGCAACTAGTTAGTAAACTGAAATCAGCAGTTTCAACCTCATTGGCTTGGGTGTAATGTTGTCCCATTTCAGACCACGTGTCATTCCCCAGAGTATTATTTCATTGTTTAATGGTTGCACAAAGAATCTTATTCTCAAGAGAATGACACGTGGTCTGAAATGGGACAACATTACACCCAAGCCCATGAGGTCTATTAAAAGCAAGTTGTGGTTTGAAAATATACTTAGAGAAGAAGTTTAAACTGACATCACAGTCCACTAATTAAGTCTTTGCTTTGGCTACCTGGCTAGAACCCTTTTCAAGGGACACCTGCCCCTTATCCCTAATTTCCAATAAAATAGTGGCCAAGTCTTGGGTGGATCTAGGGGATGCTTTGGGTGCTAGAGGACCCCATCTTACCAAAGCACAGAGTCTCCTCCATAAAGGAGGGCCATTAAGTATGTTACCGATTACCGATACTGAGTGACATATGATTGGTTCTAAGTATTAACAATGTAACATCACAAGATTGAAATCAAAGCTAGATGTTTATTTACTACTAAAGGTCAGCCGCACTAATGCTGCTATATTCAACAATTGAAAACAAAATAAAGTGTCAGTACTATGTACTCAAATATGGAGGAGACTCTGGTGTCCGTGACCAAAGATCTACTGTATTTCCTCAAAGAATTTTTTTGATTTGTTTTCTTTGTCTTCACTTCTTCTTGTAATATAACACAGAACTTGTTTCTTGGGTATGGATAAGGCAGAGTCCTTGTTTGCCGAGATGTCACATCCACAGTAAACACATCCACGATCTTCTTATTTCTACACTTGAGTACCAAGTAATAGTAACACCACAGAAGCAGTCCAGTTACTTTTTTACAGATGACATTGTCTTGTTAACAGCAGAACAGTTCATCTGTACTCTCTGCATGGTTAGCTTCCCAGCATCGGAATCTTCATGTCCTTTCCTTACTGTTGCTTGGCAATCCAGCTGCAACATCTCAGAATCCAAAGGAATCGCATGCATACCAGATGACTGAAGCTTCTCTTGTAAGGTGTCAGTCATGTTGGATAAGCTGTCAAGATTCGCTAAAAAAAAAATAATAATAACGTTAAAAAAGGTTTTAAGAGCTCAACCTTGATTAGATAAAAGGTAAAAGTCGTACCGCTACCAACCTCGAGCATCCTCGATTGAAAAATAACTTCCGGAGGACATTTGCCTGTGAAGTTTGAAAGAGAACAGCTGATTCATGAACGTCACTTGATTGTATTTTTTAGAAAAAAATTGTAGTCACAACAAAAATAAATAATTTTTGTGGTTCATCTATCAAGAATGGATATAAATACGTACATTCCTTTAAAAAACGTGTTGGCTTGTTGCTGCAGACCCTGTATAATCTCACTAACCGCTTCAAGTTCACTCTGGTTTGGTTTGGCCGCCATTTGCATTATGAAGAAACTGCCGATCAATTATCGATCCTCCCCGAAAGTATATCGAATGAGTCGAAATCAGTCGGCTATGTCTCGTTTGAATTTCGGAATACAATATAATGAGTCATTCATTCGAGTCAAGATGGCGTCGAAGGAACTGTCATGAAAGTTCTAAAACAATAATATATTTTTACTGTTTTCTTAAAGAATTCTAAAGCTCACCTGAATTTCTTGAAGTACATAACCATGAGCTTCCCAGCTGGAGCGATAAAAGAGGCTAATAACCACATTCAAGCTTTGTCCAAGGCGAACATGGAGCTTGAAGAAAGAACGAAAGAACTGTCGGAAGTTCTCCGAAAACAAAACGAAGCACACGCAGAAAATCTAGCCGTACTTCCACTTAGAATGAAGCAAACTTTAATGCAGAAAGATGAGGAAATACAGGATTTACGAAAGACTGTCAAGAAGCTTCAACTTGAAGCTAATGAGAAAGAAATTATGCTGCAACACTTTAAAAACAAGTGTAAAATTCTAGACGAAGTTTCTCGACATCGGGAATCCTTGGAGAGCATATTGGCTTGCCTGGATTATGTTAGAGAGCCTGATTTCGACGAGGGGAATAATAATCTTCCAGATGTATCAAATCCAGTCAGAGAGACTGATCTAACTAATGGTTATTGTGAATCAGAGGAAGAAAGAAGACATCACAAGGAAATCCCAAGGCCTAATCGAATTGATAGTGGAATTGGAGAGGAAAATGGCTATAATAATGAGATTGTTGCGCTTTGAATTCTTAGAAATATTGTTTTTTTTATGGGCTGAATTGTTCTTCAAGAACCAGTTTTTGATTCACAAAATTTTTACAATTTTTAAAAAGGTTTTGCTCATACATAAATTTATTTGTATAATTTAAAATATTCATTCAACCACAATAACAGGTTTGTAATCATTAGCGAGGGAAAAAAAGGCCCTGTTGGCCATTTAAGATGATTTAACAAAAGATGACTAATGTCAAGTCTATTGTAAAATCCAACCAAGATGGCAGTTGTGAAAACAAGCAATTGATATTTTTAGCATCATTGTTACCAAAAAAATAGGGAATAAATGCCATTTTCAACACTGTTTAGCATTTTTATACAATACACTACCCCATCTAATGCCTGAAAAGACTTTTTTATTTTGAGTGTAATGTTTTCCAACATCAGACCATGGTCATTCCCTTGAGTATATTTTTTTCTTTATTTACTAGTACTGGTGTTTTGAAAAACATATCGGACGTGACTCAATCAAAAAATTGTTGGTTACACCCAAGTTGAAAAGGCCTTTGTTTTTATGGAGAGCGCTGATTTGATAGTAATGAAAAAATGTCAAAAAAACCTCCAAGTGTTCATGGTTGGAGTATGTCTGCACTGTAAAGACAATCTGGGACATTCATAATTTAGTTATTGGAAAGGTGTCAAAAAATAAGGTGTGTACACTGTATGAGGGAAAGTCTAATTTCTTAATTGTATAATGTAATATGATACTGATAGGAAGCCACAAAATCTAGGTCTCACCATAGGAATAAAGTAATATAAACTAATTCTTTTTTATTTACAAACCAAACAATCTATGTTCACCATTACAATAAATCTAGTTACCTATATGTTTTTGTGCTTTTTATGTTAAATTCTAAGTACCAGTAGGTCAAAAATTGATCTTCTAAATGACACCAACATTATCATATCTATACCAGTCTACCAAGATAAACTGCTTTGGGATATTTTTCTTGTAATTTTTGCCATTGGACAAAAAAGTGATCAGCAAAATGATAAAGAATTCGTCCTGAAAAGGACAATGTTTCCACTCGGCACATACTTTCGACATATACTATTGTTACATCTTGCAATCCGATGATCTGGGGGGAAATCAAAAGAACAGCAGAAAATAAGTTTTTCTCCTATTTTATGTGTTTGAACCACTTTCAAGAGAAGTTTTACCTTCATGACAATAGCTGCAAAACACACAGGAATGCACGTTCCTGGACCATTACAAATAACCTGTAAAGATAGCAATAAAATAATTGGAGATGTAAAATTTGATATTCCAGAGGCCAAAAATGAGTATACACACAAAACCCTTGATTCACATCAAAACATTACCATTCAAATCTCAAGGCAAAATATTTTAATATTTTAAAAGATGCTTAGAAAGAGCTTTAGGGTAACAGGGCTTAAAATAACCATTAGTCATCTGACTATGTCCAGCTGGAATTTGAATTTGTCTGGTCAAATCTTTGCCTTGCCACTCATTCTGGCCAGTAATGTTAAGTCAGGAATCACGTATGACCGAGCTTGAACTAATTTGCCCATCAACATGAGCGACTTTCTGGCCATTATTTTAAGCCTGGGATAAGTTGTGCACATAAATTTTAACCTACCAATTCTGGTCTGCTCTTGAAAACCAATGGGAAACAAAATATTGTAGCATAAAGAGTTGTAACAAAGGAGGTCAGCCATGACTGAAGCACTTCTCTACTCCTGGGGATTCTTTTGATTTCATAAGCCATTGTTGTCTTCTCATCCTGGAAAACAATGTGTGTTGAAACAATAATAATGCCAAATTAAACAATAACATGTCAATATATACATATTGTAGTTTCCAAAGTTATCAATACCTCCATCAGGAAAAAAAGAATATAGAAATTTAGCTGAAGTTGAAGATGCATCAATGTCATTATTTCATAAATTATTATTATTAATGTTTGGCTACATATTCTGCGAACCCAGGCATTTCAATGGCTTGTTGTGAAATTGGTTTTTCTCTGCTGTCAATCAAAACTAATCAGTCAGTAACTCTTATATTTTTGAGTTGCGGCAGAAAAAAACATTTCACAACAAGCCGTTGGAATGTCTGGGTTTGCAGAATGTGTAAAACTGCAGTAATGTATTACCATATTTTCTGGTTGTCTGTCTTTCTCAAATTTCTCTATCTTGTTTCCACTCATTTTATCTGTATCAGCAATAAGGTATATTCTGGGAGAGTACATAGATGATAATCCACTGACAAGCCTTAAGATTTCTGTTGTATGTCCACCTAAGGAATATATAATATTAAGAATATATTCATTCATTCATCCATCTATCCATCCATTCATTCATTCATTCATCTATTCATTCATTTATTTCTTCCTTCTTTTCTTCTTTCCTTCCTTCCTTCATTAATTCACCCATTCATTCATTCCAGGATGGCATGATCCTTCAATACTTTCTTTTCTTCCATTTTTTCATTCTTTCTTTCTCTCTTTCAATTCATTTGCTTATTTTATTTTATTTATGGTACAGATACGTGCAACTATACGCTTTGATATAATAGTATTGGTTCTAATGTCAACTTCATTATAATTTGAAAAAAAACTTACAACTTTTTTTCATGCAAATGACCTTACCTGAACCAGCAACGATTAAAGTTTTAACCGGATTCTCTCGTTTACGGACATCTCTACGTCTTCGCCCTAAAACCCACCAAACTCTGGCAACCATAGATAGTAAGAAAACAACAAAAATACCAAGAAATACTTCACAGATCACCAAATCTCCTTTGTCCGCCATCTTGGATTTCAATGTTTATCCGCTGGATACAAACTGTAGGCTCAAACCTTAGTAGACACAGGAAGCCCAAATAATAAGTCATAAAAGTTTTCTCCACGTCGAATGCCAGCAACCTTAAAATATAAGAAGATTTCTTGCTTTAAAATTCAAATTCTTTTAATTTTCTTGTCGAAAAAGCAATCCTGAATGTTTTATTTTTTTGCCGTTTATTGTGAGTACGCTGGCGGCTGTAATGCTGGCTCAAAATCGAAAATCTCACATTAATGATTCAACACGTGATAGTAGTCAACTTGGTCATCAATAAACCTTTATCTTTCTGTAAAGATTTTAATGTATGATCACGGCTCTTGATTTTCAAGAACGGAGGGAATTTCAAATAGCTGACAAGAATCGTATCCACGACCCCAGAAATGGATTCAGGTAAAAAGATTTGAATCTAATATTTTCAATTTTATTGTTATGACCGGCTATGCAGGTCGAGAAGGTCGTTTCAAAATCTTTCCTCTATGGGATAAGTGTTTTTTAACCGGCTTTATTTGTCGCCTTCTTATCTGTCAAAAACCTTTTATTTTTGTTCTCTCTAATTGCTGTTAAGTTTATTGAATTATACCATAACCCTAGTGTGTCGACCCATATATAATATATCTTTATCCATTGTTTGGGGCTTATTGTTCTTCAGGTCAGGTATCACGATAGCGAAGTACTTATTGGGTTTCTTTATGCACTAGTCAAAATGTTGCCTTATGCCAGTAGATAAGTCAGAGATTAGTACCCTTGTCATGCAAAGCCTTTGTTTCTGCCCATGCTATTGCAAACTTATCCTGAACCTCTTGGACAAAAATCTATTTTCACCCCACTGCCCTGTGAGAAAATCCTATGTACACAGGAAAACAAATATTCTCAAATTTAGGAGTGAGTGGCTACAGAGATGCACTGAATAAAGCATTTTTTAATTTGTCTTCCTCTTCCTCCTTGTCTTTCTCCTTCATCTTTGCTTTTTTCCTTCATCTCATCATCATCTTCATCATCATCATCAACACCATCATCATCATCAGTATCATGATTGCCATCTTCACTATCACCACCATCATTGTCAATACTATCATCAGCATCATCATCCGTCATCTCTTTCATCACTATCGATCATCGCCAATACCATCATCAGCAATAGCATCATCAGTATCATTGTCATCTTTAAAACCTACTTGCTTAGATCCTCATTGTATTCATTGGTTAGTGGAATACTAGGAAGTTCAATAGTACAAAGGGTGAGACCTTAAGTATTGTTATGGTTATCCTTGTGTTGCTGCTGGCAAGCACTATAGTGAATGGACTGTTTTTGAATGCACAACTTCAGCAATAACTTTGAAATTCCATGGACCTTCACTGGAACAGATGCATAATTCAAAATAATTCCATAGAAATTGAGACTAATCTGTAGCAACAGAGAAATTGATCACTAACTCTAAGTAGCATGCGCAACAGAATTAGAAAACTGAGGTATAGTTGTCAGGGAACGTCTCGTGCACAAATTTATAAAGTATATCTCATTGTGATGCCTGTATAATATATCTTATATATATGAGAACTTATGAAAGTCTAAAAGAGCTCAAAAAAGACATTGTACACTAAGGTTTATATTTAGGATTCCTGTGGGTTTTTCTTCTTCTTTTCTTTGGGCAAGCAATAAAATAAAAATAGAAATAAAAGTAACCTCTCAAACATTTTCCTCGGAATAAATGAACATCAAAACGGCACTGTTTTGAAATCAGCGATGAATTTTAAACAGACATCTTTTAACTTGGTTGTTATGTGGATTCCTGTGTTTTTTTTTATTTCGAGAGAGCCTGGTAAAAAAGTGAGTTTGCGCTTTCTTGATTTTTCGTTTTATGAAACGGCTTTAATTAAATACAATATAAAGGATGAGAATTCAGATATGTTAAGCTAATAATTTTGCGCATTTATCTGTCAAAATGTGCGCAGTTCCATTGTCCAATTCTCAGTTTTAAATCATAAGCGTGGAGCAATTTTAAAATAGCAAGTAACTCAAGCTAATATTAACTTAGAAGTAATGCGTGACGTGACTAAACATTGCATGTCATATTGTGAAGAAGGTTAAAGTCCAGTGGATGGGTTGATTACATTTCCTTCTTCATAAGGTGAGTTATCTTTCGAAATTATAGCCAATCTTTAGTCCATTTTTAGTTGCTTTTCTTAAAATTGCATGCAAGATAGATTTTCGTGATTTGTCGACCATTCCTAGCATATTATATTATGCATGAATAAACTCGTACAATCTCCATTCTTCCTCCATAAGATAAGAACATTACTTTTTCATAGATTATTATAAGTGCCTACTCTATAGTTTCGTTTTATTGTGTTTTAGGAAAGAAAGAGAATGGTCTGTTGGTGTCATGTGTAATTCAGTTTCAGTGTTGTATGTACCGACTGACCACTCACGTACGTCTGCGTCTACCTGTAGCTCGGAATATATCAACGCTAATAAGTAAATAGTTTTATGTTATGCATCCAGTCGTTTTTTCTGTGGTATTTTTTATCTGGGCGATCGTTGTGGCCTTACTGGGAATCTATAAACCCACAACTGGTAAGTTTTGCTATATTTCGTTTGAAGCAAAGCAATAACACGGATCGTGTATCCTGTATATTCGTAATTTATATACTGTATATATAAGCGTAAACATATAGACAAGTGAGTTGCATATTGGTCTACGGGAAAATCATTGGAAATGTGTATAGAATTCATTCTCTATCTGTCTGTCTATGTGTCTGTTCTCTCTACTTTATACTTTCTTTCTTTTTTCACCTTTGCCTAGTTTTCTTCATAGTCATTGTTGGTGTTTACTCAGTTGCCCTTCCTTTTGGGAAGTAAGACTGTACACATTTGGAATAGTATTACAAGGGCAGATCTAGGGGAGAGGTGCAGAGGGTTGTGCTCTCCCCTAGTTGAGCTGATATCTACTGCATAATTTGTGCTTAAGTTTATGAAGAATTCCTGCTTCCTCCCCAGTTATGCTAGTATGGGGTTTATGTTTTTCTCTGTATAAGAGCTCATTTTGACTAGTGCATTCCTTACACAAATGTTTAGAAATATACCTTTATAGGGGGCTTTCATTTATAGGAGGGGGGGGAAGGGTATGAATGTGATATTGTGGACCCCCCCCCCCCCCCCAATAAATGAAAGCCGTCTTAACTTGGGTGGATTATTGTCCCATTTCAGATTTCAGACCATGTGTCATTCTCTTGGGAATAAGATTCTTTGTTTGAGTTGTATCCTTATTCCAGTGTCTTCTCAAAGAAATGATACTCTTAGGAATGACGTGGTCTGACATGGGACAACAAACTGCCCAAGCTAAAAAGGCCTATTCTAGTAATATATTTACATGTAGAATCACTACAACAGGAGAAATAATCCCAGAAATACAATGAGGCATAGTGGAAATATCTAGAAATATGCATCATTTTGGAACAATTCGTTTTCTTTCAGAAAAATGGCCAGTATCTCTAGTATTTCAAGATGCAAAGCTATACATTGGCACAGCAACGGCAAGCTTCATCATCTTTACATTCATAACCTGTTTTATAAGTCCATTCATTTCAAGAAGATACTTTAAGTCATACAACAGCCTGTCACCATCCAAAAAATGTGACTGGGAAACAAGGTAATTTGTGTGCACCAGCTGTATAATATCTTGGCCTTGTCATATAAGCAGGGACCATGTAGAAGGGAGGGCAAGCTTAGTACTTAGTCTCCCCCCCCCCAAAAAAAAAAATTTTTTTTATCCAAAAATGATTTTTTGTTTCAAGTTGCCTATTGCTTTGACATTAGTTTAATGCAATAAATATGTTGCAGTTGCCCCTCGAAACATTGGAGGTTGCATTTCCGAGAGCCTCAATTTTGTTCCCCTGGACCCTTGGGAGACAATGTGAACACTTTTTTAAAACGGTTTTCTGTGAACCATTGTCCTCAGTGTTGCTGTTTTCTCTAGGACATGAAAAAGCACCAACTGATATTCTAGTGAGGACAGCAACAGCAAGGGTGATTGCATGCACATGAAAAACCATTTTGAAAACATGATTGTGTCACTATTCGGCACTGCTGTCTACAATTGTGAATCTTAAGGTCCCTATTATGAGCTGAAACCCTGCCACCAAGAACATACTCAAATTTTTAGGTGCTCTTCCTTTCTGGTGTTCATTTTGACACTTGTAACTGCTCATTTTAAGGGGGCAAGGTTACACCATCCATTTAACGAGCTTCTGCTCAGTCTGGCATTTAATTATTGACTTTTTTTTTATAGAATTGCTTCTAATATCCATGCCGTTTTCGTCAGCTTTATTTCACTTTACTGCTTATTCTTCGACACTGCCACAAATGCAAATCCCATCTGGTAGGTACTATTAAAGTCTACTGGCCTCATAACTTGTCAAAAGAAATTCATCAAAGAACTTCTCCCTCTTTATAGTGCTTCCCAATCATGTGCAAAATCGTTCAATTATCTGTCAGGGCATCTGAAAAAGTGCAGGGGGAAAATTTGGGAGAGTGCAGAAATAATATTCTTAATCTCAAAACCAACTTCGTCGTGACAGCTATTTGAACAATTTTGCACGTGTGATTTGAAGCACTATAACCACAATATTCAATGTGGCACATGTTAATAACTTTTTGTTTTCTGACAATGTCACGGAAAGACTTTGATTGACGTCCACCAAAACCTCATTTTGTCGCAACAGCGATTCAAATAGGTGATTGGAAGGTGTTGTAATCACTTTTTATGGTATTAACAGTTTGGATTCTCTCTTTCAGGAATAATGCGCCTTTATTAAGAATAGGAATTTCTATTACTATGGGATATATAATTGCAGGTATTTCCTTCACCTCTATTATAATAAAATAATAAATAAATGAGAATTAACAGTGGACTCCACCAAGTGGCTCTTCCTCCACTGCATTCCAATTGGAATTTTGAAGTTGATTTTTGAGAAGGGAGGAAAACCGGAGAACCCGGGAAAAATGTAGAACAGAAAATCATACTTGGAGACATTCGATAAGCAATATACAATATTCACATCTGATCTGTATTATGGCTATACCTATCCTGCTTGGCAGAGGCTTCCTTATTTCTCTTCTCTAACGAGAAGGATAGGAAACCTCTGCATGGATCTGCTCAAAACCATCCAAATCTCTGGAGGAATAAATTAACTCACAACTGGTTTTAAACCTGTGAAAACCAGTTTGAATTTTCATGCATGTCAGGATATGAAATAGCTACTGGCTGTTAACAAGCCCACTGACTTTATTGCCACTTCACCAGAAGTGACATTCTATCAAGTCTGTCTGTCTGTCTGTCTGTCTGTCTGTCTGTCTGTCTGTCTGTCTGTCTGTCTGTCTGTCTGTCTGTCTGTCTGTCTGTCTGTCTGTCGAATTGAATTTGGAAGTACAATTAAGATTTAAAATTCTGTTGTTTTTGAATATTTGTAAATTGAAGTGTTGTTTCTGATAGAAGCCACATTTTTATTGTATTGCAGATTTTTTCATTATTTTATTCAACTACCACCTGATTGGTGATAGCTTCATGCTTATACATCATTTGATGGCAATGACTGCCTACGTATTTGTCGTTGTAAGTATTACGTAAGATTGTTGGTAAAGTAAAGGAGGAAGAGGAGGAGGAGGAGGAGGAGGAAGGTTTTGAAAAATTAAAAAAACAAAATAAAAATAAATAAATAAAATATAATAAATAAATATTAAAATAAAAAAAAGATTGTTAGTTTTTACCATAGAAGAAAATTGTCCCCACCCCATCCTCCCAGGGACAAGATTTGGAAGTCTCCATAGCCTTCATTACATGTCATTATAAAATAAAAGTTATAGACCCCTTGCAGCACGTTAAACAATAGGTTCCAATTGTCAGGAGATTTTAATTGTTTTGTTTTGTCCCCCAAATTGAGCTTTTTTAAGGTCACTTGAAAGAGGTCTATAACTCCTGCCTCTTCTTTTTTTCCTTAACAGTTATTTGGCCTCTTGCCATTCTTTGCAAATTTTCGACAGCTGGCAGAATTGTCTACTGTTTTCGTTAACCAAAGGTAAGCTTTAATATTGTTATGCCCTGTTTCATTATCCTTCAAATAATCTAATCACTAAATAACTAATTATTCTTTGGTTTTAATGATGCATACTTAAAATGAATGCTCGACAAATTATAATCAGAGTGAAGTGGCCCTTAACTCTCTCTACATGTCACTTCACTACTGGCTGAAAACGTGTGAAAAACCTGTGACACTTCAAAAATTTACAGATATTTTTCACAAGTTTTTCACAGGATTTTCACATTTCCTCAGCCAGTAGCGCTTACAGCTCGGTCTTTACTCTTAAAAGTGGTTCTTCCAGAAAAACACTTGTTTTTCTTTTTAAATTAATAAATAATTGTTTTATATATGTAGATGGTATTATTCAGTGGTTGGTCAGCCATACACTTCTCGCAGTTTCTTGGTCAACGCCTGGTTGATGGTGATATCATTTTTCCTTGCGCGAATAATAGTCATTCCATACTACTACTACAAATGTTATATTGTATGGTTTACACCCGAGAGAGAAATGCTAGGAGTATTAGCCCAGACGCTGTGGATATTGACCAGTTTGGTACTCGATGTGTTGAATGTGTATTGGATGGGTAAAATGATTCGGGGAGGAATGAAAATTTTAAGTAAAAACCATAAAAAAGAAAATTAATGTAGATTAGAAAACATTAGATTATTACAGTAGACAAATTATTATATAAATTATTATGAATTGCAAAATGAAGCATTTTAACATCCAGCATCAAAACAAAACTTTTTCTAAAATAATTTTTAAAAATGCTTTCATACATTTTTCTTGTGTATTAAGCTTATGTGGTAAAATTTAAAAGAAAAGGTAGGTCAGTCTATGTAAAATCTCTTCCAAAAAAATGTTTGGGGAGGGAGGGAGAGAGAGAGAGAGGAGAGAGAGAGAGAGAGAGGGAGGGAGGGAGGGAGGGAGGGAGGGAGAGGGAGAGGGAGAGGGAGAGGGAGAGGGAGAGGGAGAGGGAGAGGGAGAGGGAGAGGGAGAGGGAGAGGGAGAGGGAGAGGGAGAGGGAGAGGGAGAGGGAGAGGGAGAGGGAGAGAGTAATGGATGGAGCAGGGGGAAAGTTTGGCTGTCAAAGGTTTAAGAAAATACCCTTTTTAGTGAGGCAGATAGGTGCGTGAATTGTTCGCTGTTGGTTTAAAAGCACCAAATTTTCAGGGAATAAAGGTTTTAGCCTGCTAATGAATATGTGATATGGTGCCAACCTGAAATTTGGTGCTGACGTGAGTTATTGGGAGTGTTGCAAAACGACGCCATTTTCCCAAACCGGAAGTGAAATATCAAGAATCTATGCTTTCCCTTCCCTTCCCTGCTAGCAGAATCTCTCGTGTAGACGAATCCTGGCTTCGTCTACACGGGAGACTGCTAACAGGGAATGTTTTCCCATTCTAGGCCACCAAATTATAACAGTTCGAACTCAAGAAGCACACAATTCACAGTATCGGTACACAGTAACATTAGTATATTGTAACTTTATTATTATTGATGATTGAGTTGTGGGATGTTCTTGAGATGATTGTTTTCTTACGTTAATATATTATATGGATATCACGTTTTAGTGTTTATTATATGTGTATTTGTTGATGCACTTCGTATGATTATTTAATGACAATTATTACGATTATATTGGTGTAGAAACACTTCTATTGACATTGGTCTTATTAAACAGTAAAAAATGAAAGCCTTTTTGACCTGGCTGTGGAATGCAATACTTCTTTTTCCTCTATTACTGCCTCCCTTTCTATTTCCCTTCCTTCCTTCCTTCCTTCCTTCCTTCCTTGCTTCTTTGTTTGCTTGCTTCCTTGCTTGCTTGCTTCCTTCCTTCCTTCCTTGCTTCTTTGCTTGCTTGCTTCCTTGCTTGCTTGCTTGCTTCCTTCCTTCCTTGTTTGCTTCCTTCCTTCCTTCCTTCCTTCCTTCCTTCCTTCCTTCCTTATCTTTCTTTCCTCACTTTCTTTTACCTTAATTTAATAGTTTTGACAGACCCTTAAACGTAACTATTAACGCATTATGCACCCGGCCTAGTATTCTGTCTTCAACAATCGTCTACTGATTTAATTACAGTCAAAAGAAAAACTTTGAGCCATAGAGCATTAAAAATTAATAAACTTGTTAAAGTGCGCCCAATAAAACTACAAAAAAAGTGTGAACTAATTCGTGCTAAAAATTACAATTTGAAAATTATAGGTAGCTCATTTTACACATATTCGTACTACTCTTATTTAAGTTCTTTTTCACGAATATGTTTGAATATTTTTGTCGTATTCTATTCTATTCAGTTGTATTCTATTCCATTCCATTCCATTCCATTCCATTCCAATATTTTTTTAGATTTCATATTTGCTTTACTTAAATCAACAATCATAGCTACTTCTTTAACGGTAATAATTACGTAAAACGATTATCAATTTGAAACTTAACTTTGAAATTCCCTTAGGAAATATTTTAGAGGCGGAGTCACAGATACATCGATCATTCGCGGTCATTGTGGGTTTGTGTCCTGTGGAAAAAACCTATAATTTATGCTCGGTGCATTTGTCAAATTATCATAACTTGTAGTCTGTTTTACAGACTCGATTGTCTGTAAATTATAATAACTAGCTCGTAAAACCTTCTTACGAGCTAGCTATGTTACCGTGACAGTTTCAGCTTATAACCAAAACACAATCTCTCCAGCTGTTTAAGTGGGAATTTCATTAAATAGAAACTGGATCTCATAGGAAGAAATATTCGTTGTAATTATTGCAAAAGACGACAGGCGTAATTCATTTCGAGGCGAAAACATTATATTATTCACCTCGAGCATAAAAGGTATTGAAGTGTGGTATTTAGTAATGAGAAATAATGATATAATCACGATTGATTAGGCAAGAAATTATTTTTGGAAAAGAACAAGCAGTTACAAATTTTGTTGAAAATAGATAAGCATAAAAGGTATTGAAGTGCGGTATTTAGTAATGAGAAATAATGATATAATCACGATTGATTAGGCAAGAAATTATTTTAAAAAAAGAGCAAGCAGCTCACTGAAATTTGTTGAAACAAGAGAGCATACCTTGGTTGAAAATAGATAAGCATAAAAGATATTGAAGTGTGGTATTTAGTAATGAGAAATAATGATATAATCACGAGTGATAAGGGAAGAAATTATCTTCGAAAAAAAACAAGCACTGAACTCACTGAAATTTGTTGAAAATAAATAGTATAGTTTAAAGTTTATTGTGACTGTGTCTAGCAGGAACGCAAAACGTAGGAAAATCTCTCTATATTTTTTTGCGAAATGTGAATTTTTCCTTTTATTTGTGTGCGGTGTCTTGTGTTTTATTGTTGTTGTTGCTATTGGTGGTGGTAGTGGTATGTTATGTAGCCTATATTTACACAGGGTGGCCCATTCAGCTAAAAGCTGGTATCCAGAGGGGCCCTGTATATCCCAGTAGTATAGTTTGTTTTCTAGTTTCTCATTACAGAAAACTTTTTTTTTTTGCGGAATCGCTTAAAAATATGGTATATTATGCTCTCTCAATTTATCAACACAACTGTCTTTGCTTCTAATGAAAAAAAAAAACAATTAGAAATTTTTTCCCCCAATTTATAAGTTGATGGTTGTGCGGTCGTAACCCCTATTTACCTCAGAATCACATGCCATTAATATTCAATAAGCAAAAATATTGTTTTTGTAAACAATTTCGTTTAAGAATAAACAAATTATATTAGATATTTATTATGTATAAATGATGTTTTAAATTCAATGCTCTGGGATAAAAAGGCGAGAAAAATTCCAAAAAGTTTCGAGGAACATTTTGTAAGCAGCTGTGACAGGTTGTTCCTTTTGAAGTAAGTACTTGAGCAACCCGAATTATATTCTATGACGCATAATATCGGGATATGTCAATAAGATCAAGGAACTAATAATGAATTCACCTTGGCTTTTATTGTGATAAGTATATAGTGGAATAACGACTGAAGTTTCACCACAAAACTTTGCAAGCATAAAAACACCCAAGGTAAGCAGCGCTGTGTATAGTTCGAATAAGGTTATTTATTTCCTTGTCGAGAACCTCTGAACAAAAAGTTTTATGAAAAATTTAGCTGGGCTGATATTTTTTTAAGGGAAGTAGTTTTCCATTTCTCATTGCGTTAAGCGTTCATCTCGGAGGCGGAAGAGAAATTACAAATATTTTGAAATATTTTTTATTTGTTTTTTAAAAGCAACTAGCTTCATCTGTGGTCTTGAATTCAAGAATTTTTTCTTCCAATCCTGTATTTAGTTACTGGAAAACTTTCCTTTTTAAACGGAAAAAAAAAAAGAATCCTAATTGGAAAGAGGATGTTTCCAATAATTACCCCTTTTAGGTGCTTTTGGGATTCGTGTCATGAGCAGGAACAAAAAAAAAGCAAAGTAGTTCGAAATTCACAGTAAATGAACACTTTCCAAAATCCAAACTCCGTATCATTTCCTCTATACAAAGATTTTTTTTCGTTTCAAGAGGTCTGTACGTGAGGTCCTCAATGTGATAGCTCACAAAAGGATGTACGCATTAGCCGCTTTTCTCGTTTACTTGCTAATTATCAACCAGCTGCAAGATGCTTATTAAAATGTTGATATTTCCGTTCAAAGTCTTTAAAATGTATACGCAAACGGCGGAAACTTTTCCTGTGCTGAACGGCTCAAATGCTTACTCAAAGCCACTGATAATCTCTTACTAAACCTTTCGTAGCATCGACTACAATGAAAAATTAAGACTTTATTTAAGCGATGAAGAGTTAGCAAGCAACTTGTGAACTTATGTCACTATTGAATCATTATTTCAAAACCAATATATTCAAATTTGACTCGAAATAGTTCCAAGAACGTCATTACCTTCTAATGTTCAAAATGCCTTGTCAAGAATATTAATGTTTTCTCCCTAATTTCACTCAATTAAAACATGAAAATGATGTTTCATCCAAACCAGCCTCTTTTAGTCAAAATAAGAAATAAAAAATGTTAATTTAAATGGGGAATTCTTGAACAAACATTTGAATTTGTAATCAAAACTGTTATGTGTCTCAAACGTGCAATACACGTGTCGAACGCAAAAACATTTTGTTTTCTCTCTTAATGTTATTAAGCTTTCTAAACTCATCTTTTTTCAAACTAGCGAAAATAAGAGGATGTCACGTTCAAGGAGCAAAACAAACTCGTCGAAGATGGTGTCTTTTGCCAGCAATGAGTACCCCGACAGTCCTACGTTCCCGCGATGGCGAACCTATAGCACCAACAGCAGTGATTCGGTTTTCGATTCATCTTCATTGGATAATCTTCCGGAAATTGAGTACAAAAACAAATCAGTGAGGAAAAGTTTTGGTGGAATTTCAAGGGTAAGTATATAAATTTATTTCATATATTTTCTAAAAACTTTTTTCCTAAGTGAAAATTTGCCGCATATTCTTATTTTGAGTGGACTATTATGGCTCAGAAAATACTTTGATATTCATTGACTTGAAACTTTTAGATTTTAAGCATCCGTTAGTTTTCGAATTATAAGCGTACTTTAGAACAAAGCAATCTACACGCCCAATTTTAGAACTTTTAACGTGCTTTGAAAGGATTTCTTTGTTAGATACGAGCTCTATATTTCGCGCAAATTCGATGTTAATTTTCGCGGTTTGACCGCTTTGTTTTTCGTGCTAAAAGTTAGCAAATCTCTGCGCCTATGTAAGAGAACAAAGTTTGCTATTCCTAAAAGAAATTTTGTCAAAAAAATAATTGCCATTAAGTAGCCCTGGAAAATTTTGCGCGCATTAACTCGAAGATGGTAGAAGATGGTATGCTTCAACGCAAATTAAGAATCTCCAGGTTATCTGATAAGAATCTTTGAACTGATCTATCAAACGGTGGGCTCAGATCAAAAGAATTCGCGAGAAATTTCCTGGGCGTTGATAAAGGATAGAAGGGTGGGCATAAAACAAGAGGATTGGAAAAACTGTTTTATTTTGATTATTGTGTCATCTGAGTACTAATTATAATTATAGGGCATTTCTGATAGTCTCACAACAGGATTCCTGTTGCCTAGTAACAAGCAGGACCCCCAGAGGCTGTCTAAAAGTCTTTTAAACCGCTCGTAGTTTTATAATATCGACGCTTCTAGAATACGAACATATAGTCAATAAAGTGTATAGCCGTAAATCTGACCAATAGAGTAAAGCCGTGAACTATTACGGACGCCGAACCAGGTTTAATCACACATATATTTTCTGAACCCCCCCTCCCTCCCCCCTTAATACAAGAAACTATTAAATGCAAGTATTCAGATCGTGTTGAGAAGCAATGGATGACGCAGCGGATAGATCGCACGCCTCTCACCAATGCGACCCGGATTCGAGTCCCTTGGTGTCGTATGTGAGTAGAGTTCCTTGTTGGTTCTCTCCTGTGCGTTGCGAGAGTTTTCCTCCGAGTTCTTCGGTTTTCCTTCTCCGTATCGTTATATTGTTATAACTCTTCCGTATTCTTTATTCGGAATCCTTATTAAAACATGAAACCTGTTGCTGTGACGACTCATAAAACCCTTAGGGCATTTTGTCTTGCGCGGTAAACTTCTGCTCTCACCTATATATAGCGACAAAACGATAAACACTGAGTGCCGACATAGACTTTACTGACATCGTCTTGTCCACTGCACGTACGTGATGTTTTGGTTTATTTGGAGAGGTTTTGGTTATGCTCAGTACCGATACCTGCTTCATCTTCTCTTCTGTGAGGAAAACAATGGGGGAGGGGAGGGGTGGGGAGGGCAGGGTAGGGAGAGGTGAAACTTGCTCTCAAATGGCTTCTTCTTTTAATTTGATTAACTAATTAAAATGCGCGTCATTCTAACCGTGCATCTAATCACAATATATTTCCTAATTAGTGGGGAAGGTGCAGCTTCTTGCTTGAGCTTGATCTTTTTTATATTGTCCTTGTCGTTGTCGTTGTCGTTGTCGTTGTCGTTGTCGTTGTCGTTGTCGTTGTCGTTGTCGTTGTCGTTGTCGTTGTCGTTGTCGTTGTCGTTGTCGTTGTCGTTGTCGTTGTCGTTGTCGTTGTCGTTGTCGTTGTCGTTGTCGTTGTCGTTGTCGTTGTCGTTGTCGTTGTCGTTGTCGTTGTCGTTGTCGTTGTCGTTGTCGTTGTCGTTGTCGTTGTCGTTGTCGTTGTCGTTGTCGTTGTCGTTGTCGTTGTCGTTGTCGTTGTCGTTGTCGTTGTCGTTGTCGTTGTCCTTGTCCTTGTCCTTGTCCTTGTCCTTGTCCTTGTCCTTGTCCTTGTCCTTGTCCTTGTCCTTGTCCTTGTCCTTGTCCTTGTCCTTGTCCTTGTCCTTGTCCTTGTCCTTGTCCTTGTCCTTGTCCTTGTCCTTGTCCTTGTCCTTGTCCTTGTCCTTGTCCTTGTCCTTGTCCTTGTCCTTGTCCTTGTCCTTGTCCTTGTCCTTGTCCTTGTCCTTGTCCTTGTCCTTGTCCTTGTCCTTGTCCTTGTCCTTGTCCTTGTCCTTGTCCTTGTCCTTGTCCTTGTCCTTGTCCTTGTCCTTGTCCTTGTCCTTGTCCTTGTCCTTGTCCTTGTCGTTGTCCTTGTCGTTGTCCTTGTCCTTGTCCTTGTCCTTGTCCTTGTCCTTGTCCTTGTCCTTGTCCTTGTCCTTGTCCTTGTCCTTGTCCTTGTCCTTGTCCTTGTCCTTGTCGTTGTCCTTGTCCTTGTCGTTGTCGTTGTCCTTGTCCTTGTCCTTGTCCTTGTCCTTGTCCTTGTCCTTGTCCTTGTCCTTGTCCTTGTCCTTGTCCTTGTCCTTGTCCTTGTCCTTGTCCTTGTCCTTGTCCTTGTCCTTGTCCTTGTCCTTGTCCTTGTCCTTGTCCTTGTCCTTGTCCTTGTCCTTGTCCTTGTCCTTGTCCTTGTCCTTGTCCTTGTCCTTGTCCTTGTCCTTGTCCTTGTCCTTGTCCTTGTCCTTGTCCTTGTCCTTGTCCTTGTCCTTGTCCTTGTCCTTGTCCTTGTCCTTGTCCTTGTCCTTGTCCTTGTCCTTGTCCTTGTCCTTGTCCTTGTCCTTGTCCTTGTCCTTGTCCTTGTCCTTGTCCTTGTCCTTGTCCTTGTCCTTGTCCTTGTCCTTGTCCTTGTCCTTGTCCTTGTCCTTGTCCTTGTCCTTGTCCTTGTCCTTGTCCTTGTCCTTGTCCTTGTCCTTGTCCTTGTCCTTGTCCTTGTTCTTCTTCTTCTCCCCCTCCTCCTCCTCCTGAATTATTATCTCTAAGCCATATATATAATGAAATAAAGCTTATATTCTATTATATTTTCCAGTTCCAAAATCTCAGCTTCCAGAACTCAGTTCACTTGGCAGCATTATCCGGAGATGAGAGCGAGGTTAAGAGACTTCTATCAAGAGGAGCAGGTAAAGAATCCATCCTATACATAGCAAGTGCAAGAAAACTTCCACAAAACGTATATGCACTGGGTTCTGAGTGTCATTATATTTTCATTGTGGTTAAGAAGCAAGTGTAGCATAGTCTGCTCGCGTCGCCTGCTTTGCGCAACAGGAGTCCATCTCATTTGGTTCCCCAATCACCTTGCACATCGTTAAAAATGTAACTAGTTTGGTTGGCGATGACTGTTAAGCTATAGAGATGAGCGTCACTCGATCAATCTGCGCTCACACACTTGGGTGGAAGCCGCAAGTGTACCTTAGTTTGTGCGCTGCCTTCAACTTTCAAAAACCTTGAAATTTTATCGATACCTTGGAACAGTCTCTGAGCTGATCTAAGTCAGGGCATGGCTAACTCACAGATCCAACCCTGAAACAAGCTCTGGGCTGATCTAATTATAAGTCAGGGCACGGCTAACTCACAGATCGAACCCTGAAACAACCTCTGGGCTGATCAAAGTCAGGGCACGGCTAACTCACAGATCGAACCCTGAAACTACCTCTGGGCTGATCTAAGTCAGGGCACGGCTAACTCACACATCGAACCCTGAAACAACCTCTGGGCTGATCAAAGTCAGGGCACGGCTAACTCACACATCGAACCCTGAAACAACCTCTGGGCTGATCAAAGTCAGGGCACGGTAACTCACAGATCAAACCCTGAAACAACCTCTGGGCTGATCAAAGTCAGGGCACGGCTAACTCACACATCGAACCCTGAACAACCTCTGGGCTGATCAAAGTCAGGGCACGGCTAACTCACACATCGAACCCTGAACAACCTCTGGACTGATCAAAGTCAGGGCACGGCTAACTCACACATCGAACCCTGAACAACCTCTGGGCTGATCAAAGTCAGGGCACGGCTAACTCACACATCGAACCCTGAACAACCTCTGGGCTGATCAAAGTCAGGGCACGGCTAACTCACACATCGAACCCTGAAACAACCTCTGGGCTGATCAAAGTCAGGGCACGGCTAACTCACACATCGAACCCTGAAACAACCTCTGGGCTGATCAAAGTCAGGGCACGGCTAACTCACACATCGAACCCTGAACAACCTCTGGGCTGATCAAAGTCAGGGCACGGCTAACTCACACATCGAACCCTGAAACAACCTCTGGGCTGATCAAAGTCAGGGCACGGCTAACTCACACATCGAACCCTGAACAACCTCTGGGCTGATCAAAGTCAGGGCACGGCTAACTCACACATCGAACCCTGAACAACCTCTGGGCTGATCAAAGTCAGGGCACGGCTAACTCACACATCGAACCCTGAAACAACCTCTGGGCTGATCAAAGTCAGGGCACGGCTAACTCACACATCGAACCCTGAAACAACCTCTGGGCTGATCTAAGTCAGGGCATGGCTAACTCACAGATCGCATTAGAACTTGCTTTTTGCGGAGGAAGATTAATACCCGTAGATCAGTCCTCGCCTGTTGCCCCACACACTTTATTGAACCAACGCAAAATAAATGTGTTCATTTGGTTAGAGCACTATATGCTAGATTTTTTAACTACAACTAATACAGGTAGAATTCCTTCGACCTTCATCTCTTTCCTATATACTCCTTGCAGCACGTCGGAATGCAGCTCAATTTGGAGGACAAAACAATAGGTTCCAACTCTCAGGAGATTGAAATTCTCTTGTTTTGTCCTCCAAATTGAGGGTTATAAATCCATGTCCAAGTGGAATACAATACCTGTATTATATTGTATTGTATTGTTCTATATTGTATGTATTGTATTGTCTTCTATTATTTATGTTGTTACTTGGACATGGATTTATAATCAAATTGAGCTGCTTTGACGGCACGTGAAAGGGATCTATTAGTCATCTAATCCTAATAAACATCTTTTTCTATGCAGAAGTAAACAAGGTCGATCATCATGGTAAATCGCCTCTTCACAACGCTATTCTCAGTCGAGTTCGATCAGTGGTACAAGTTGTACTTCTCGCGGGTGCTGACACCAATCTGCCTGATCGTCATGGCGACACACCTCTACACATCGCAGCTGGGACAGGAAAAGAAGATATAGTCAAGGTAATACAGTAAATAACATAACACAGCGCAGCAAGCAGGTTTTTTTTTTTTTGTAAAATATAAAATGCAAATTACAATAATTGTTATTTTGGATTCCAATGACGCAATAGAAAATGCGCTCGCGTACCGTGTGCTCTCGCTAAGCACGCGCCTCTAACCCGAAATCATAACGCGAAGTTTATAATAGTTATTTCATAATGCATAATATATAGCATATATGCAAACAGAAAGTACATTAATTTTTGCGTTTGACGTTTAGTTTTGGAAACATTTGAGTAAAAAATTCGGGATTTCACTTCCAGAGGTGGTGGGTACCGGATAGCCCCAACCCTCCCCCTCCCCCTCCCCCTCCCCTCTGTATCGGATCCCGTAAGATGACAATAGTTTAACCTTATATTTCACTAGCTGGTGTCTCACATATGTGATTTATGGCCAACGATGGCTCACTTGATTAATGTATATAATAAAAACCCAAAACACAAAACCACCGCAAAACAGAAGACTGACTAATTATGAGGCCTTGTCGGTTTCTTTGTGTCATAATATTAAGTATATCTTTAAGTGTTGCCTCCTGCAGAGCTAGACGCGCAATGTGCGGTGCACGGGAATATTGAGACAACATTTATAATAATAATAAAAAAAAAGGTTTCCAATTTATAAAGGTTTACGCAGCAAAATACTAAGTCTACTTGTATTTCTCAATTCCAGCTTTTACTTCAGTGTTCCGGTTGCCATGTCAACACCGCTGGACAGAATGGAATGACGCCACTGCACATTGCGGCTCAGCTAGACCACGATAGCATCGCGGTTATGTTGGTATGAAAATGATTGACAGCGCTTAACGTTATGATGAAAGAAGCTCTTCAAACCAGCAAGAAACTTTAGAATACTTTAACTTTTTGGTTTTGAGCTGATGCAACCGCCGCTAATGGAAAAAATTCGGTACCACTGGTCCTTCGATTATCGGCAGCACAACAGGATTTTTGCCAATTTTCCCTCGGCTTGATATTCACTCAAGATATCGCGCATTCCCCCAAACATAATCAAGGTTTTTAATTTTAGCGAGGAGACAAAACTGATCATTTAGGCTGTTTTTATTTCCATCAAAACTCGAACTTGCCGTGTTTGAACTCATTTCTTGTAGCTTGCGCATTAATCTAGGAAGGTTGTAAAAATGCGCGCTTTTGATATTTTCGCGAAGCTGGCCATTTTCATTTTTTTATTCATTCTTCTCAAATCAACTCGAGTATATTTTGAGCGCAGCACTTTTAAAGCCTACGTGTGGCAATGTGCGTTAGTGCGCAAGCTGTTGTCAGGTTGCAGTGATATTATATATCTTGCGGGTGCTTTTTTCTCTCTCATTTAAACAACGTAATCGCACCCTGAATCAACCTCTGGGCTGATCTAAGTCAAAGCATGGTTATAGCTAACTCACAGACTGAATTGAGAGTGTTGGGTTAATTTGTTTATTCATCTTGACAGGTCAACCATGGCGCGAGTATCACAGACAAGGCTGGGTATCTCTTAACACCTTTTGCACTTGCTGTGTCTAAAGGATCAAGGAATACAGTCAAATACTTCTTGAATATTGGTGAGTAAAAAACGCGTACTTAAAAAGAGTTCTCCTTGATAACTTGTTATCTCTAATCACCACCGCAAAGTAATTTTTGTCGCTGTATTAAATGTTATGGTAGTCTAAGCGCCACCGCGAATGCGCATGAGATAACTAAGTCGGTCTATCTTGCTTGCTTGACCCTAAAAGGTGTAAGAATGTGATACACGCACTGATACTGTTCATGAGATAAAGGTACGGAAACGGAGCAACATTGCGCGCAATGTTGCAGGCAATCGATGTTGCGAGCCATGTCACACGACGCAATTTGTTGCACGAAATGCTGCTGAGGTAGAAAACGATCCTACTTCAGCATCAAAGCTTTGCTTTAAAGACGATTCTAGTTCAGCATTGCTTTACAAGGGGTTTATATGTGAAAGTCCTTTTCTTGACCAAGTCAAATATTTACTAAAACAAATACTTTTTTCTAGCACAAGACAAAAAGTTTCTGTTTCAGGACGTCGATGGTATGGGATCAAATATACTGCATTATGCTGTGGAAAGCGGTGACCTTCAGGTGCGCATGCGTGTATAATGATTCATTAATATTAATGATTTGACTATATGCTAATCTAAGTGACGTGTTTCATTGTATAGGTTGTTGAAATGTGCCTTCGCGAAGGAGCTTGCTCTCGAACAAAGAGGGTACGTTTGTTTTTGTTTTACCTTATCATATTTGGATTTAGAAATGTTTGATTCAAAATGGCGGGAAAAGATCACGTGACACTGGTAGAAAGAGTGGATAAAATGCGCATCCTTCAAATTTTATTATTCAAATTTAAAATTGGAATTTATCGTGTTCAGTTTTGGGAAGGGAGGAAAATTACATTGGAGAAACCTGGAGAAAAACCCTCGAATCAAGGGAGAAACCAAACAAACTCTACTCACATGTGATCTCGAATCCAGGAATCAAACCCGAGACCCCAGAGGTGAGAGGCGAGCACTGACTACTGCTACTCCACCCTTGATTCCCTGGTTGTATGTTTTATATCTAATGTATCTTCACCAGGATGAAGATGAATGCACACCGTTACATCTGGCATGTGGTCGTGGTTTTCTCGATATTGTCAAAGCCATTGTGAATAAAGACCCACAGATTTTAACACTTGAACATGCAGATGCTCAAGGGATGACACCATTGCATAGGTAAGCTTTGGGATTACCATAAAGGGGGGGGGGATACTATTCTATTCTTAGTATAATCTAACTTATGCATGTTTTTAACGACTCTTGTTGAGCCAAATTTCGTGAAACGGTGACCCAGTCAGGGGCGGATCCAGGATTTTGTTCAGGGATAGGTGCAGCATTGTAGGGGCACCTGCCCGTTAAAATGCTGAACCAAAAAAAAAATTGAATCTTGTGTCGGATAGCTTCCAGGTAATTTGGAATCTAGACGCGCAATGCATTGTTTGTCACAGCGAAAATTTCCAAGTGTTTTCTATTATCTCTTGTCAAAATGAAATATTTTCCACCAACAACGATGAAATAAGCTTTTTCTAAAGGGTATTTGGTGGATCTTTCCAGTGATGAGTTTTATTTTCTTTATTTTCGAGCAAAAGCTGTTATAGATCGAGCCGAAATCCTGAAACTAGGAAACATTGAACTACAAAGAAAATGTTCGCTGATTGGCTAATTTCCTCAGCCTGAGAGAAGCGAAATCACCTGGTTGCAACCTTCAAATTAGGGGCATATAGTCGGCTCAGGGAGAGGAGCAACCTTCAGAATCAAAGAAAGGAAAAGAAACATGCCCGGTTTTGCGGGGTCAGAACATGGATGGGTGATCTCAACCCATACTCTAAAAATAATTAAACAAAATTGGAACTTTGATTCGTGAATGTTTTAACCTTCACAGGGCCGCTTTAGGAAATCATCCCGAGGTCATCAAATTTCTCATCGAGAAGGTAAGTAAAAAGACCCGTTGGGTTTTCCAACGATTAATGACCTATTCATTCCCTTGAGTATTATTTCTTTACTTATCATCAAGGTTTAGGGAGATCCTTCAACATGGACGAAGCTCCACAGAATATAGAACAGTTTTGGTTTGACTGCGAAAGGCTCTGTGCTGTATACGTGCCTTGCCGCGTCCGTGATGCCTTTTAGAAGTTTGCTAATTTGTTCTCGCAAAATGTGATTGGTCTGGCAGTGCCATGACCTTGGCGTGTCCGTGATTCGCAAGTGTAAATGGTCTGGTGGCAGTGCCTTGCCGTGTCACAATTGCGTTTGTGCAGAGAGCTTTTCACAGTCATACGAAGACTGCTCTTATGATCTATTGAATGATGATTTATTATTTATATAGCGCCCTTTCTATGTGTATATATTCAAAGGCGCTTTACAATCATGAGAGGTGGTTAGTATAAGGTGTAGGCACTGAGGGTGGTCACTGCCAGGGTTTCTTTACGTCCTCAGTGGTTCTTTTACGTCACTCCGATATTGGTTAGTGATAAAGTGTGGAGAGACGGGACCGCCATTTAAAGTGGTCATCCGAGCCGCTTGAAAGTCTAGCCGTTTGTAAATGTATTTACAAAGGCAGCACTTTCTCCTCAGTTATTTTAAGACCCTGAATGTTGGTCCGGCCGAAACTCGAACCACGACCTTCCGCACGATTGTCCGGTGCTCAACCAACTGAGCCAAGCGGGCGGCGATCTATCCAAAATGGCTGCTGCTTAATAAAGGCTCCAAAACCCCTTGTCTATTATGTCTTTCAGGGTTCCACGGTTGACCCACGTGACTCCAACTGTCACACGCCATTGCTGTTAGCATCAGCCAATGGTTGCACAGCGGCAGTCCAAGTCCTTCTGGAGAAAGCTGCGGATATAACGTCGAAGGATTCGAACCTTAAATCCTCTCTTCATGCTGCTGTAGGATACAATGCTACCTTGGTTACCTTGTTAAAGGTAATTATAACAGTCTTCATTTTCCTTTGATGCTTATGACTGACCAAGGACTCATTTACACCAAATAGACCATTTCACGGTTGTCGTCGCTCAACCTCAGCCTCGATAGTGTGTAATATATTCTTTAGAATTTGACTACAGCTCACGGTAATTTAAGGAATGGTAATTTAATAGATTATTTTCGAGATGCACGAGCGCTTTCAAAAATATCTATTGAAACACTTATGACTTCCACGGGCTTTAGTCAAATTCTAAAGAATAAATTATACGCTATCGAGGCTGAGGTTGAGCGACGACAACCGTGAAATGGTCTATTCAAAAATCGTTGTCCGGCTTTATAAAAGGTTAAATCATCGAAGCTAAGATCGAGGGGTATTCTGGGTAGTTGATATCCTGGGCATTTGAAGAGTGTTTGCGTACCTACATACAAATGCAACATTTACATATGCAGCATTATGTATGTTTTTGCGTATCTAATTTTCCAGCAACCAGCGGCAGTTCCACTGGTTTCCGAGAAAGACGTCTTTGGATTAACACCTCTACACTACGCCACACAGCAAGGAAACTTTAAGGTGAGTAAACTACTTTCCTCTGCTGTGCTGTACTCTGCTGTGCTGTGCTGTACTATGCTGTGCTGTGCTAAGCTGTGCTTTGCTGTGATGTGATGTGCTGTACTCTGCTGTGATGTGCTGTGCTGTACTCTGCTGTGCTGTGCTGTGCTGTACTCTGCTGTGCTGTACTCTGCTGTGCTGTACTCTGCTATACTGTGCTGTACTCTTCTGTGCTGTGCTAAGCTGTGCTTTGCTGTGATGTGATGTGCTGTGCTGTACTCTGCTGTGCTGTGCTGTACTCTGCTGTGCTGTGATGTGATGTGCTCTCCTCGTCTCTTGCGTCTCCTCATTTTTCCATTATTGTATCCAGGATACGATGCAACTCCTGGCTTGCAATCCGTCTTCTATTGAAGTCACAACTGATGCTGCTGAAGAAACTGCTCTTCATCTGGCTGCAAGGTAACCAACACAACAAATCTTGAGTGAATACGTGAGTGCTTGAAAGCGTGCGGCGTGCGTAAGTTACCGAGTGGAGTGCGTGCGTATTTCCGTGCGTGTTTTGCGTGTTTTTGTGTGCGCGCGCGTGAGATAATGCATGGATGGGTAACGATTGAACGATTGAGTCTCAGCACATTTTTTCTCTTCTTTTAGGGACGGTTTTTCTGACATCGTCCAACTCATGCTTGAGGTTGAGCACAGAAATGAACGTGTTCTAAACGCTAATAACAAACAGAAGCGCACTGCCCTTCATCTGGCCTGCATCGAGGGAAACGAATCAGTAGTTGAACTGCTGGCACCAGAAACCGAGATCAACGGGTAAGAAAACCCTTGATGTCATCAAACCCTGAAACAACCCCTGGACTGATCATCCTTGATTCCCTCTATTTAAAAATCCGTAAAAAAACACATTTAATAATGGCACGCGACACGTTAACGGAGCGGAGCTGACGCGTGTAATTGAACCAGTTACGTGACTCTACCCTCCCCCACTCCTCGCCTCAAAGACAAAGAATGGTCACTTCTATGTTACTTATTCTAATAGCAGATATCAGAGTTACACTTTATTGCCTTCAAATAGTTGTTTTAAGTCATGGCATTTGGGTCAGTTTAAATTACTGTTCATCTGTTTAAAGGCAATGGAGTGTAACTCTGTCTGCTATTCACTTACTAGTGATACGTCACAGCATAACCCATTACATCATGCAGCAAGGAATGGGTCACTCAAATGTGTAGAGCTGGTACTGCAGGCTCATCCCAAGTGTTTGAATGACATGGACAAACATAAGGTATGAATGGATGTTTTTTATTTGATTTTGAGATGTCTGCCAAATCTACACAACACAACATCAAAAAGACTTCAAATTTCTTTGGCTGACTTAAGTTATCACTTTTATTTTCTGATGTAGAACACAGCCCTAAATCTTGCTGCCATTGCTGGACATGCGCACATTGTCGAGTTTCTATTTTCTATTGATTCGCTCTTGATCACTTGCAATGCGTCTGACATGAACGCACTGGACCTGGCCATCGAACACAAGTGGGAGAACGTTGCCTTGGTAATAGCAGATCACGAAAGGTATAATATTTTCCCATTTCAGACCACGTGTCATTCTCTTGAGATGATTCTTTGTTTGAGTTGTACCCATATTCATGTGTCTTCCCATGCGCAACTGTTAAACAAAGAAATGATACTCTAGGGAATGACACATGATCTGTAATAGTAAAAACATTACGCCCAAGCTGAAAAAAATCTACTCATTTGCAGAAACAATCATTGTATTTTTGGTGACTTTTTTTTCAGATGGCAACAAGTACTTCACCCCACCCCACTTGGGGATAATAGCCAAATGGATATTTTGGTTCAAACTCTTCCAAATGTAGCAGAGGTATGTCGACGTACCTTTTAAAAACAACGTAGAGTTTCAAAGAAATCTCTAATAAAGGCTAGGCTGACTTTACGAACCCTTATGGATCATGTAACTTTATATTTAATACATTTTTAAAATATCTTACAGCGATTTCTTGATCGATGTATCGAGAAGGAATGCAACTCATCTGATAAAGACTACAAGGTTAGTGAAAGTCTCCCACCCATCTATCCTACCCACCCACACATCCATCCATGTCCATCGATAAGTTTTCATCAAAAGCTTATGCATAACATAACAAATGGTATCCTTATATTTACCCAGATAACCTACGATTTTCGCCTCATCCAAGGAATGAGTCTCCCCGGTGGCTCAGAAAAAGGCTACTCTCTAAAGTTCCTAAAGGTACTATCATGACAATTGCCGTTTTAAATTTCTTTGTACGTGGGAATCTTATTTGGGATATGAGGCTTCTTCCACGTGAATTAGTGAATTTAATCCTTTGATCCATTTGATTAAATTCAATTAAATTTACATGGCAGAATTCTAGCTCATTATATTCCAAATTGACATCTTAGGAGAGGGGTAAAAAGGATGAGGATGAGGATGAGTATGAGTATGAGGATGAGGATGAGTATGAGGATGAGGATGAGGATGAGGATGAGGATGAGGATGAGGATGAGGATGAGGATGAGGATGAGGATGAGGATGAGGATGAGGATGAGGATGAGGATGAGGATGAGGATGAGGATGAGGATGAGGATGAGGATGAGGATGAGGATGAGGATGAGGATGAGGATGAGGATGAGGATGAGGATGAGGATGAGGATGAGGATGAGGATGAGGATGAGGATGAGGATGAGGATGAGGATGAGGATGAGGATGAGGATGAGGATGAGGATGAGGATGAGGATGAGGATGAGGATGAGGATGAGGATGAGGATGAGGATGAGGATGAGGATGAGGATGAGGATGAGGATGAGGATGAGGATGAGGATGAGGATGAGGATGAGGATGAGGATGAGGATGAGGATGAGGATGAGGATGAGGATGAGGATGAGGATGAGGATGAGGATGAGGATGAGGATGAGGATGAGGATGAGGATGAGGATGAGGATGAGGATGAGGATGAGGATGAGGATGAGGATGAGGATGAGGATGAGGATGAGGATGAGGATGAGGATGAGGATGAGGATGAGGATGAGGATGAGGATGAGGATGAGGATGAGGATGAGGATGAGGATGAGGATGAGGATGAGGATGAGGATGAGGATGAGGATGAGGATGATAGAATTCACACCATTTTTTTGAATCTTTAGACAATGGCTGCATACAGAAGAGAGAACTGTCTTGGTCACCCTGTTTGCTACGAGCTGATGAGTCAGAAATGGTAACTATAGCGACTATTTCCAATAGCAACCCCTTTCATTTGGCCACCACAGGTAGCCCAGTTATATTATTTTTTCTTTCGTCTTTATTAATTTCAGGCGTAAGTTTGGCTGGTTTACGTTTATTGCCAACATCATCATCTACCTAGTTTTCCTGTTGTCCATAACAACTATTGTGCTGGAAACGAAAAACATCTGTGCCAACAAAATTGCAAATATGAATGCTTCAGAAGAGAAAGCCATGGAGGTCAGATTAATGAATTTGTGTTTAAATACCGTATTCATAAATAGCTTCTAATATAGGGATTCTATATGGGTATATGGTAAAACATTTTTATGGTCTCCCTGTGGTAATTTTGACGAGAGAAAATCAGCGCTTCTGTCAAAGACGCGTCGAAGAAGCGGTTACCATGGCTGCCGTTGTGTTCCCCCCATTTTTGGTAATCACTTTTTATTATTATTGCGTCGCGCCCCAAGATCCTGGGTCCTCGCTACGCCACTGAATCAGATTGCCCAGACACATCACGGCAAGGCCCTCACATCCGGTGGCGACCAGAGCAAATTTGTTCTAATTATGTATTTAATCTTTCGGCATCAGGAAAGTAAAAAATGGTGGACATGTATAAGACAAAATCAGGTCAGTAATAAACCTATACTATGATAAACTAAGGGGAGGGGATAGTGTGTGCGTGTGCTAAGTAGAATGGGTGTTGCACGCAGGGAGATGTCCAGTCCGCAGTAGGCGTTTTCTAGCTTTGGCCTTAAGTTTTTTCCATTTCAGACCACGTGTCATTCTCTTGAGAATAAGATTCTTTGTTTGAGTCGTATCCATATTCATGTGTCTTCTCATGCATAACCGTTAAACAAAGGAATGATATTCTAGGGAATGACACGTGGTCTGAAATGGGAAAACATCACGCCCATTACGCCGAAAAGGCCTATTACACATGCACGATAGGCTAAGTAAAGTTAACTAAGAAGTACTGCTTCTGAAGCAATGGATTTAAACAGCAAAGCACGAGAAACCAGCGTACAGAAACATGTATTTTTGGGTGGAAGATGAGTATCAAGTTATACCAGAATTCTCTATTTAAATAAACCATGTTTTGCACCATTATTCTTTCTCATCCTTCTACACCATGACCATTAATACCTACGTTTTTTTTTTCAGTTTGAAGGCCTGATAGTTCCCCAATACCTGGTGATTGCACTTTGTTTTCTTCTCGTTACTAAGGAATTTGCCCAGGTCATCAAACTGGTAAGTAGAAAGGCGTAGAGCGTTTTTCGTGTGAGTCAGTACCGTATGCTCTCCAATTAACCCCCTCTCGCACGTACGCGGTACCACATGCCGTAACATTGATATGGCTTCCCATTATTTTCCCAGTAATTTAACCAATCACAACGCGTAGTTACGGTTATGGTAATGGTTATGGTTATGGTTATCATAAGATAGATTAGATATTGTATCAGTTTGAAAAGCCACGTCAAACGGCACGGTTACGGCGCGGCGCCGAATGCTGAATGTTTTCATACACCGCACGGACCTGTCATGGTCACGGCAAGGCGCGGTCCGTGCCTTAAGTTTTTCATAGTCATATACGGAAACTGCTCTACAGCACGGCTAAGGTACGGCAACGAGTTTTTCGTACCGTTTTCCACTCATACGAAAACCACAAAAGCGACATTTATTTTTGAATATTCTCAACTGCACTGCGTATGTGAGTTGAGTTTATTTAATGTGTTGTTCTCTCCCTTCTCATGCAGGAGGGGTTTTCTCCGGGTTTTACCGGTTTTCCTCCCTTCCGTAAAATTCAATATGTGAGTTGAGTGTTTTGTTGGAGTAAATCCTCGTGGAAGATTACAGGGACCAAGTGATTACTGTGCAATATACGTTTAAACTTGAATAGTTACTAAAACTTACTCTATGATTCCAGCGAAGAAAATACTTCAACGACATCACCAATTTCATCGAAATTCCCATCTACGCAGCAGCCTTGTTTTACTTGATTCCAGTTTGCACGTGCAAGAAGACATTTCAGATCGAGGCTGGAGCTTTGTGCTTGTTCCTGGCTTGGATCAATTTAGCCTTGTACATGAGAAGGTAAGAGTTCGCCAAACACAACTGAGCCCTTTATGGGGGCAACAGACACCTCTTTCGACTTCTTTCCTGTTACGTTTGAGTAGCCTTAGTCTCCCTAGTTTAACTGGACTAAGACAAAGACAAATATATAGACGTTTACGGAACGACAAACAATCGTTTCAACTTAACAGACGTACTTTTCCAGCTCGAGCTTTGGTTGAAATGGAGCACTGATGGAGAGGGGGTGAATCGAAGTGCACACCTATCTTCAAGTTCTCTTTATTCCTGGTAGCTCGAGATTTGATTAAAACGTCGTTTGACACAATTGCTTTACTTTTAGGGACTGTTGATGATTAATTGAATGGAGGGGTAATGAGTGAGAAAATGGAGGGGGGGGGGGGGAGGGTTGAAATTTTATTGGCCTGAAAAGGGGAAGGGGTGGAGAAAAAGTTATACTCATCCATGCCCCCCTCCTCTAAAATGCTTTCGGTCCCTTACTTCACTAGGTCCGCAGTATATGGCCGATACATTGTCATGGTTTTTTCTATGTTAAAGACAGTTCTTGAGGTAAGATGTTTATGATATACCTTTCAAACCAGTTTTCCCTTCTGAACCGTACATTAAGGGCAGAGTGGCTTTAAGTAACAATGCGCGTAAGAGGTAGGCAACTCTCTATTGTTCTGCGGCAATAGCAACTTCCCCACATAAGAATGTCTTAGTTTTCAGACTGAAAGTATATCAACCTATAGGTAACACATTCTAAAAATAAAATGTGCAAAAAACTCTGTTTTGCAACAAAGTTTCTTTTGTACTAAAAGATCTCGTCCAATCATAAGCGCTCAAAACAATAACCAAAAGACGTTTATAATTCGATATGTTCCCCACATAGAAATGTTGATATATAAAGGCTCAGGAAATCTTAGTTGGAAAGGGAATCAGATCTCAAATAAAATATTAAAAAATCCGCTTAGTTTTGAAATTATGGGAGATTTTCATGTTTTAACCAATGAGATGGACGGATTAGACAATACACAATTGCACCTTTCTGCATTCCATTGCCGTTTGCCTGCCTAGTTCTTACTAGGACCATTACTTAATCAGTACCGTCAGGCCTGAAGTCCGTACGACGCCTCAGCTTCTGCCATTATCTCGAGGGTATACAAACGTAAATATTCATATATATGCTATTATCGTTTTATATTTTATTATTTGTCTTTATTATTATTTTATTGTTATATTGTTAAAGCATCGAGACCTTGTTTAGATGCTTCGAAATAAAATTATTATTATTATTATTGTTATTATTATTATTATTATTATTATTATTATTATTATTATTATTGTTATTATTATTATTATTATTATTATTATTGTTATTATTATTATTATTATTATTATTGTTATTATTATTATTATTATTGTTATTATTATTATTATTATTGTTATTATTATTGTTATTATTATTATTATTATTATTGTTATTATTATTATTATTATTGTTATTATTATTATTATTATTGTTATTATTATTGTTATTATTATTATTATTATTATTGTTATTATTATTATTATTATTGTTATTATTATTATTATTATTATTATTGTTATTATTATTGTTATTATTATTATTATTATTATTATTATTATTATTATTATTATTATTATTATTGTTATTATTATTGTTATTATTATTATTATTATTATTATTATTATTATTATTATTATTATGCTCTATTATGCCTCAGAGGCACTAGAGTAAAAAGAAGAACTCAGGACATTTATAACACAGATTTTTCTATTGACAATGCCATCGCTAATTTTAATTAGATTTTTAATTTTTCTTTGTATGTGCATATTTTATTGATATTTTGTACCTACATTGCTATATTCTTAATTTAATATTTGAACTCAGTTTTTTTCTTTACCTTAAAAATACTTTCAATACTTTAGATTTTAAATACATATAACTTTGTAAATAGTCATAGCAATTTTTATAGCATTTTTTGTAATTTTCATTATTATTGTTATTATTGTTGGATGTGAAATAAAGATTATTAATTCTAATAAAAAAATTATTATTATTATTATTATTATTACTATTATTATTATTATGTTGAAGTCTAATTTAATGATCACGCATGCGCCAACATGAATGAACCGTATCGTTATTTCATGTTAACTCTTAGGTTGCAGTACTGTTCAGTCTATTCGTGGTTGCTTTTGGAATGGCTTTCTTCTTATTAATCGACGATGTCCAAGGGGTAAGTATAATGTCTCAAGGACATATAAAGGACAGTCCATGTTCAACCTTAGACGGAAAGTTTCCAGCAGGAGACAAGGTTAAATACGTGACCCTCCCCTCCACTCCCTCAATCTAAAAGTTTTCCGGCCACGATAAGTTTTCAGGGACCGCGGAGCAGCCCCCCCCCCCCTCCCCCCAATAATGGGAGCATGCCCCCAAACCCCCTAGGTCTTCAAGTATTTGGTGGTCGTTAGCACCCCCCCCCCCCCCCCCCCAATCAAAATTACGCTCCCCGGTCCCTGGTTTTGTAAGACTAATTATCATTCCATTTTATAGGCCACTAGTTTTTCAACCTTCGGTAAATCTATTGCCAAGACGTTCGTCATGACACTAGGAGAAGTGTCATATGATACTACGTACAACAAAACCAACCTTAAACATCGCTTCGCCAACTATCTTATCTTTGTGACTTTCTGCTTCTTAATGCCAATCATCCTGATGAACATGTTGGTAAGTAACTGCTTATAGATTACTGCAGTTTTCACTATTACGTTGACTCTGTATCTCCGAGTTCCCCGTTGGAATTTGTCTTTTCACTGCCACCAGTCAAAAATATAAAAGGTACCGACTGATTAGTTTTGATTGACGGCAGCGAAAAACCAATTTCATTCATTCAGTTTGCATGATAATATTGGAACCTCGGTGTCCACGTGATTACGAGAATCCACGCCCCCAAAATATTACCCAGAAACCTGGATGATAACGCGCATGCGTAAAACTACAAAACGTTTTTTGGCAAAAGGGCAAAAGGGCAAAAGGTGAGCCCGCGGTATGCGTGCGCATTTAATCAACTTATAACTGCTTACAAATGAATCCATAAAGGTAGACACTTGTACTGACTTAACGCTTTTTTGATCATGCTATAATTTCATATAACAATTTAAGCGAAGAAACATTAATAGTTTTAATCGAATGTATAATAGATTGGTTTGGCTGTTGGTGACATCGATAACATTCGTCAGCATGCAGTAGTGGAGCGCTATATCATGCAGGTAAGTCATTAGTATCTATGGTTACCGTATCTATGGTTACCGTTTGCCGTCCACCCCCGACTAATATACATACCAAGGACAAAGTGAATGCGCTGAGGCTACCTTCAAACAACCTTGGGTTGATCTAAGTCAGGAGATGGCTAACTCACAGATCGAACACTGAAACAACCTCTGGGCTGATCTAAGTCAGGGCACAGCTAACTCACAGATTGAACCCTGAAACAACCTCTGGGCTGATCTAAGTCAGGGCATGACTAACTCACAGATTGAGTTGGAATTTAGCATGTTAATTTTTGCGGAAAGAGGAAAACCGGAGAACCCGGAGAAAAACCCTCCAATCAAGGGAGAGACCCAACAAACTCTACTCGCAAGTGATGCTGAGTCCAGGAATCGAACCCAAGACCCCAGAGTGAGACACGAGTGCACTATCGCTACGCCACCCTTGATTGTCCTCTGGAACAAAGGTACATTTTGTGTCAAATGGTAATTTGTTGCAGATTGAACATCTCATCGAGCTGGAGGAATCTCTTCCCATGTGGATTCTTCGTCGATTGAAAATTAAAGAGCACGTGGAATACCCCAACCAACCCAAGGGACTCGTTACCAAGGTAACACGACAGTCATCACATACTGGGAAAACTTTTAGATTGAGGGAGTGGAGGGGGAGGGTCACGCATTTAACCTTTTGCCGGAACCTTTCAGTCTAAGGTTGAACATGGACTGTCCCTTAGATCTAACATGATCATTTTTGATGGCTTGCAACCACTCCCAAGGATCCGGAAGTATAAATACTAAAAAACACTATTTTTGGATAATGAAATTTTCTTCCTTTTTATTGATATTGTAAAACGAGAAGCGTGCACCATTCAACATTTTCCATACCTCGGTTTACTGGTCACAGAGAAAGCATTCAGTCGAAGCTGCAAGGTTCGAATAGACCATTTTCGAGATACGCGAGCGCTTTCAAAAATATCGCAGGCGCAGGCATGAAAAACAGGCATTTTCAAGGCAAGATCACGCGCGCTAATGACTCTGCCCGAAAATGCCTCGAAAATGGTCTGTTTGAATAATCCTTTGAAACTACCTTGCAGTCTCGATTGTATGCTTTCTGTGTGACCAGTGAACCAATGTATGGAAAGTAGTGAATTCATGCAAGGTCCTGAAGGTGTCCGATGATAAATTAAAGGAACCACATTCCACAGAACCAAATGGCGGCCATGTTGGTGGTACTAATAAGAAACGTTTTGCTAAACAGTACCGCCAATATGGCAGCGATTAGAGTGATAACCTGTAAACATTCTGTTTTCTGTGCATCGGTAGCTTTGGGACGCTTTTTGTAGCCTTGGTATCCCTAAAGAGGATACTTCAGATTACCACCACAGGATACCCATGATGCTGACACAGATCACTGACAAGATAAGCAGTAATGAAAACAGGTATCTGATCACCTTCTGCATATATAAATAGACCGGCCCCTTGCAGCACGTTGGAATGCAGCTCAATTTGGAGGACAAATCAATAGGTTCTAATTCTCAGGAGATTGAAATTCTTTTGTTTTGTCCTCCAAATTGAGCTGCTTTGACGTCACGTGCAAGAGGTCTATATACTCGTGTTAATGCTTCCTAGATCATTGGGTTTACTCAGACACAATAATATTAACCATCCATCCAAGGCGTGTTCAACTTAATGCTTTCAAATAAATAAAATAAAATAAATAAACAAATAAATAAATAAATAAATAAACAAACAAACAAACAAACAAATAAATGAATGAATAAATAAATGACGTCACGTGCGGCATCTCAATTAGAGGAAAAGATCGAGTCACTAGCTTGTTAAAGCTATTGAACATTAAATTAATTAATGTTTTCATGAAGAAACTAAAGCTACGGACAAAGCTACATTTCTTGCAAAGTTACAGGCAATTGATGTTGCGAGCCATGTCACGCGACGCAATGTTGCACACAGTGTTGCTGAACTAGAAAACGATCCTTCTTCAGCAACATTACCTGCAATATTGCGTATAATATTGCACCGTGGGTCCTCACCTTAGTTTACAGAGTTTCTAAGATTCTAAATGTTTTTCTCCAGGATCAAAGCATTGAACCAGGCTATCGTAAGACAAAACCAAGTCCTGCGAGACATTAACCGCCGTCTGACCGGAAGTACAGAAAGCACCGGAACTAGAATTATGAACTGGTTCTCTTCCGGTCTTGGGGATTGGAAGGCGCCAAATTTTAGTAGCTGGTATCAGTAGCGCTTTCTTATAACCCTTTATGAAATTTTATAAATATCCTAATATGGCCATAAAAGTATTTCTTACAGAACTATGGAGGCGCGAGTGAATTTGGGACTGGGGGAGAAGAGGACCGAAGGGGGTGGGGTAGGGAAAGGAGGAGCGCCTCTTATTTTGTTTGTTGGTTCTCTCCTGTGCTTCGAGGATTTTCCCGGTTTTTTCTGTTTTTTTCCGTTCCTCCTCAAAAATCAACTTCTAAATTCCAATTTAAATCGAGTGAAAGAAGAGCCACTCTTTGGAATCCACTGTTAATTCTCATTTATTTATTTATTTATTTTCCCTCCCGCTTCTCCCTTCCCCCTTCGGCGTCCTGTCGTCCCCAGTCCCCAAACCGCCCTCGCGCAACTACAGTTGCTAAGGCAACCGGCGCTGGACCTATAAAATTCATGATATTTAATCAGTATTCATATATAACTTTTCGTAGTATTTTACAAAAATTCACGTCGAAAATAATATTATTCCTCGGCTTTTGCGCAACCACTGTAACAACATTATACTTAAAATTTGGCTATAAACTTTGCGTTTACTCGGGCACCTTTGGGTGTCGCAACTTGGCAGTTCAGCAAATTTAAAGAACATTTATAACACATATAAAAACTGATGTATAAAGATGAGAGCTTTACTTAATTGTTGCTGGGTTTCACTTGACGTCATTTCCTTTCTCATGCAGAATATTAACAGCTAAATCCCAAGTTTTCAGTAGGATTCAGTGTTTTACAAACATTTGGAGCAGATAATGAGATTCAAAGACTTTTATCGGCTGATTGAAACCCAGCAAATACTCAAAAACGAAATAAGATTTCTAGCTTAAAACTTAACACCAAATAAAATGGCTTTCACATTAGAAATGAAAATCTAAAACAATCCAGTATTCATTGTTAGAATTCCAGACTTTTTATGTGAGCGTTTACTAACATGCCCCTGCTAAATGATCGCGAAAATAGTATTTTATCAAAGTAATAGTCTGTTGGGTTTAGAATGTTGCATTCTCAGTTATAACATGGCTACCACGAACTGGATGATATGACAAAATATATAGATTGAACGATTTACTCCAACGCGATGAAAAGCCATTTGAATGTTACACCGCGGGTATCATTCGTACCGTGTACGTGCTGTAAGTCAGTACCGTATGTTTCCTACTAATACGATAACCATTCTTATGGGAAGCCATTTCAATGTTACGGCATGTCGTACAATGCACGTGCTGTAAGTCAGTACCATACGTTTCCTACTAATACGAGAACCATTCTTATGGGAAGCCATTTCAATGTTACGGCATGTCGTACCGTGTACGTGCTGTAAGTCAGTACCGTATGTTTCCTACTAATACGATAACCATTCTTATGGGAAGCCATTTCAATGTTACGGCATGTCGTACCTTGTACGTGCTGTAAGTCAGTACCGTACGTTTCCCACTCATACGAAAACCCCTTTATGGATGGAAAGCGATGATTGTGAAAATAACGATTTTTTGTACCCGGCTGCTTGTTTTCATTATTGGGTGAATCTCACGAAAGCAATGGGAGGCCATTTCAACGTTATAACATGCTGGTACGTGTACGTGCTGTAAGTCCGTGCCGCCGTTCGTTTCTCGAGCTTGACAGCTCATTCATACAAAAACCACTCTCTACTATTAATTTTTACAAAAGAATTCGCACAAATAACGTAATTACACACAGAGTTAAGGTCATGTAGTGTCATTATTGTCTTCATTTAATTTCCGTCGGTGAATTAAGTGGGTTTCCTGTGGTTTTGCATTCCATTGTTTTCACGTGGGAACGCGAAACGCCGCCCAAAAATTCTTTATTTTCAGCGGAAACTTTTGTCTGTTGCCGATTCGATGCTAATAAGACATGATGACTCGCAAAACGAGTGAAATTTAAAATCAGTGAGGATTTACAAGCCTCTTAACCTTCGAGCAACTTTGCCAACATTATGTCTTAAGCTGTAAGACGACAGAACCTAAAGCCACTCAAAGTCTACTTCACATGTGAGGTGGGTTTGTTTGTGGTTCTCATTCATTTGACGGTTAAACTTTTCCTCTTCGGATTCTCTGGTTTTCCTCATTTTTAAACAATGAATACGCATTCCAATCTTGGAAAATAAATTGCCAGGGCTTTCGTATATTTTCGTGAATTTCTTTTTTTCATTCGCTTGAGTATTGAATTAATACCAACACCTCTAAGCTTTATTGTTAAAAGTAGATGAAAATCACAAAATAGCAAACAGCTTTCGTACAAAATGTCTCAAGGCATTACTATGACAACCATCACTATGACAATCAATACCATTACCATAGGAACCAGCTTGGTAACCAAATCACCACTATAGTAAGTCTGACTGCTACTATGTCAACTAATACTGCATGGGTTTTCTATGCAACCATCACCACATCCATCATTGTGACAACCAATATCTTTCTTACGACGAGTATTAAAATGCGAAACAGACTTGCTGCTCGTGATAACATATATGACAGTGACAAAATATCCTTACTATTTGAACTGTGAAAAACGAGTTCGATCGAGAGTACCAGTTTAATTTTAGGTTGAAAACTTGACAGAAGAGAATAAATGAAGATATTCCGCCCTTCAGGCACCTTATGGTATCAATGCTAAGATATTTTATTATACACACATTTTAAAAACGAATAACAAAGCTAATGAGACTTCCTAAGTAAAATGTTATCTTCTTTGAAGTCTTGCAGTTGTTGACCCTCAAGCTGTTCGGTGCCCATCAGAAGTATGTAAATTGCCATCATGTCAATCATTACTTGATAACCAATCAAAAACAGCCTTAGGTGAGTTACCCATGGTTCTCCAGGGTCATGTTTCGTATTGTTTGGGGGCCAGATTTAACTGTGACCTCCAAGGCTTTTATCGAAATGACTTGATATTAGCGAACGTTTCAATCAAAGCTTGATAACTTGTCGAATATTGCCCCGGGGAATTGATATTTTTTCTCCTTATAGTAATAGCTGTAAGCAAGGTTTCCTAAACCCTGATTATTCTGTTCTAAATAAAGCAGAGCATCGGGAAGGAGCGAAGATTATATTAAGGGTATAAGATACCATCTTGGGATTTAACTTGTGGAGCAGATTAAAGGTTTTTCTCCACTTCAAAGGCTTCCAATCAACCAAGGGTTTTTCATTCCACTCGGGAGATGAGCTCGCAAAAGTGTCACTCATTCGCGAGCATCCTCTCATGCTACTTCAAGGTCTGACTCCATCCAGCGCTTCCCAATATCCCATACTAGGATAATTTTTTTCTTTCCTCTCTCTGGGGTACATTGAGTCATTCATTTCTCCTGTGTGGGGTGTGGGAGACTTGCACGGGATTGCAAAATCCAGGAGAGGATTAATTCGGGCCACCGTACAGGAAGTCGACGAGGGTTTTAAGCTAGCTAAAACTGGTTCAATCATTGATTGATGATAAACACTTGGCTAAAATATCCTTGTTCTTGCATTGACAAGAATTCCAATCCTCCTTAATTTTTTTTCTCTATTTCAATTGACGTCAAAAACGCACTCAATTTGAATTCCTGAAAGCCATGTATCTGCACAATGTAGTGACGTTTCGTGCAACGAATGACATCTATATGCGGATTAAGTTATAACTCGGTTATATTTGGAAATTATTAGAATTGTTATTTCCCGTTCGGCCAATGAAAGAAAAATTCCTTGGACAAGACCTCAAGTTGAGTAGATCTTTTAACAGCTTGATCTGCGAGTAGCTAACTCGAAATTTGTTGGAGCCATTAAACAGACTTTTTCTTCCTTCCTGAAGCACTGAAAACCATTTCTTTTATGGAACTATGTTGAGCCCCTTTTACTGTCATATAAACAATGTTTTAATAACGTTCCCGTTTTGTGTTTTTTAACAACAATAGCTAAGTACTTAAGTGATTGTTTACAAAGCCAGTCATTAAGAAGCGTTCAAATTTCTTTAGCCTACGAAAACAATGGTTTTATATGGCTTATAAATCTTAATAACCATTTGAACCGGGTAGAATAGTATGCATTTAATAACTTCTTAAAAAAACTCTTTTATTTCGAAATTAATCTTCAAACTGTTGAATAATGCAGTTGAAAAATTGTCACTAAAAAATATTTCAGCATGATTTTGAAGCAAAATGACCATCTGAAATTGTTTATTCTTATAATGAAAAAGTTACTCGTTCTAGAAGCTTGGATAAAAAAGTATAAAACAAATCAAAGCTCTGTATAAAGTGATATAAAAGATGTACTTAAACAATGGAGAGTTCAAAAATGAATGACATGGTTATGGTCGCTCGTCGCGTGAAAAGTATGGTATTTCATGCTGCTTTTTTCCATAAGCCTGCCAACATTTCTCCAGCATGACCCCAGATATCTAATACCCCCCAAAACTTGAATAACACGTCAAAGCAACCACAATTTTTACATCTGGCAATCTTTAAGATCCCGCCAGCTTTTGCTCTCACGAGGGATCCGCGAACAACCTTATCAAATCTGCAACATTATTGGTTTTCAAACCAATCGAAGTGGATTTTAAGTTCCGTTGTAATTCCTGTGAAGTCGCGCACCAGACGGTCTAGCAAATAGCAGTAGGTGAGAGACAGTAGTGATATATGCAAAGCAGAAAACTGTCAAAATTTGGTGGCACTCAGAAGTAAATTACCAAGGATTCGTTTGTGACGATAGACGAATCGGTGTAGAGCCATCCTTATCTCGAAGCGAACCACACGTTTTTTGACCAAGTTCCAACTCAGAACGACTTTTCAAGGCGAAGACTAACTTGTTCTATTAAATTATCACGAGGAATTGAAACAGTTTTAGAAGAATTCTAGGCAAAAAGCTTAAGGTAAGAACGGGTTACGTTTGGGTTTAAATTTATCGAGTTTTCGGACTGTTTATTAGAGTTTTATCCACTGTGAAGACTTAGAGAACAAACGATGATCCCAAGTTCTAAGAACATAATTTGAAGATCTGTCACTTTGTGTTTGTGTTGTGTTAGTATTTGTTTTTGGTCGCTGATTGCTATCCCAAATCATGGCCAAAAACGTCACACTAGACCAAGAAGGTTAACACAACCAATTCCATCACAAAGTACCTCCAGAACAGAACAAAAACTCCCAAACCCTTACATCTTTGAGATTCCATTCTGTTGAATCAAGCGGATCACGGCTAATTTAATTATATTTTGAACAAAGTAGTTAAATAAATTAAGTAATTATTTTTAGATAATAATTACTGAAAGCCAACCGCTTTGGACTCTGTGATGACGTCACACTGAGCAATGTTCTCAAATTCATGCTTGTAGGAGTGTGGAAAGAACGGACGATGGCTATGAATTAAGAGTCTGTTGTCCTTGCGATCGCTACCACCAGCCAGATGAGGGCCGTTTTAGGCATAGCGTGCCTTGGTTTTGTTCTACTATGCCTTTGGTCTGCAGGTGAGGTGATTTTGAAGAGTTTCGGGAGGTTTGGTTTTATGATTTTTTCGTAGACGGTTCACCGTCGAGTGTTTATCAAATGTATACGTATTCCTAGGTATTGACCGAACGTGTGACACCAAAACAACACAGGTTTTGGACTATTTTTCAATCTGTCGTACTGTAGTACTATTGATTTTAGATTTGAAATTGCTTGCCTAAAACATGGAAGACTCTGAGTAAAACGGCAAGCGCCTTTAATTGATTTTAGTGGAATTTATGAAGATCATGGGTGGCTTCGAAGAAAGTGATTCAATTGTCAGGAATCCGTGTCACACTTTTGTATCAATAAGTTCGAGTGATTTTTTGATTTACCATTCTCACCTTTAATCAAATCCCACGCTCCTGGAAGAGTGAGAGCGTTTGTGTACGGTCCATCTAAAACTATGCGAGCGCGTTTGCTGCTGATCATCACGACTCGTGGCAACCATGATTAAGTACAGATCAAGCGCTTTTCACTTATCGAAAATTTACCCTTTAAATTTCCAGTCGACGGGCGCAGAAGTAACAAGAACAACTTTCGGAGTTCGTAAGTATTCTAAGGTCTATTGAATAATGTATTTATTGAATAGTTTTTTTTTTCCAGTAAGAATATAAGAATTATCCCTAATCGACCATCATTGAAGTGATTTGTTGTAATTTAAAACCAAGGTAGTCAATCGTTGTAAGCAATCTTGTAGCCTTCTTTAACCACGTTTTTCAAGCGTTTCTTCGCGGTTACTTGTTGTTTAAGGATCTATAATATGGCTAAAGCAAACGGGTAATATTTAATCGTAGTGGTATGGCAAGGGTCGAACACTAAATGTCAAGACAAACTGATCATGAGTCTCAACAACAAAATGTCGGCTAAGTGGTTCAGTAAGAAAGCGAGCAGTCTTAATAACATCGCTTGGCATTGTTTTAGTTTTATCCTCGAGGATGAACGCTTGGATAAATAAATTCCACGTTCATGAACATTTCTAAGGCCCTCGCTTTTCTCTGAGAAGCAGGCCATTACGGGAAATACGCCGCGGTTTTAGTAGAGCATGGAGCTGGTCATTTGTTCAGATTGATGGATTGGATATCGAGTTACTTTTCACTGTTTGTTGTTCTAGTTCTATCGAGGGGTCTATTTATAGCAGGTCGATCCTGGTGTTCCTACAAATGTGGTTGTTTTTAAGCTAAAGTCTAAACCCAGTTTAGCAGCTTTGTATTCTTCGTAAGGGTTTGTATCTACATTGCGTGGATGCAAACATCCTTTTGTAATTAAGTACATACTCTACTCGTTTTTCTCAACCCTTTATTCTCCCCGCGTTTTGACCTTCCTCGATGTTATTGGAATTTACTGACACAAAATTACGCCAAGGAGACCAATAACTCGACACATGCAGAGAGAAGACTTGAAAATCACTGTGTTCTCTATTAAAATACATTAAACATCTGTTAGGAGGGTACCGTTAGGCAAGCAAACAGCTCAATTTTCACAAGACTATGTCAATACGAGTGAGAGCCTTTTGGACTGTCTTAATGAGCTTGGTCCTTGGCATTGTAGTCTTTTTCCTAAGGTATTCTGGCAATTATAAAGTGAACCGTTCAAAAACAACCTAAACACTAGATCAATAGGCGTTGTAGGGGGTGAAATCTTAGCTTTGCCCGGGGACATCTCAATCTGCTTAAAATAAAGACACTCCTGTCAAATCTGATACGTCAGAAGTCCCTCCAATCATTACTGGCAGAGCTTCTGTAGTTGCAAACACACATCGCCCTGGGCTAACCACTTTCTTCTAGCTAGTCTGGTTTTCTTTAATCATTCGCTTTTGTTCATACTATCTTTAATGCTGCGAGAATATTAAGGAATTTGGCCTCTTGGGGCATTCGTGGGACTGCATCCCTCGAGATATGGATTTCTAAGCTAAAAGTATATATTCTTATCTCGGAGTCCATACAAAATCTCATGTATTCAATTAATTTTTAAAACCTCATGATCCAATACACGTGTGATAAAGACTGCGTCGCTTTTTTTTATTTCATTGTTCTGGATTATTTTTTCTTTGTTGTGATGCCAAAATCGATTTGTTTCTGTTCGAAAATTGATTAAAAGCGTTTGTAATTGTTTTGTCTAAATGGATGGTAAATTGCTTGTGAAGCCAAGCTTCAAGTGAGCATTCAAAAAGGCTCTTCAAAACCACGATGCTTCATTAACTCGACCCATTATTCCCGCTTGGTTGCTCTTACTAACATCAAAGAACGCGCTCACACTATTAATTATATAGAATATAAAAACAAAGTGTAAAGAATCCCAAGAAAAAGAATGTCATTACAGCCGATTATTTCATATTCCATTAGTTTCAATGAGCCCAAGTCACGACCAGAACAAATCCCATTTTCAAGTCGAAACTTTATTCAAAATTCCTCACTCCAGTCTTAAAAAAATAGGTAGAAATACCCCTCTGTATCTTTAGATGTGTCTCCATAATTATCATTCTTCTTCTGTGCTTGCCTTGAACACTATTACCGAGTTTTCTGTCGTCCAGGTTAAGGAGTATGGTCAGTGCAAATGTGATAACAGAACTATTTCAATACCTTACGTATCCAATATGTCTAATTACCGTAGTGTGCAGTAACAGACGAATCAACTGCGATATGAATCTTGGTGTTTTATGAGATTTTGGATAACTAATAGAGAATTGAATTTAAGTGTTTTGGCGTCGTGATGTCTGGTTTTTTATACTTCCCTAATTATAAAACAGGGGAAAACATCGCGCACGTTTTTGCAGTGATTGTTTTGTTTGTTTGGTGATCAAAAGCTTGTACTCTAATCTCGGTACAAAGAAAAAAAATCCGTTAAAAGGGCTAAAAAACTAGACCCATGCATTATGTAGACTGGTAAGAGAAAAAAGAGAAAAGAAAAGAGTGAAAAAATGGATTAAATCCCAGAAATGAATCTAGTAAAGAAAGAAAGATTTGGGAAACAAAGGCGCAGATACACGGTGCAACATTGCGTGAAACACCACACTAGAATATAAAAAGTTGAACGTCTGTTTTATTTTGTTGATATTTGTATTATTCTTGTGAATTAAGTGGGGGAAACGAGATTTTCTCTGTCTTTGCTGCTGAAATAGTACTGTAATTATGATCTTGCAAGCAATGTTGCACCATGTGTATGTTGCTTTCAGAGCTTTCGTTGCTTTGCGTTGCTTTATGCGAAACTGTACGTTTTCTATGATATGAGTTGTGTGGAATGAATTTTATAGTAGAATCTTGTATAGTTAAGTTAGAATTTAGGAAGGAATCTAGTCATAATAAGGTTGTTTGAAGAATATTGAATACTAAAAAGTGGATTTTGTCCGTTTCGAGGGCCATTTTAGTCTAACATGCTTAAAGCAAAGTTAATAAGCTTAGCATGTGGTAGGCAATATCTTGGTATAAATACAAAACTACAAACCCTTTGCTTTACTTTTGACACGCGCCAACACTGTTTCTATACAGATTTTAGTATTCACAAATAATCTTTCTTAAAATTGCTGTCATTTTGGGCTTGAATCAACTGTAAGTTATCGGTTCAGCTCTCTGCGTGAAATAACGCTAAACAACTAGGCGGTTTGATGTCTTCTAACAGCAAGACGTCTAAACACCAAGCCATGTTCACTACATGCTCAAAATACTCCAAACAATGTATTCACGGATTGACAGGAAATAATAATCCCTAATACTTAATTTCTCAAGGTATTCTGCGTTCTGCGTTCCGCGAAACAAAATCAAAAATTATTGCGTAAGTTACGAATTATTTTCCCTGAAAAAGATTTCATCTGTCAACGATTTTATAATTTTTAGTCCAAAAAAATAAAGTTTGAACCGAATAATAGGAACAGGAGAAAGTATTCCAAATTACATATTTTATTTATGAAGTTCTATAACCCAAGTATTTAGATTTACTTGACACATTGAGCTTACGGCTAAACAAACACTTTGATGGGTTTTCGATTGCTTCAATATTGACAAAGAAAACACAATAAACGGTCCAAGAAGTGATTTGAATTACGAGGTCGCTAATAGATATTTCTATTGTAAATCTAAAGGCGACCTAGAATTTAGAGTCAGCGAGAACTTGCCTAAAATATTCTGTGCATTTTAGTGGGTTCTATAAGTCGAACACTTTATTGGCTTGCACAGATGATTAATAGATTTGCACTAAACTGGCTTCCATAGCTGTGAAATCGATTGACACTTTACAGGATTCCACAGACTGGAATATTTAAGTTTTACTACTTTGCTTTAGCTGGAAGCGCGGGTTCAAGGTTTGACACTTTATTGGCTTCCATGTGAAGCGACACTTTATTGGCTTCCAAATATTTAAAGAGCAACATTTACTTCGCTTTTCTCGGCATCTTCGTTGGCATTTTACTGGCTTTTAACTTATATTTCAGCAACTCCGAGCTCGTACATATTTTTCAGTTACATTTTGATGCAAATTTCTGCACAATTCGATTAGAATTTTTGATGATCACTTGATGTAGAAATAATCATTTCTGGGAGTACATCAAAGTACTAATTCTCTATGGAATGTTTGATAATTGATGAGAAAATCACTGGAGTGTCTCTCACAGAGAAAAATCCCTCTTCAAATTCCTTCTTTAGTCGTAATTGAAATCATCTAGGATTGAGTAATTTTTTACAAAATTATAACCTTTACAAATTGAAATTCTAAAAACTTTCGAAAACTTGTCTTAAAACTGTTTTAGAAGGAAGTTTATTTTGTTTAAATTAATTTAAAAATTCTACTAATTCCATCTGGAAAATCTCTTGAAAATCAATTATAATGAGCTCCCAAGCATGTCGATTCATGTTGCTTAAAAATATAACTCAACTAACGCCTTGGATTCGATTTTTTTCCTCTCGCTTTTCGTGTAAAATATTCACTTTTAAAACTAAGTTCAGCTCTGCTGATAGTTTAATTTAGGGATTTCATTAATACTTCAAAACTAACTCAACAAAGTATAACATTTTCTCCCTCCTCTAAGTACTGATTTAATGACCTTTTGCTGCACAATCTTATCTCTAACTCTGTTTGGTTAAACCTTTCAGTTCACTTCATACATGAATTTCACATCCAAATTTTCAAGAAAAAAACCTCTTGCAAAACTTTGAATAGAAGCGCTAACTGGCAGATATTTTAGAGTGTAAATTTAGTAAAATTAACTTATTTAATTAAATATTTAATTATTTAAAACTAACGTATTTTTTTTTTTGTGAAAGAGAAGAAGAGAAAGATAGATCATCTGTTGTCAGTTCAGTTTGGAGCTTAGTACATATTTTTTTTGTATTTTGTCGCACTAAATTCTTCCCAAGATAAACGTACAATTTAACGGTATATTTTCCCGATTTTCATTTTTCACTCCCCTAAATAAATACTCCAGAATTCAATACATCTGTCAACCTGAATTAAACAGTTCTAAGTTGTTTACAATTCTGCTTTAACCCGCGCGCAATAAACACTCAAAGATATCGTACACCAGAGGGTTAAAACCACTTCATTTGAGAGCCAGCTTGCCAAAGCCTCCTCAGTGGAATCTTCCCTTTCATTGACATCTAGAAGTTAGTGAGGTTAACACTTGATTCTGTTGCTTTTATCTCGCGGAATTATAATTTTATCTCTTGTTTTATCGGAGTATAAACTCGATCTTATCAAAGAAGAAATTTGGAAAAAGATTTGACTTGAGCTAATCTAATATTCTACTTTGAAAGTCGAGTGGCTCGCACGTCTAGGGCCTTTTGTGGAGTCAAATTTTTGCTGTTATTGTAGATTTATTATCAGAATCGCTATCCATCATGGACACTAAAAACTTGTCATTTGACTCAGTTCTGGGGAAAATTGATTTGAAAAAAGTATTAAATGTATTAAATGATAATGTTTATGCCGACTGAACTCAATAAGATTCAAGAAAACATGTACTATTAGAAATGCCTTATATAAACTTTGTCCGGCAACTTCCAAGCTAATATCTGCAAAGTTTTCTAAGTCCTTTGTTCGCTTGCGTAGAAGAATGAAGTCCTCTTTAAAAATTCTCATCAAATAGAACTTTTGAACCAAAAGAAATTCAATGAAAAAGACTTTAAAATCGACAAAAGTTCCTGAAGGCAAAAGAGGCTACAATTTTGTGTAAATCGAAGTTGGCGCCGCGCCCACATTTTATAAAAAATAACGAAGACCTCTGTCTGCAAGAGATTTTCTCGAAGCCAGCTTGCTTTGGAACGAATAATAAGCTGAAGGAAATCTGTAATATCATAAGACAATTTCAAATTCCAGGCTCTTTAACTCCTCTTTTGCGGAGAAGTTAAAGAGACGGGACTAGTTCGCTGGACTTCTGTCTAGTACTTTCTTGTCTTTATCGGGAGTTCATCCTCAAGGAATTGAATTCTACAGATTTAGATGATAACCAAGAAGGATTGTCGGTTATCTTAAGAATGATTATTGTTGATGCTAAAGGATTAAGTGCGGTTATCAACGCCCTAAATGTTTGTCTTAAAACATTTTAGTGGGCATTTATCTGTTACTATTTACGTAGAGCCTCTTTACGTAGAGCTTTCGGCTGCCCTAAGAGGAACTTAAGCCGTTTACACTAGCGATTTTGGGGCAATTTTAGATGCAATTTTTGCGGCGATTTTGGTCATAGTCAAAAACGGTAAAGAATTAACTTGTAAAGTTTAATTCAAGACACCAAGATTACATGAACAAATGTCTCTTTGAAGCATGAGACAAAATTTACTATATTTTCAAAAATCACCGCAGAAATCGCAGCAAAAATCGTCTGTGTAAACGCACCTTTGCATGTTGAGGACAGACCGTGGAAAACGTAGACTGTCTCTTGGATAATACTTTTATTTCATATTTTTAAAAATCAAGAAAAAAAAAAAAAATCTAAGATATATTTGCTGGTAATCGAAAAAAAAAAAAAAAAAAAAAAAAAAAAGAATCTTAAAGCTCTGAAATCGCCACCAATTCTCACTATTTAAAACTTATATAAAATAAATGATATTCTAATATGTAGTAACTGGGAAGTAGAAGAAAAGTATTCTCAAATGTCGTAGTGCTGCCTCTTCTCCAAGGCGCCCTTCCCTTGCGTGTTGGCTAGTTCATAATGCAGGCCATATGATGACACAAATCACGGCTAATAGAAGTAATATGATAAGAAATTATCCTAATGATGTTATAAGTCAGAACTGAACTTCTTCGAGAAACTTCGGTGAGAATTTCGCAAATAATTTAATATGAAATTTAATAAAAAACCAGACCAGTTGTTATGGCTTTATTTTGCTTAGCGCATATCCTACTAGCGAGCACTATAGTCCCCTTTCACGTTACATCAAAGTAGCTCAATTTGGAGGACAAAACAAAAGAATTCCAATCTCCTGAGAATTGGAAACTTTTGTTATGTCCTCCAAATTGAGCTGCATTCCGACGTGCTGCAAGGGGTCTATAAATATGGAAGATTCGTTTCCAAGGTAGTTTAAGGTAGCGCAGTACCTATTCCAGGAAAGAAAGTCACTTTTGAGATACACGTCTTTCTTACAAATCAGATGAATTAATGTAGCGATCATCACTGAATCGTATCGCAAATTTTTAGTGCGTTTACACAATTTGATGTGTCACAATCGCAAGGAAGGGCAGGCAACGAGATCGAGGCCTTCCTACGATAATATCGATTGTCAAGCAGTGTGTTTATCACAGACTAATCCATCGAACCCTGTTTTTTTATCGCTGAGACCTCGATGGCTGGGTTGTATTTGGAGGATATTTTCGTAAACGTGGTGACAGTGGCTGTTTAACAGGTCCTCTTGATATAATCCCAATCAGCTTGCGTGCTACATGACCCGCTAATTTCTTTTTTCTTTTCTTCATTAGACGAGGAGGAAGAGCGTCATGCCAAGTTTACCGAGGCTCCTTCTGCTCAGGTCACTTAGCCGGCCAGAAAATATTTGTCGGCAAACTTAGTCAAGCTCGCATGGAGTCGAAATTAAACAGCATCCACGCGATAGTAAAAAGCTTTGTCACTTCACGTTGTGAGAGATATGTCAAGCCCACTCTCTGTTACTATGGTTTCCCGCCTTGTGATTTGTCATCAAGAACGCCAAAGCCACGACGGTTTTGTCAAGATGACTGTTATGTGATGCAGTATGATGTATGCAGGACGGAATTCCGTATGGCACCTCATAGCCCTATTGCTATAAAGTTATTGCCTGAATGCACGACACTGCCGTCACGGGGGCATCCTGACTACAAAAGCTGCATTCGAGTAACAGGGAAAGGTAAGGATGGTATTTTTTTTCGTTGGAAAGTAGATGCTTCACTGCCCACCGACAAAGCATTCAAACGAGGCTGCAAGGTAGTTTCAAAGGATTATTCAAATTTGAACCTTGCAGCCTCGACTGAATGCTTTGTGTTTGACAAGTGAACCGATGTATGGAAAGTGGTGATAGAGCTTTTTAGAGTGGGCGTAATATTTTTCCCTTTCAGACCACGTGTCATTCCCTAGAGTATCATTTCTTTGTTTAACAGTTGTGCATAAGAAGACACATGAATATGGATACAGCTCAAACAAAGAATCTTATTCTCAAGAGAATGACACATGGTCTGAAATGCCGGAAAAACATTAACAGATCTATTCTATCACTAACTTGCCAAGGAAGAATTAACTTCGTGATTGAGCGGATAGAAAAGACTAGGGAATAGTCCCCTTCACAGTTCCCTGCGCCATCTTAAAAGGTAGTCGTGCCTTTACGAACTTCCAATGATAGAGACATGCGAATAATTGTCCAAGGTGTTAAAAAAGGTCTCTATCATTGCATGATCACCGTTCTTCTTGCTTCGATGCAAAGGCACGGCTACCTTTCAAGATGGCGCAGGGAACTGTGAAGGGGACTAATTGCAAAGGAAGAAAAGAAAATTAAAAGAAGAAAATGAAAAAAGGATTGGATAGAAAGGAAAGTAAAGGTAAAAGAAGATGAACAAGAACGAACAATAAAAGAATTTGTGTTAAAATTCAATCTAGTTTGAAAAAAAAATTCACATTTGAAAATATAACTAATGAGATAAATGAAAATGAAATTACATAATTATCCATAGAAGAAAAAAATGAATAAGATACTGAGAACAGGAAAATTGATACCGAATGATAATATGCTTAAATAATCTGTAAATTAATCTCACAATTAGATTGCCACACATAAAAACAGGTAGCAGCAAGCGGTAGTATGATAGACAATCTTCGTGCACCCAAGGTTCATTGTGAAGTAGATGATGAACGAAATCGGAAATCTTAGCTTGCCAGTGAACTTCTTGGTCAGACCAACGGATCAAAAGACCTTTTGAGCTCGGGTGTAATGTTTTAATACAGACAACGTGTCATTCAGTTCTCTTGAGAATAAGATTCTTTGTTTGAGTTGTATCCATATCCACATGTCTTCTCGTACGCAACCGTTAAACAAAGAAACGATACTCAAAGGAAAGACATCTCTTTAGCTTGCGCGTGATGTTTTTTTATTTCAGACAACGTTTCATTCCCTTGAGAATAAGATTCTTTGTTTGAGTTGTATCCATATCCACATGTCTTCTCGTACGCAACCGTTAAACAAAGAAACGATACTCAAAGGAAAGACATCTCATTAGCTTGCGCGTGATGTTTTCTCATTTCAGACCACGTTTCATTCCCTTGAAACAAAGAAATGACACTCTTGACACGTGGTCTGTAATAAGAAAGTATTACGCCCGAGCTAAAAAGGTTAATTATAAGTGTTGGTCGAGTTTCAAGGGTTTTTATACAAAGCTTTCGAGTATATTGTTCAAGTATTGCATGGCTCATGGATCAACCACCTGGATATAGTGTGTTTGGAGAGCTTTTCTCTCGATGACAGATGAAGCGCAGATATGCACTTTTGAAAAAAATAGCGTGACAACAGATTTAGATGTACATTAATACTTCCTTGATGATACTCCTAATAGCATAATAAGAGGTCTCACCTTTAGCTGTTGAGGTTATTGCATGTTGTTGCTGCTAATAACTGTTGTTGTTTCGATTGTTCTTTCTACTATTGCTGTTGTTGTTGATCCGGTTGCTGCTATTGTTATTGCTGTTGCTGTTGGTGTTGTTATTATTATTGTTACTGCTGTTGTTGTTGTTGTTGTTGTTGCTGTTGTTACTGTTGTTGTTGGTTCCTGCTGCTGTTGCTGCTGATGTTGTTATTATTATTGTTACTGCTGCTGCTGTTGTTGCTGTTGTTACTGTTGTTGTTGGTTGCTGTTGCTGTTGCTGCTATTGGTATTGCTGATGCTCAACTTACCGTTGAATGCTCGTTTCTTTACTGTCATGTATTATTAATGCACAAGGTTCTATCAAGAAAGGAAACTGTTCGGGGTTGCATACCTGTCCATGTTCCCGCCAAAAAATCAAATCAGCTAGAATTAGAAGTTCCATTAGATCCTAAGCTCTCCAAAATACTTCATTTTATTCATAAAACGTTATATAATCATTCCTTTGCAGAAATATCTTTCAGTGTAAGCTCTCAGAACATCACGATGTACGAGGGGAAGTCAGTCACCCTCAAATGCCGGCTGAATACCAAAAAATTCCCCTTTAACGTCACGTGGATGAAAGACGGAGCGCCTATTGGCTCGCGCTACAAGACAAAAGATTTCCTCTGGGGATCCCGGTTAAAGATTCGACGGTCTCGTGCAAGAGATGCTGGGAAATTTGAGTGCATTATTTCAGCACCTATAAAAACTATTCGCGCGGCTGGTTGGCTGAAGATATTGGGTCGAGATCCACCTTCTGGTATGTTAAGATCTAAATAATTCATGCAATAGTGCCATTAGTGCAGCGCAAAGAATGCTGGTAGTTCTTGAGAGCGCAAAGAGTCCTGGTTGTTCTTGGGAGCGCAAAGAATGCTGGTAGTTCTTGAGAGCGCAAAGAATGCTGGTTGTTCTTGGGAGCGCAAAGAATGCTGGTAGTTCTTGAGAGCGCAAAGAATGCTGGTTGTTCTTGTGAGCGCAAAGAATGCTGGTTGTTCTTGAGAGCGCAAAGAATGCTGGTTGTTCTTGTGAGCGCAAAGAATGCTGGTTGTTCTTGTGAGCGCAAAGAATGCTGGTAGTTCTTGAGAGCGCAAAGAATGCTGGTTGTTCTTGAGAGCGCAAAGAATGCTGGTTGTTCTTGTGAGCGCAAAGAATGCTGGTAGTTCTTGTGAGTGCAAATAATGCTGGTTCTTGAGAGCGCAAAGAATGCTGGTTGTTCTTGTGAACGCAAAGAATGCTGGTAGTTCTTTGGAGCGCCAAGAATACTAGTTGTTCTTGGGAGCGCAAAGAATGCTGTAGTTCTTGCGAACGCAAAGAATGCTGGTAGTTCTTGGAAGCGCAAAGAATGCTGGTTGTTCTCGGGAGCGCAGCGAATGCTGGAAGTTTTGTGAGCGAATAGAATACTGGGAAAAGATAAGACAAGGGGAAAACGACATAACATTAATAACGAAGGCACGAATTCACCTTACGCAAAACCCACACTGCAATATACTTTTGCAGATTCAATTAAAGAGAGAGATATAGAAGTTTATGTTTATAGATGCGAATACCTCCTCTGTTTTAAAACAATTATAACCGTTGAATCCACAGCTAAGTCGCCTTACAATAAACTCACCCAACCAACACAGCCGCATGTCCCTAGAGAGAGAAATAAACCTTCAACGTGGCCCATAGGTAGGTCTACTTGTAACCATTAGACTTCGTATGCAGCCTGATAGATACAGTAAAATATATTGATGTTTTGTATTTTTTTTTTGTAGTCCCTTCCAAAGCTGCCAGGAAAAGAAAGTAAGTCATTGATTGTCAAGAAACTTTTGTTAATAATTTCTTTGAAGAAACAAGCGTTGGCTCATGTGATTTTATTTCCAACCTGGAATGGATTTATGAGTGACATTTTATGTACGATGGTGGCAAATTCGTAGTTAGGGAATGCTGTGTTTTGCAGCCTAGATCAGGGTTCCCATGGTCATGGAAAAGTCAGTGAATTCTAATTTTTTTTCTAGGTCTGGGAATTGTCAGGGAATTTTGATTTTGGTCGGCGAATTTTTCTGTTAGCCTTCAAAAATCGTGTTAAATTCAGAATCTTTAGTTGGGCTTCCTGTGGTCGAGCTACCTCCGCGGACCTTAACTAGAACACGTGAATATTCTACACAAAATTGAGCCTAAACCCGAGTAACAGAGAACTGCAGTATTCATTACCCTCTGTTTGTTTTTTCCAAAGGTACCCACGCTGTGAGCCGTACCGTGGTAAAATATGTGCTGAATACATCAGCGGTGATCTCCTATACGCTGACCATCGTCATTACCAAAACGACATCGAGAAGCGATTCAGCTTCCCATTGAGGAGAATTTTGGAATCGGATCTTAATCCTCGATGCCGCAAGTATGGCATTCGAGCGCTCTGCTATCACGTGTTCGAAACATGTGACCCGAAGATAGACGATTTGAAACCGAAGTTGTGTCGAGATGACTGCTTCGCTCTTTACGATGACGTCTGCGCGACGGAACTTCTTGTGGCGAAAACGACGGCTGGTATTAATCAGCTACTGCCGAATTGCTCAAGACTTCCTAAAGCGAATCACGCTGATCATAAATTCTGCTCCTCACTACAAATTAAAGGTACATTCCCCCCTTCCGCAAAACCTGCTAAAATACTTCTTACTTCGAAGACTTCCTCAGTAAACTTTCGCAAGCACAGATTGGTTTTCAATGCTATACGCGCAAAGCAGCTTCGCGCGCGCCGTGTAAAACTTGCCAGAATTTTCCCTAACCTCTTTGATTTTGATATTTCAGAAAACCCAGAGTTCTTTCCAGAACTTGACTCTACAACTCTCATTTCCACTGAAATCATTCGCCTCGAAAAATCTAAAGGTCAGTGGTGTTATTATATTTCAATCAAAATCTCTTCACTGATACCAAATATGATAAGCGTTTGCTTAATGACTGTTTTTGTCTGATCATTAAGAAACCGCCTGTTGGTTACAATCAATGCTGTGCATTTAAAATTTCGTTATGTTTAAACCATGTCCAGACTTGGTTTTAAGGCCACGGTGAAAAATGTTAATGTAGATAACCTCCTTGTTCAGACATGACCGCGTTGGTGCAAGGCTATTACTGCAGGTGTGGGATCAGCTCCTTTATAGCGCAGTATTTAGATTATTTTTTTAGGATTGTCTGTAAACATACAAGGGAGAGAAACAACGAAATAGACATGATTTAATGGGAAACGTGGTATAATTTCACCAATTTGGTAGTTATGGTGAACATAGAAAAAACCTTTCGAGAACTTCGTTGAATAGAACATTTTCAAACTTTAACACATATCGACCACCACTAGCGCTATGTGTTTTCTCTATGTCTGAAAACTTGGAATAAAAGAAATAAATAGAATCGTTCTTCTTGTCATACTATCGTATTTGATAGCTTTTCCGTGAGGAGAAAGGACTCTAAGCCCAGTTAAAAGGTAGCACAGTTACTAACAAACCTGAGGCCCTCGTTCCATGAATTTGAATCAATTTAAAAGTGTTTTTTGAGACTTAATCACTTATGATAACGAATCCGTGGATCCAATCCATGACCGCACAGTGAGCAGCACATTAGCACCGCACGCCATCCTTGCATCAAATCAAGTATATTGCGCGTTCTAATGTCAACATCTTTCATATCCACAGATCAAAGATGTTACAACAGCACAGGCCGCCATTATATTGGTCGCCATAACACAACCAAGTACGGCCAGCCTTGTAAACATTGGGGCCTCCACGATCCCTTGTACAATTTTTCTCATAATTACTGCAGGAACCCTCGTAATCAGAGAGAGGCACCGTGGTGTTATGTTAGTGATACCGAGTATGACCTGTGCGACTTGCCCAAATGCTCCGAAGTTGGTAGGTTTCAATAATTAATTTTATGAAAACTTGCACTAAGATCTACTGATCAGAACTGCAGTTGCGCAATGGTCTACTGACGAGCACTGCAGTTGCGCAGTGGTCTACTGACCATCACTGTAGTTGCGCAATGGTCTACTGACCAGCACTGCAGTTGCGCAGTGGTCTACTGACCAGCACTGTAGTTGCGTAGTGGTCTACTGACCAGCACTATAGTTGCGCAGTGGTCTACTGACCAGTACTGCAGTTGCGCAGTGGTCTACTGACCAGTACTGCAGTTGCGCAGTGGTCTACTGACCAGTACTGCAGTTGCGCAGTGGTCTACTGACCAGCACTGTAGTTGCGCAGTGGTCTATTGACCAGCACTGTAGTTGCACAGTGGTCTACTAACCAGCACTGCACTTGCGCACTGAACTAATTCCTGATCTTCTGACCTTCCAGCTCTAAGTCGTCGGCTTGTTAAATCATCTCCAATGGTTCCTGTTGGTCGTACCATCTACGTTATTTCCAGCATCATGGGTGTACTCATCGTCGCTTTTGTATCGATCATCGTGTACCTCAAGATTCAACACCGCAGAAACATCCTTCATAATAAAGACAATTCATCTTCGGGATCTATATCCAAGAGTACTCAAAGCACGGTACATCAGCCGAGCAGCGACTTCAAGCAAAGCTTGACTGACGTCAAATCGTGTTTCTTTAATGTTGTAAGTTCTATAGAATTTCTTTATCGATTTGAAAGCATGCAGGCCTTAGCGGATTTCTTGTGAGTGAGAAAAGTCACTGCGCGTACATACACACGGCATGGTTACGGCGCCGAATTACGAATAACGGTTTTCATACACGGCACTGACACTGTCACGGTCACGGCAAGCTACGGTCCGTGTCGTAAGTTTTTTTATAGTCATAAGAAGACTGCTCTATCTAAACAGAGGCGCAAATTAGCGTACGCTTTGCGCAATTTCCCCCCTGTTTAACAATGATATGGATTTGGTTCAAGGTACGTTCCAGCGCAGATTATCCCGCGTTTTTTCCATCTTTTGGGCAAATGCATGAGTTCATTTTTTTGAAATTAAATGTGCCCCTTGATTGACAGCTACACCTCAATTTGGTTTTGATCATAAAGATCTCCTTAACCCTTGATTCCCTCATCGTAAGTCTCTCATTCACTTATGATCACTCTGCTTTTCTCGTTTTCAGATCGACGAAGGAAACCAAGGCAAAGTCAAATTCATAGAAAGTTTAGGTGAAGGTGGTTTTGCTAAAGTTTGGAAAGCAGTTTTGATGAACACAGAACAAGAAGAATCCGAAATTCGATTGACCGTCAAACGACTGAAGTCCAACGTTCCCGACCAAGTCATCGAGAACTTCAGAAGTGAAATCAACCTACTCGCTGGTTTGCAGGACTTAAACGTCCTCTGCTTAGTAGGAGTCTCCGCGAGTGATCCACTGTTTATGGTCTTTGAGTATTTTGACGATATGGATCTACATCGCTATCTTAACTTGCACACACCTTCGGATTTGTCAGCCAATCCGGATGAAGATCCAGACCAAATCCTTCTATTGGACTTCGCTCTCCAAGTCGCGTCGGGGATGGATTATCTGGCCGAGAAAAACTTCGTTCACAGAGACATTGCCTGTAGAAACTGTTTCCTAACCATGGATAATATCGTTAAGATCTCAAATCTTGGTATTGGTAGTTATAGGTATCCCTCTGATTATTCTTGGGTCCACGGAAGCTCTTTACTTCCGGTTCGTTGGATGGCACCGGAAGCGCTCAACTCGCTACACTGTTCGCACGGTAGCGACGTTTGGTCGTACGGAGTGTTGCTGTGGGAGATCTACAGCTATGGAAGTCAGCCTTATTCAGGGCGTAATAATCAGGAGGCTATTGAATGTATTAGAATGATGACACTACTACCGTGTCCAGATGGCTGCCCCGCAAGAATATATTCCTTGATGAAGGAATGCTGGGAGGAAAACCCCTGGGACAGACCAGATTTCGTTGATATTTGCTCGCGGTTACGATCCTGGGCGGGGGACTCAGTTGGTGAGAATCATTGATAAATGTACTGTATCCGATGCTTTTCTCGGAGCTAAGCATGTCAGTCACACCTATGGTGGAAAGTTCTTGTTTTGTTGGGGCAAAAATCGGTTGGACCACAAGACTCAATTTCGCCGATATTTGCTCACGGCTACAAACCTGAAGCCTGAAGTGACTTCCACTTCGGCCAGTCCGTGAGTCGTATCTGGTGCCTTTCTCGAGCCAATCGCACCTCGGCCAAGATATGGCGGAAACTTGTCGGGAGAGACATGGCCCAAGGTTGTACTATACTAAGAGTATAGCTTAATATTAACAATCCACACTTATTGTAAAAACATTATTTATCTACCACGATTTTTATCAGAGTATGCAGAGTATACCCCTAATGTCATATTAATGTCCATACCAAGAAATTATAGTCCTCTATGGAAACTAAAAATGGACATGTTCATAAGCTTTGAAATCTACGAAGTCAGCCATTGGAGAGAAACTAACCTACTTATTACTTATGTATTTTTTTCACCTGGAATGGTGAAGAGGCAGAGAATATTGGGTGTTTAGCAAGTTGGTTTTGGACTTTGATATTAATGATGCTTACTGCATGAAGCTCAATTTTGGTTGGACTTTAGGTATTTTCTTTGTAGAGTCAAAACAACGGCTGGAATACTAGAATACTAATGCCTTTTGAATTGCAAGTGGACATTTCAAAATTTGGAAAAATTTCCAATGAAGCCCTGGTGGCAAAAGGTCCATTTTTCCAAATGCCGAAAATACTTTTCAAAAAGAAAGAAGGTCCAATTTATGTTACGGTTGGAGCAGATTTCTCACGAGTGGGGAACTTCCATTGTTTGACTTATAAATGGCTTCCATTCCGTGATTGGCTAGTCTGAATGTTTTCAACTTTTGATTGGTTTAAAGAGAAAGCCACTCAAGTGCCACAGTACTATACAATGTGATTCGCTAGTCTGGATTTTCGTTGTTTTTGATTGGTCCAATTGCAACAATGTTTCCCATTCATGCAAAAGCTGCTCCAAACTTTCTATCTTTCATACACATGTACAAAATCGATTTTTTTTTTTTCAAAAAAATATATTTATTCAGTTAGTGCTAACCTCTGTGGAGGAATCGAAAAATTCAGTTGTAGAAAACTTAAAGGTATTTTAAAACTTTATACATGGTTGTCATGGCAACTGAGTTGTTAATATTTCAAGCATCTGGAAACCCGGAACATGTTTGAGAATAGCTGGGGCGAGTGCATGGAGATGAATATTTAACGAATTTAAAGCAAACCTTGTCCCCAGTGTTTTCTTTACACACTTCCCGTGGATAGAGAGAAGACACTGGGGACGAGTATAGTTGACGGCGAGGGCTTATGGGATTTTTAAGGTGAAGTTTCTTTGATGTTTCCCAGGATCCTCCTTGCCCCAGCCATCGTTTGGTTTTAAAGCTAATAGACCTCTTTACCGTGAGCGTAATGTTTTCCTCTTTCATACCACGTGTCATTCTCTGATAAACAAGATTCTCTGCTTGAGGTGTGGATCCCTTTTTATGTGAAGCAGCTCAATTTAGAGGGCAAAACAAAAGAATTTCAATCTCCTGAGAATTTGGAAACCCATTTATTTGTCCTCCAAATTAAGTTGCATTCCGAAGTGCTGCAAGGGTTCTATCCCGGCATGTAATGTGTCTTCTTGTGCACAACCGTTAAACAAAGAAATCATACTCTAGGGAAAGAAAAGTGTTCTGAAATGGGAAAACATCACGCCCAAGGAAAAGAGGTCCAGTGAAGGGTTGATTTTTTTCTGTTCAAGAATACCATAGTTATAGCTATATGTAGCTATATCTAGCTACAGGACTTCAACTAGGCTGAGACAAATGCCTTGACTGTAAATATAAGAAAACTGAAGTAGCGGGGAAGGTGTTGAATCAAGTAATATACATATATAAATAAAAAATACAGGAAATATTTACCGTACTATTTTAATAAATTGTTTAATCAATAAAAGGGTTTCAGATATCACTTCAAGTTGCCATCGCTGTAAATCTATGTTGCGCAATCCTGCATTAGCTTTACTGTGCGCGCGTCTCAATAGACCTCTTTACCTTGGGCGTAATGTTTTCCCATTTCAGACCACGTGTCATTCTCTTGAATATGATTCTTTGTTTGAGTTGTATCTACATTCGCATGTGTTTTCTCATGCGCAACTGTTATACAAAGAAAGAACTCTTTTGGGAATGACAAAGGGTCTGTAATGGAAAAACATTGCACCATTCAAAACGAATAAGGTCTATCTTCTCCCTCTTCTAAGTGATATATAAAGTGCGCACCGTCAGTTTCTGGTAGACCAGCTACTAGCTGAAGAAATACTGACGTTAAATAAGGTCTTTACCTTTAATACATGGTTTAGCATATATGCAAACAGAGAGAACATTCATTTCTGCGATTTGCCATTGTTCTCAGTTGGAGAGTTGGAGATATTTGGGAATATGATTGGCGGTGGTGGGCCCCTTTAAACCGGGTCTAAATTGGATCCCGTAGATTAAACTTTTTCCTTAGAACCTGGCTCTTTTGTGATGGGCAATTTTTGGAGGTTGATATTCATAACAAAATTATGGAGTTAGAGTCTTGCAGCGACCCACATCTGGGCTACCTGTGGTTTTTTTGACAATGCACCCAATGCACCGGTCTGCGGTCTGATCTGCACATGCGTGTTGGAATAAAAACAACACTTGGTTCCGAAATTTCCATCTTGTTCTCCACGAACATGTACGGTTTACAGCGGAATTTCAGCCTCACTGGTACGTAAAACACATCCAAACTAACCCTTACTTCACAGTTTAACACCTTACTAACTAATCTTCCCTCTCAAGGCAATAGATATGATATTTTCGACGAGCCAAGCCCGCTGGATTTGTCGAAAGGTGAGCGAAATATATTTGACTGAGATGTGGAACTGGTGTGGCCATCAAGCTTACACCTTTTCTTTTCTATTTTTTTTCTTTATTCTTATCTTCGTAAGTACAAATATATATCGAATTGATGATGATTTATATTCATTCTTTGCTATGAAGATATTCTCTCGATTTTGATTGCATTTACAGCGTTAACTAACTTAAATATTGGCATTCTATGAAAGCCTACAAAATCGTTTTTCTCGATTGATAAATTTATAAATATTTTTTAGATCTTGGTTTTCCAAAAAAAAGTTTAAGGGGATTTATATATTCTTTTATATATATCCTGAAAATTTGAGATTATGCCTTTTATAGTGTGGTAAATTGAATTTCTAAGTGGCTGGTCATTTTCATTTCTTATCAGGGGGAGGGGGCTGGGAGTGGGGGATTGAGGGAACAGTGGTGTTTTTTAAAGATAACAGAAATAAAAACCTTTATCATTCAATTTATTTTTCCGTTGTTTTGATTGGTCGAGAGAACTGCAAATAACTGCCTACAAATAATGGTCTGCTCATGTCAATTACGGTGTGAAGCCGTTTTGCTGCAAATAATGGTCTGCTGATGCGCAGTAAGGTTGCATTTGCCAACATGGCTCACTGCCCTGAGCTGTCAGAAAATGACTTGGCATGTTTGATAGACAGCAAAAACAGCCAAAATACAAAAAATAATTTGAATGTTAAAATAATAGACCTTTTTACTGATACGATGGCCATCTTGAATTCTATTGTTTTATATAAGACATTTTGAGATGCTGAAGGGGCAAATATGGAAATATGAAACCGAAATATTTATAAAGCATAGAGTGGCTTGTCAAATAGTTGCTTATGCTTCCCTATTCAAGCAATTATGGAAAAAAAAAAAACCTATCCTACGATATTTATATTTTTTATATTTTGTTAATTATATTTGACAGACCCAGCAGAGAACATGCGTGAGGTACTGCAACAGATTACAAGTAAAAAAGAGATGTCCACCACTAAAAGAATGGGATGTGTTAATAACTTTACTAAGGTATGATGTGCTACTTTGTAGGTTCAATGTTAAAGTGTTTTGTGAAGTCTCATTATCTCGAACCCTGGGTGGCATAGTGGTTTACCACTCACCTCGCACCCTCTGCTCCGGGTTTTAACCCCAGCTTCAACTCTTTTTCTTTGCAATTTTTATATAATATTCAATGTAATTTTCATTTTGTTTAGAGTGCAAATAAATTGTTGTTGTTGTTGTTGAACGTATGTGAGTTGAGTTTGTTTGATGTGTTGTTCTCTCCCTTGCCATGAGGGTTTTTCTCTGGGTTCTCCAGTTTTCCTCTTAATCCACAAAAATCAACTTCCAAATTCTAATTTAATCTATCGGTTGTCTTGTACATGTATTTGGGTCCTAGACCTGTAAGGTTTTCAATCCACCTTAGAGTGGTAAAGTTAAATAAATTTTATAATTATTTGCAACATGATATGCAACCTGCAATATGTAACACAACCTTTACCAGCTTTTCTTGAAATAGCCGTGTGTTTAATGTTAGTGTTACTGATATATTTTAATGTCATTTGTGCACAGCTGATCCAACATGTTGATGAAAAAGCCAATCTTGGATTTTCCTACGAAGACATTATTGTTTGGTAAGAATGTTGACATGTGTATAGATCTTTTCTTTTTACAAGTAAACATCTATATAACAACTATAGACCCTTTGCACTAATTCCCATTCTGAGGGTCAAAACAAAAGAACGGCATTCTCTTGAGGATTGAATCGCAGGATATAGACTGGTCGCTAAAGTCTCAATTCTCAGTAGATTTGTATCCTTTTGTTTTGTCCTCCAGATAAATTGAACTACTTTGACGAAAAATGTAAGGGGTCTATTCCATGTTATTCTACTCAAAATAATTGTATAACTAGGATTTGATCTTTGTTTTAATTTTTTAGCTTAAAAGTGCCATTAACAATGAGTGCTAAAGAAGTGAGGGCTGCTGGTTTGAGGGCACTGCGTCATCTGTTTAGTGATGAATCAAAGTTTTTAACCATGTTGAAACTCAGAATAGATCTGTTTGTTGTAAGGTAAGCAAGCACATCTTATAAAGGCCAATTTATACAATATGACTTTTGCTTACAACTGTCACGAATTGCTTCCTGTAAATCAGCCCTACAACTTGCTACAACTTATTTCTCCTCATACACAACAGTTGTGAGCAAGTTGTAGGGTTGATTTACACAAAGCAATTTGTGTTGTAAGCATGGCATAAGCAGATTGCATGCAACAGTTGCAAGCAAAAGTTGTACCATGTAAATTAGCCTTAACTATCCTGTAACAATCTGACTTCCAATTAATTGTGGTTGTTTTGTTTTTTGTTGTTGATGTTTAAGCTCTATACTGTCAAGTATTGGACATGCCTTATAGATTATGATTGATTAAATTATGACGTACAACCACTGTAGCTGAATTTTATCTTTTAAGGTCTATGGACAACAACCAAGCTTATGAAGTAGAACGTGTCCAAGCCCTAAGGTTCATTCGCAAGGTAATCTATCTCATTAAGTCTGACATAAAAACCCAAGCATTTTGGTATGAGTTGGTCACATAATTATAAAAAAAAATGATTTTATATTGTTACCTCACAGGTTGTAGCCATATGTCCAAGGTCCTGCCCAATGTCACTGGCAGCAACTTTGGTATCCACAGGTGCAGATGACACAGAAGAAGCGGATAGGCTTAAAAGAGCTTGTTTGGCTACTTTATGTGAATTAGGTATTGTTACATACAAATGATTAGATGATGATAGTATTTATAATAATATTAATGTTGTTGGAGATGATGATGAGGATGATGATGACAAATATGATGATGTGGTTTTAGTAGTAGCTGTAATCATGAAAAGATGATGATGGTGATAGTGATGATGATGATGATGATGGTGATAGTGATCATGATGATGATGATGATGGTACAATAGTGATGATGAGATAATGATGGTGGTGGTTTTGGTGGTAGCTGCGATGACCATGAAAAGATGAGTGTGATGGTCAAGACAGGTTGATGTTGATGTTGACAATGGTGATCATGATGATGATGACGGCGATCTTTAATATTACGATAAGGCTGAATTTCAGGCAACTGTTCCTCAGAATACCTCATGTAAACAGCCTGTTTTTCTTTACAGCTCTCAAGAACACACCCTTAGTATCATTTGCTGGTGGTGTCCAAGCTATTGCAAGGAACGTACTGGATTGTCAGATGCCAAGGCTGAATGAGTCATTAATGGTTACCTTGTTATATTTAGTGAATAATGCAAAATCCAGACCCTTTGTGCGAATTGATGTTGGACTTGAGGTTTGTGTTAATGATTGTACTTGTAAAGTCTGTCATATTCAAATTCTTTACCACTTTTTGTCTTATTTTTACTTCATTTATTTTCAGGCCATTTTAGCACCATTTACAGATCTTCATTACAGACACAGTGCAGACACCCCAGAATCACAGTTAAAGTATGAATACACCAGTGATTATGAAAAACCCTATTATTCTGAGTGCCGGAAATGGATATCACACGATTCCTTTCAATACATAAATTACTGCCTGTCCTTTCCTATGTGTTTCAAGATTGTGTGTCACCCACCCACCCATCCACCCTCAAGCTTGATATAGTGTGTGGGGCCTGCAGTTGGTACACTAGGATATACTGCTGTCTACTCTCATGGATAGCAACCATACTTGGCTACTCCATATCTCATTATATATTCAATTTTTAGGGAGGACAAAGATGGTCGTCTGTTGGCCAGTAAGATGGCTCTGATTACTGTTTTCAGAACTTGGTCAGGTAAAAAAAAATTGATTCAATTTTATCAAACCCAGAATAACCAATTTTAAGTTTTAATTCAGCCTGTTTCTTCTGGTCCAATCTCATTTTTATTTTCTCAATTTTTAATCACTATTTTGTTTCTGTGATAGGGATTATTAGTTTCTGTAAACCAGATGGCAAAGGTTTGCAGTCCATGTTGGGAGTATTTTGTCTTCAAAATGCTGAAGTTCGGGTAAGAAAATGTTTTTCCTTGGTTTTTGGAGATCTCATTCAGAATATCTAATGTAGAGCTTTTTAGTCTGGGCGTAATGTTATCCCATAATTCCAGACCAGGTGTCATTCACTAGAGTATCATTTCTTTGTTTAATGGTTTGGCATGAGAAGACACGACATAAATATGCATAGTAACTCAAGCAAATAATCAAGATTCTCAAGGGAATGACACATGGTCCGTCCGAAATGGGAAAACATTAGACCTGAGATAAAAAGGTTTATTGCTGTGTTTCACTTGATGTCATTTTCTGTCTCCTGCAGAATGTTCATCAGCTGACTCACAAGTTTTAAATTAGTGGCTCACAGCACATGGTGGTCAGTGGACACCTTTTGAAGCAGATAGTAATTGCAGCAAAAACTACTGCACAGCAATATCAACAAATTAAAGCTATACAACTTAAAAGGTTATTTCATTTCCCCCCCTCTTTTTTCCAGAAAGGAATCATGGATATTATATCACAGATCTTCAGAATCAAAGAACCAGAATGGACGGATGACTTCAATGTTGCTTTACTGAGTGTTGGTGAGTGACACAACTTGCAGTTTAACATTTACTGTACCTTACCTTAGCAGGACTCAAAATAACGGTTAAGATGTCTGGACAGCGTATAATATTTTATTGTATTTTTTTCAAAACCATATTTGACCGGTCAAGTACCAAATTTGGTTCGACATTGACCGTTGACCAGCCATTATTTTGAGCCCTGCCTTGGGGATAATGAGTTTATGAGAATTGCTGTACACTGAAAATGTTGAGGTCTAAACATGTCATTTTGTGTAATTCTAGACCCATCACAAATGAAGGAATCTTGGAAACTTTCTGAAGGGTTTGTTGCACAGGAAGGACTTGAACTGCTTCCAAGAGCTACGAGAGCAACGGCAAGGTTGGTACATACTGTATCTGTACCTGTTACCTGTCTCTTCCCTAGGCCTGCCTTGTGGCACATAAGACCTCCATATTTCCTCTGCTTCTGGTTTGTTTAATAGGCATTTTTTACAGGAGAGGGTCATCAGCCCTCAGCCCAACCCCCAACCTGAAGGACCAGGGGGTCAATCTTTGTCTGGTTCCCTTCAACCTGTTCAGCATGGGTGTCCCTGCCAGGAGCCTAAAGCTCTGCCCAACATACAGTACCTCTGGGGGTCATTAGAACACACCTGTAAGCTGCACCACCACAATTTTGTAATGCAAGTACTTTTCCTCTTTAGGACAAATCTTGTAAACAACTACACAGCTCTTGTATTATCAGCCTTCATGAATGCTGGACTCTTAGAGGTAAGTACCATGCACTACCACTACATTCTATGTTTATAACATACAATATGCAACTCACATGTTGATTTTTATGGAGAGAGGAAAACTGGAGAACCTGGAGAAAAACCCTTGTGGCAAGGGTGAGAACAACACATCCAACAAACTCAACTCATATGTACAGTTTATGATCCAGTCCAAGCCAGGCTCAAACCCAGACCACAGCACCAAACCCAAACCACTGCACCACCCATGCCACCCACAAAAATTATCTAAATCAACCATCTCTTTTTCTAAGTTAGAAAACTATCATGTTACATTGCTTTTGAACAGAGCCTTGTAGAGGTGATCACATCATCAGACTGCTTCATCTCAGTTAGAGCAACAATATTACTTGGAGAACTCTTGCATTTGGTAAGAAACTTTTGCAGTCCCTTAATATACTAATTTACAGTACAGCACTTCTGAATCAATAGACCATGTTCGAGATGCGCGAGCGCTTTCAAAAATATCGCAGGCGCAGACATGATCTCGGGGCATTTTCGTGCAGAGTCAATAGTGCGCGTGATCTTGCCCGAAAATGCCTCTTTTTCATGTCTGCGCCTGTGATATTTTTGAAAGTGCTCATACATCTCGAAAATGGTCTATTGTACAATTACTACAGCATCAAGATCCCTCCCAAAGTCCAATCCTACGTCCTCGTCGTGGGAGGTGGTACAGTTAATGCTAACAGGGCTCTGGTAATCTGCATGGGGCCAGCAACCCCACCACAGTAAATATTGCTAGGGAAACCAACAAAGGACAAAGTCCATATTGTCGGCCCTACATGCCACAGCAGCAGCAGCAGTGAAAAGTACAAAAGATACAGTGTCATTAGGAATCCTTATTTTTGTGTATTAATTCATTTGTTGAATTTTAGGCCAACACTCTACTTCCCCCAGAATGCAGCAGTCACTCCCATTGTTTACCCACCCTTGTTAACACAGCTACATCATTTGAAGTTTCTGCAGCAGAGAGAGGGTAATAACATTATTACAGCCACTTTTCTATGGTATTTTGTTTGAGTGACTTGAAAAAGTTATGTTTCTAACAGCCTTACGTCGCGTTTCTATGGCACATTTGAGACTATCCCACGAGAAAAAAATATGGCCTTTCAAAACAGAGCAAAATTACCCAACCAACAATAAGCTTGGTTACATATATGTACTGACATTCCAAAGAGCTGTGACAAACAGGTATAACATGGCTCACAAAAGCAAAGGAATGTGGTTATCAGTTTTCCCCACTATCTTTGGCTGTGGGAATTTGGATGCCGGAAGATACCCAAGGAGAGCTCCTGAGTTTGGCAGTAGTTGTGTGTATATCCTGATATTCACCTTGTGTTTCTTGTATCATCTTCAGTCGTGCAAGTGCTGCTGTCAATTGTTTAGATCGCCTGCATCAAATGAAGAAAAGGGGCCCAGTACCCTGTAGTTTGTACCTTGACCAGATCGTCATGCAGGTATAGTACAGTTATTCCCTTTATCAATAAATTAAAAACATCATTCTGTTTAACCATTCCAACTGTGAGATTACTTTTCAGGAGTAGCTCGGAATAGCTTGGTTAGTGCACAGCCTTCAGAGCTAGGGGTCCATGGTTCGATACTCGGGATCTCCACATCTGTTTTGACTTAATCTCTCTGTTCTGTGTTAGCTTTAAATATCTATAATAAGAAGCCCTGATAGTTTGAGGGGATAAAGGGCATACCTTCAAGCACTAGTCTTAATACATGAGCCCCTGGCTCATGAGGAGAATAGACCTCTTTACCTTTGTTGTTTGTTGTGCCCATTTCAGACCACGTGATGCCACTCTTGGGAGTTGATTTTTTCATGTGTAAATATTTTAACAAAAGAACATTTCTCAAGGGAATTTCATGTGGTCTGAAATGGGCAATTTGCATACGAAGGTAAAGAGTTCTATTGGCAGGGCCGTAACCAGAACATTTACCAGGGGGGTGCACATCAAGTAAAAATGGTAGTGTACCACAGGTAACCCAACACATTATTGGAAAAAAGAAACAAATGGAGAAAACTGGGAAATGATACGGTAGTGGTTTAATTTTTTGATTTACATTAAATCTGTATTTTTTTTTATTTTCAAGCAATAATAATAATAATGAACTTTATTAACTTTAACAAACAAATGTTGATAAAAAGCGGACCTTTTGGTCTGATGGGGGGGGTGCACGTGCACCCTGTGCTCCCCCCTGGTTACGGGCCTGATTGGGCAAAAACTGCCACATGATCAAAGTAAAATAAGTTACTGTCAGTTTACCTTTTCAAAATCCTTGAACAAGAAATGATGGTCTTTGCATGATGTTAATAAATATCTAGTACAAAACTTTTCACATTCCTTTTTAGACTCATGCTCTAGAACCCAAGATAAAACTAGACAAGTTACAAAAAGATAGGTTATTACAGTGCATCAACAAGGTACAGTAACACCTCACATTCTTTTCCTCTTAGTTATTTAACCTTCGGCATTTCAGTATTACTGTGATTCTCAGTATTCTGCAAACTTGGTAGGTGTGAGTTCTCATTGGAATTTGCTTTTCCAACTTGGTACTTGGAGTCGCCCAATTGAATTTGGATTTTCACTTCTGTCAGTCAAAAACATAAAAGGTACCTACTGATTAGTTTTGATTGAGGGCAGCAAAAATCCAATTTCACAACAAGCCTTTGAATTGTCTGAGTTTGCAGAACATTGAGAATTGCAGTGAATTTCTCTTCGAAACTAACTGTGTTATTGATGAATGTTTTTTTTTGTAGCAAGATTTAGAGGAACCATATCTTGTGGCAATCAGAGATTCTCAGGTCAGTACCTTCATGAAGATAGTAGATGTATGCTTTTAAAATGACAGTCAGTATTTACTGACTGTAGAATATTCAATAATTAATTTGGTTTCTTTAGGTGACAATGGAAAAGGACTTTAGGAACTGGGACTGGGATCTGATAGAAGCATCACTGCAGGTTTGTCTGGTTGACGATGGTCATGATTTAGTAATTATTGGAGGATGGCGATGGCGATGGCGATGGCGATGGCGATGGCGATGGCGATGGCGATGGCGATGGCGATGGTGGGAATGATGTTGATGAAGTTGTTGATGATGGTGTTGTTATTGCTATTGATAATAATGATGATAATGATGATGGTGGTGATCATGACAATAATGATGTTGATAATGTTGATGATGGTGGTGGTGATGATGATGATGATGGCATTCAGGTCAATAATGTTGGTGATGACTATGGTGATGATGATGATGTTGATGTTGATGTTGAAGATCAATTATGAGGATATTAAAATATTGCTTTATTTATGAAATACTTATTTCTATGGTCATGGTACTTCTTGGTAAAATGAGTTCAATTTTCTCTAGTCACCTTTCATGTCCCTGAAAAGATTAGAAGAAACATCCAATCAAAAGTTCATACGAAGTCTTCTGAACTTCTACAAGCCTAATGGACAGCAGTTTTGTATGGTTAAGTTATCAAACCACCAAGCCAAAATGTTCTCTCGTGTGGGGCTTCTGCTGATTGATTTTCTACTGGACCCAGAAGATGTCATGGTAAATAAAAAAACTCCTGGAATATCACCATTTGAAATCATCACCATTTCAAGAAGATCGTTAAACAGGGTGAAAAAGAAGGAAGGGCAGATTGTCATACCCTCAAATTTTATCTTTGGGTTGATTCTTGAAAGTCAGGGCACAGCTAATTCATAGATGGAATTGGAATTTAGATTGTTAGGTTGTTGTGGAGGGGAAAAACTGGAGAACCCAGAGAAAAACTCTCAAATCAAGAGAGAACCAACAAACGTATTACACTACCCATATGTGATGGCCAGTCAAGGAATCAAACCCAAGACCCCAGAGGTGCGAGGCGAGTGCACTACCACTACACCACTCTTGATTCCCTGGGTCTTCCAATGCTCTTGTCTGTTAACTACCTAGAGTAGAGTTTACAACTTAGTTCAGAGTGGATGATTTGATGGATGGTTGTCTTTCAGCTTGTTGGGTCTAATATACTCCAGGAACTGGTGCAGGAAATTGCAGAATCTCTACAACAGGTAATATAAAATTATGACAAAATACATTGAAACGTAGAATTGTTTCTTGAAGTTACTGCAATTTTCATAAACATGCGAACTCTGTAGTTGTGAGTTGCCCGTTGGAATTTGGTTTTTCACTGCCACTAGTCAAAAATATAAAAGGTACCGACTGATTAGTTTTGATCGATGGAAGTGAAAAAAAAAAAATTTCAGCGTGCAGCTCGCAGATACCGACTTCGCATGTTTATGAAAATAGCAGTAACTTAGGTGAATCTATAATATAGCTGGTTTGTAATTTGATGATATGATGATGCAATGATGATAATTATAGTGATGGTGATTTCTGATGTTGCTCTTATGAAGATGATGATTGATGCACTGATTCTTGATTGTACTGATAATTACAATTTATCAGCAATAATTGATGATGTTAAACACTGATGATCACGATGATCGTTGATGACAGATGATGATGATGATGATGTTGAAGTTGAAAATGATGATGATGGTGCAATGATGACATTAAAGATGATGAGTTAAGTGCTAATAATAAAAATACTGTGCCTATATTATTTTGCAGGTTTTATCGCACATACCAAATGTTGTTTTCAGTGACAACAACCTTCATAACTATTTGAGCAGAGATTATTTCTTGTTTCTTGGTAAACTGTCAAGCTCAAAGGTGGGCTCAAAGCTGTTGGAGAAGACAGGAATCTTTCAATAGTAAGAATTCTTGCTTATACAATCGATTTTGTCCCTCCCTCCATCCCATTCATTCATCCATCCATCAATCTATTCATTTCATGCAGGCATTCATCCCATTCATTCATCCATCCATCCCATCCTTCCAACAATATCTATTCATCCATCCATCCATCCATCCATCCATCCATCCATCCATCCATCCATCCATCCATCCATCCATCCATCCATCCATCCATCCATCCATCCATCCATCCATCCATCCATCCATCCATCCATCCATCCATCCATCCATCCATCCATCCATCCATCCATCCATCCGTCCGTCCATCCATCCACTCCAACCATCCTTCCATCCATTCATCTATTTCATTCATGCATCCATCCCACTGATCCATCCAACAACATCCATGATCCATCTCATCCACTGTTCAATTCATCCACTCAGCTTGAAGGAGCTTAATGTTGGTTTATTTTATCTAAAATTTTCATTCATTCCCATTTCAGTCTTCTTGACATTTCTTCCACATCCCACGAGAATCTCCTCAAGCTAATCGTATCAAGCCTGGACTACAGGGAGAGTGGAATCTCCAGGATCATTCTTTCTAAGATACTCACCGCTTCAAATTTTGTAAGACTCTTTCTACTGTAGTTTTCATAATTACACAGACACCGAAGTTAAAATATCAATGTGCAAACAACAGTTTGGCTCCTGTCAATTAAAAATAATCAGTCCTGAAGCAACTTTTATATTTTTGATTGGTAGTAGTGAAAAAAATTCTCAATATTCTCAAACTCAAACATTTCAACGGCTTGTTGTGAAATTGTTTTTTTGCCGCTGTCAATCAAAACTAATCAGTCGGTACCTTTTATATTTTTGACTGGTGGCAGTGAAAATCCAAATTCCAATGGGCAACTTCAAGTACCAAGTTTGCAGAATATCGAGAAATGCAGTAGAAAGTTATTCATTTGCACAGGTCTCTCTAAGTAAGATTGTTTTTCTTCCTTCTTTTATCTGTTAATTCTATTCTTTGTTTACAGCACTCCAGGTTATATGCCACCTGCCATATGCGTGTCTTATTGAGGTCTAAGATTGCTTTCTTCAATAACTGGGGGATGGAATTCCTTGTCACTCAAGTAAGTTTTCAAAGTGTAATTTATGAAAGGTTCCCTGTTATATTCTTGTCAAAAGATTGCCAACAATAAGCCACGATGTGTTTTTCTTGTGTTATTTTTGTAGCTGTATGATACAGATCCTCGTGTAGCAAGTGAGGCTGCCGATGTGCTGGATGAGGCTTGTGAAGATGAGGTATCAACTGGAAAATAAACTATCTATCCTCTCTTTTATTTTCACAATATTATTCTTTTTTGACTTCCATACTAAATAATTTTTATTTTGTATTCAAAGGCTAATCTTCAGTATCTTGTGCAACTTCGTCCTGTACTCTTACATCTGGGTGATAAGGGAATACGCCTTCTTACAAGGTAATGATACATATTACCATTCGCTTTGCTATGAGAGGAATAGAATTGGGAAGGGAAGGGAACGGAACGGAAAAGGATAAGGAAAAAAGGAAGAGAGAAATAAAGGGAGGGAAGGAGAGTAGTGAGAAAAGAAAAATGGAAGGAAGAGAAGAGAAAGGAGGAAGATCAAAAGGAAGAGATAGAGGAACGAAACAAAGGAAAAAGTGAAAGGGAGGGAAGAAGAAATGAAGGATGAAGCAGGAAGAATACGCTGGGGGAGAAAAGCGAGTAAGGGAAAAAAAAGTAGATGGATAAATGGACTGACTTTTTTTCTTCATTCATAGATTTGTGTCAGTAGAGCGCGGCTTTAGTTATCTTACATCTTTGGGTTACCTTCAAGCATTGCTGGAAAAATGGCGACAGGTTTGTGATATGGCAATTTCTTGTGCGTTGATATTGTTGTTATAAGAGTGTCTGAAACTGTTGTCATCACCAATATCATCTTTTGTTGTTATATAGCTAATCATTTTGACTATATAACGAGCATTCTCATTGGTTGATAGGTGCTCACGTGATACTAGTTAAATCTAACTGTATCCCGACCGGGATACAAGTGCCCAAATTTTCTAAATTTTCTAAATTGACTTGTCTAAAATGATTAGCTATATAACAAAACGCTTAATGACTGATCCCTCGGGAAACCAGTTAGTTTTGTTTCCCTCGAATCTCAATGTTTCCCTCGGCCGGAGCCTCGGGAAACATTGAGATTCTCGGGAAACAAAACTAACTGTTTCCCTCGGGACCAGTCATTAAGTGTATAATATCCTATTATTTCAGCATTACAGATTGGAATACGTTCGTTGGGTGGACGAGCTGTTAGCAGAGTCCCTGACCACATACACCAAGCCAGTCAACGATGAAGGTTATGTTCGTCGATCGAACAAAAGGTAGATACACCCTAACATGATTGCACACCCTTTCCTTACAGTTTCTTCTGCTGTTACGGCTGGGTCAGGCCAAAGAGGCTGTAAATAGAGGTTTAATCCGGGTTCTCTGGTTTTCCTCCCTCACAATAATCAACTTTTAAATTGTAATTGATCATGGAACGGGCACTACAGGTTTGTTAGCCACTGGCTGTTAGTACTACCCTCCTAAAACAAGGAGATTTTTGTTGTGAAAAAGATTTTTTTTTCCTATGAAGTACCTAACCTCTAGAAATGCAAATTTGCATTCCTCACCAAAAAGGGTCTGTTTACTAAAATATCTATATACTAGAGTCTATATACTAATAATAGTTACTGTGTTTAACAGACAGATGGTCAGAGATGTGTTTCTACCACCTCATCTCTACGGAGAATTGGTTCAGAAGAAAAATGGATTTAAAGTTCTGCAGAAAACGGTAATGGTGGTTGAGTATGACTATTATATCCCGCACCATTTAAAATCCACCTAGGCCGCAACACCTGACGGGAAGGAACAGTGCAATACCACTGAATATACAACGGCTTTCCTGCATGCATTCTGATTGGTTGTATTTTTAATTGTGTGGGACAAAGCATATCCGAGTATAGACCTTATTTGTCTTGGTGTAATGTTTTCCATTTCAGACCACGTGTCTTTCCCTTGAGTATCATTTCTTTGTTTAACGGTTGCGCATGAAAAGACACATGAATATGGATACAACTTATACAAAGAACCTTGTTCTCAAGAGAGTGACACGTGGTCTGAAATGGAAAAAACGTTACGCCCAAGCCGAAAAGGTCTATTTACTGCATAAGCAGCAAGTTTAAGATATCTGGTCTACCCTTTATTATTAATGTTTTTTGTTCTTCATCCTGTTGTTATTCTAGAATGATATCGAGGAGTGTGTAAGGATTATCAGGGACTTGGAACCAGACTCCCGTGAGAACATCACCCAGATCAAGGCAGCTCTGTGGGCTCTGGTAAGGCACTTTGTGCAGGTTTCTTAGTTAAATTTATAAGTGACGTAGTGCAGTGCTTTTGCCTCTCACCTCTGGGGTCTCCTGCTCGATTCCTGGACTCTGAAACACATGAGATGGGTTTCTTTTGATTCAATGATTTTTCTCCGGATTCTCCGGTATTCCTCCTTCCACTAAACCCAACTCGCTCAATTCCAATGCAATCTGTGAGTAAGCCGTGTCCTGACTTGGATTAGTCCAAGATTTTTTTAGGATTTTATGGAATTTGAAGGCTTTGAAGTATTGCTCTAAGAATATCATGTGGCGTTTGTTTGTTACCAGGGCCACTGTGGATCTTCAAACTGGGGAATCACGTTACTGGTGGAAGAAGATGTTATTCCTGACATTGTGCGAATGGCAGAGGAATGCGACGATCTTGCTATCAGAGGGTGAGTCAGCAGATCATTAGTCACTGAGTGAACTATAAACTCCAACAATAGGTTCCAATTCTCAGGACATTGAAATTCTTGTGTTTTGTCCTCCAAATAAGCCACTTCACGGTTTCGTCCGCCATCTTGAAATTGGGGCAAACGCGGCAAAATATATAGAAATCTGGATCACTTTGACTTTCCATAACTCCGCTCATTTTTAATGGATTTTCAAAATTTAAACTTCAATTATCAGAAGCCATGCATACCAGTTGTCGGACGGAAAATAAAACCAATGTAGGTGTTTTAACTAGTTTTGCGACTCATCTTATTTTTACAAATTTTTCATACTCACGTGTGCATCGTTTTATTATGAAAACAAACATCTTATTTTCTTAATTTAAAGCTTTCCATTTTCCATCATATTTAGAGGTATAAGTAACAAAGAAAATATCTTTTCAAAAAAGTTTAAATTTTGAAAATCCATTAAAAATGAGCGGAGTTACGGGCATTCAAAGTGATCCAGATTTCTATATATTTTGCCGCGTTTGCCCTAATTTCAAGATGGCGGACGAAACCGTGAAGTGGCTTATTGAGCTACGCTTTGACGTCACTTGCAAGGGGTTTATTGCGCGCGGTATCAGTGCATATCTATCACATCAGAGTGCTTGGACACGTCCCGTGATGATAAGGTCACACAACTCAAACAAAGAATCTTATTCTCAAGCGAATTGCACGTGGTCTGAAATGAGAAAACATTAGACCAAGATTTGACTAACGTGAGTTATTCGTTCTTCTTCTCTAGAACATGCTACTATGTTCTCGGTCTGGCTGCCAAGACCCGACAAGGTGTCGAGATCCTGAATGACCTCGAATGGGTCAGTATTCGTCACATAGGGAACGAAGAATGGCCGGTAGTTGAATCCAAAGATCTAGAGATCCCTGCAATGGTACTGGCCAGCCCTACACCCTCCCCTACTTACTCCACCTTCCAACTTGGTAAGATCACCGAAGGCAGTGATAACGGTATTTATCTTGGCGAGGAGCCGAAGAAAACCACTGATTCATCCTACGATGAACTCAGTGGTATATACATCGGTGAGGACAAGACTACGAGTAAGAAAGCAGGCAAGGAGGAGAAGTCAGAGCCTGGTGGGATCCTCGCACGTTGGTACGCAGACGCCGAGCGGCGTCGAAAAATCGCGACCCGTGAAAGCGGGCTCTACGACGATGCGAGCGGTGTTTATATTGGGAATGAAAGAGCGCCGCAGAAATCATTATTCGATCAAGAAAATTTTGTCCCTGGTGGGATCATGGCAAAGCTGTATCAGGATGCTGGACTTAGTAAACCTAAAGAATCCAAGCACAGGAGGAATCTTAGCGAGGGGAACTTTAGTTCTAGCACGGGGGTGTTGAATGAAGCTGGGAATGAAGTGGATTCTAAGAGAAGGACTTATTCTAATGTGGACCACACTGAGCATTTGAATGTGGAGTTTAGTGAAAGTGGTATGCCGAAGATACAGAGGCAAGTGTCGGGAATAATGATGAAGCACGTTCATTCTTCGGTGAGTGTTATTATAGAAACTGTTTAAATCTCCCTCCCTTTCTCCCTTCTTCCCTACTTCCTCCCTTACTTCCTTTCTCCCTCCCTCCCTCCATTCCTTCCTTCCTTCCCTCACTCCTTCATTACTCCCTCCCTCCTTCTCTTCCTTCCTTCCTTCCATCCTTCCTTTCTTCCTCTTCTCTCCCTCCCTTCTTACTTCCTTACTTCCTTCCTCCATTCCTCCCTTCCTTCCTTCTTCCAGCCTGCCTGCCTGCCTCCCTCCCCTCCTTACCTCCTTCCTTCATTCCTACCTCCCTTCCGTCAATCTGTCCGTCCGTCTCATTTCCTCTTACCCATCCATCTTATCTTTCTTTTAATTCCTTCATTATTGTTATTTTCTCCTTTTCTACCATTTGCTATTCCCTAATCATTGATCAAATAACTTATTTTGTAGAGTGCCACAAGCGAAGACTCACTGAGCATCGACAACAGAGAAACAAAGGAGGGAAACGACCCAACCAACACCGAGACTCGAAACAGATACGACAGCAGTTCCGAGCTGACAGTCCCCGCAGGTCACGGACGGACAGACAGTAACGTCAGTAGCATCAGCGAAAGCAGTATTGATTACCAAGATTCATCATCCATGGATCCCAGCTACGGAAGTATCGGATACTTTGACGAGTCACCCAAAGCCGAAAACCGGTTTAAATCGAGAGGTATCATTGATGATCATCGGGTAATCAACCCACCACCACTCAGGCTTACTGCGCGTATGAGTAACGACTCTGTACACACTGATGAAGACGGAAAACTAACACCCGATTACGACCCAAGACGTGCGATCCTCACAAGGCAGAGAAGCATCAGCATGACTGAGAAAAAACGCACCAAGTCGCCAACCCTTGCTCTCATAGCAGAGAACAGGAGCTCGAGTTTCCACGGCAGTACAGAGTTTAGTAAGATCATTTCGTCGAAGCGCGCTTCAAGTGATATGCAAAATTCAGTGCACTCCACAGGAATGGAAGATGCGCTGAGTAGCACAAGCTCTAACAGTCTAGCTGAGGTCAAGATCTTGAGTGACAAGACTATCGTTTTTCGTACCGGGATCGAGAAAGACAGATCGCTGAGCTTTGACAGTGCGCAAGTAAGTGATCTCAGAAGGGACCGACTTCTCGTGGGTACTCAAGTCAGTGAACCGGAAATGGAAAGCGGTTCTTTCAAAACGCGCAGTCGCACAAGTTCTTGCGAGAAGGCAGAACTTGCGCGGAGACTGGGACTAAAAAGTGGAGATATCTCGCAGAGATCTTTCGGGCGCTCTAGAAGTACAAGCAGTGGCTATGGGTCCGACATCAATCAACGAAAGAAAATCATTAATAAAAATAGCTTGTTGGGGAATACTGAACACGTTACCGTCTCCGGTGATTCAAACAAAAATGCGCGCTCTCTTTCTGATGTTGGAAAATACACGACTATGCGGGATGCTTCTGGATACGTGGCTCTTAGTACACTACGACGACAATACAGCTTGAATAAAGAAGCACTGGCTACTGCAAACAGTTACAACCGTCCTCTGTTTACTACAGGGTAAGAAAATAAGCTATTGAAATGGGGATCCATGGGAAGGAATGAGAGTGCATAAAACATGCATAAAATGACATTGACCAGCTTCACAACCTTTCACCAGTTGCCCTGTCAAAACCCTTCCGGATCCGCCCAGGAAGATCAATTTTTTTAAGAGTGTCTCAAAAATATTTTTCTCGCGATGTTTTTCCCCCATTCTGTTCATTAGGTAGGACTTCGAGATTATTTCTTTTAAAGTGTGCTACTGCAAACTCGTAGTTGCCCTGGCTTTAGTTCAACTGTTGTGTTAGAGATTTGTTGTGCCAAACAGGGGACGTCAACTGACGAGTTTGTAGTGGAAGATTTTTAGTGACAAAATCTCTTAGTCGTACTCGACTTGTCGATTCTAAAGCTCCCTACTCTATCGCGACCGATGAGGGTGTATGGAAAATTAGCAACAATGATTGTCACAGTGTTAAGAATAATGGTCCTACTTTTCCCATTACTAATTGCTCACAGCAATATTTCTCTTAAAACTGATGTTGGCTCATTAATGCACTTAAATCTAGACTCACAAAGTTCATTTTGGGATTTCTTTGCCTCCTTTACAGACCCGCCTTAACAGATTCAACAAGCTTGACCGCACGAGACACTCTAAATAGCTCTACAAACAGCTATGAGTTTAGGCAGCTGTCCAGCTCTATGGCTAGTTCATCTGTTGGGAGAGAGTTTCTGGGCTTGTGTCTCCCATTGAATCTAAGCTCATTCTTCCAGGTATGTAGCAGGCTCAATAAACCCCATGGAATAGATCGTAAGTCGACTCGATTTGGAGTAGTCTGCGAAGCGACTCTCCAGCATGGGTTTCCCTCTCCCCAAAGGTTCCCTAAGACCGGAGGGCCAATTCGCAGCTTAGATTTGGAGGAAATGGTAATATAATTCATTTTCTTCTGGGACAATTAAAGAATCTTATTGTTTGAAGATGTTAAAAGAGAAACCAAATTTCAAGTGTTTAGGACATGGTATCTACGATGGCGTGTGCTCTAGAGCAGAGCATGAATGAAAACAAACGAAAAACCTTAAGTAGCGTACCGCACCGTAACGATCTGTAATCGTTCAGTGTTTTTGCGCGCTTTGTTTCCTACAAAGGTAGATTCTTTACTGGGTCTTTGCTGTGTAATAGCGCGATTTTTCAAAGATACAGAATCTATGTGTTCAGTCCACTAGGAGCCGTCACTGTCGGATCGCAGGCGTACAACTGCTGGACGTAACTTCGAGCACGCACATGTAACAAAATATTAGAACTGATTTAAATATCAATTGTTTTTTGTTTTGTTTAGGTTGAGCAGTACGACTACCAAGGATCCTGGGCAGACCATTTCATCTCGGATCCCACAACAATAGGAGACGTTAACAACCCTGAAGAACCAGACGGGATCTCCGACGAACACGAGCCTTCGCGGTGTCTTGGGTGCATGTATTCTAAGCGCACCAAGTCAATGAGCGAGAGAAGAAAATCTATGGATTCAATGACTGACCCAGACAAGATCTCTTACAGAAGCGAGGCGGACGAGGACTTGTCCGGGGAAAGTGCGTCGACTAGTTTTGCCAGCAGTGTGACTTACTCAGGGCTAGAGAACGAGGAAGAAGCTGGGTCGAAGAATTTGGACGAGTCATCGCCTAGAGGGAGGGTGCTAATACGAAAGGAGGTACTGAGGCTTGTCGTGAAGTTGAGTAGCGCTGTTGGATCGAAATCTCACCAGGAGGGACTCTTACAGTAAGTTTATCGCCAGAGATTACGATCATCATTGTGGTCAATTGATCTTCATTTAGCATGACTGTCATTGGGCATCATCATAATTATCATTGAGTATCATCATCGTCATCATCACCGCTATCATCAGAATTGCCATCATCATAATCACCATGATTGCCGTTATCATCATAATCACCATCATATCATCATCACTATCATCATCGCCGCCATCACCATCATTACCATCATCATCATAATCACCACCATCATCATCATAATCACCATCATCATCGCCGCCATCATAATCACCATCATCACGTCGTTATGTCCATGATTGTCATCATTACCGTTTTATTTGAATATCTTACCTAATTTTCCCTCGTATTTTAGGTTCAAAAGTCGTTTTCCTCACATCTTCCAAGATCTGTGCATGTTCTGTGAAGTAGTAGACTTGATGAGTGTCTATCAATTTCGACTGTTCATACGAAGATTCTTGATACACACTCTTTTTGACGATGTACTTTTTACCGAGGTGAGACTTGTAACATTTTTGTTTCCCATTAGGCAGGGAGTGGTCACTCCCCACTAACATCATCAAATTATCGCTCCCTCCTTCCCTCCCTTCCTTCCTCCCTCCCTCCGCTCCCCTCCCCAAAACACATTTACGTTACACCTAAATAGTGCCAACGAGGGTCACAGGCTCCCTAGGACCCCTAGAATATGCCCCTGTTGTTTTCTATAGAGCTTTTCAAGTTTGACGTCAATCGCATGGAATAACCACTTCAGGGTCCAAAAACACAAAGCAGTTGTATAAAACATTCCTTACTTTTTCTTCATGGCAGGATTTGTTGTCCAAAGTTCAAATAGTTTCAGGTGGAAGTGAAGTAATTGAAAACATTTTTCGCTTTATTTTAGCGATTTTTGTGACCAGTGTGACTCAGAAATACGTCCCAACTTAACAGCTCTATAGTCAGTATTCCTGATCTTCCATGGTCTGCATTCCTTTGATTTCTCTTTTTTTGATTTCTTTAGATCCACGATCGTGCTGATGCTATTGCTAATGGTGGAGTAATGACAAGTGCATATACTTATTAGATAAAAGTCATTCATTATATTAGGAAACAGCCCGTCACTTAGGTACCGTATATTTTTTTATGGGAGGGCAGATAGGGGAAAAAAGGTAACAAGTCATAGGAAAAAATATTTAGATAGTTCGAATATGATAAATGTTTCTTTGTAAAGAGCATTTCTCGAATCTTTGTTTTAATAATATGCAAGCAAAAGCGCCAACAATTGTCGCCAAATGCCAAGATTTTACGCAAACATGAAATTGTTTTCATAGCAAAAAATAACCTTCGATGTACGTGAAAATATACATAAACCCCTTGCAGCACATCGAAATGCAGCTCATCGAAATGCAGCTCAATTTGGAGGACAAAACAATAGGTTCCAATTCTCAGGAGATTGAAATCCTTTCGTTTTGTCCTCCAAATTGAGATGTCTCGTCACGTCAAAGGGGTCTAACATAGTCTAATAGTGGAGTTAGCTTGTAAATGCTGTAATTATAAATGGTAAAGAAAATGAATATGAACTGAAAAAATGAATATAAGTAAACTGATCAAACAAAGAAAAGAAAATCCTTTAATTATACAAAATATTAGCCTAACGTCAATTGATATTACTCGGACTTCCTGTGAGAGATATATATCCTATGCGTCTTATATCGTCTTTCAGAGGTGGGGGAAACTTAGTCTAGAGCTGGACCCACTTTCATCGATGCGCGCGCGCTGTTTTCCTCTTGTTTTCGCGCTAAAAAACGATGAGTTAGTGAGAAAAATGGGTCATAGGGAAAACTCATCTATGTCTCAAATTTTGTCACAGGAAGTCTGAGTAAACGCATTCATGCGTCTAGATTGGATAGATATAAAAAATATGATGATGTAAATGAATGCTCGAATTATAATTCACCAGCATCCACTCTTAATGTTTTTGAGTCGTAAACAGCAAGATTGATGACCTTCTGAATCCTCTTCAAGCAGTCGATTGGTGGGATGTTGTGATCCCAGAACTTGACCACATTCCCCTCTCGATCAATCAAATACTTGTTGAAGTTCCAGATAGGGCTTTTGTGCGTTTCGCTCTCCAGAAACTTGTACAAAGGATGGGCCTGTTCTCCGATGACTTTGGTCTTGGAAAACATTGGGAAGTTGACTTGGTAGTTTTGCCCAACAAAGCGCAGTATAGCACTGTTGCGTTTGGGTTCCTGGTTGCCAAACTGGTTGCAGGGGAAGCCGAGAATGACAAAATGTTCGGTTGGGAATCTGTACTGGAGTTCTACGAGCTGTTTGTAGTGAACGTCAGTGAAGCCACACTCGCTGGCTACGTTAACGATCAGAACAACCTAAAAATCAAGGTCAAAGGAATTAGAATATCATTTGCTTGGATACATACCGTCCCACTATCGCACCATTATTGCGCACGTTGCGTACCGGAAATTATTTCAATCCCCTAATACGGACGTACAGAGAAAACTGAAAAACAAGTGTCCGTCACCTCTGAGGTTTCAGGTTCGAATCCTGGACTCGGCATCAAATGTGAGCAGAGTTGGTTAAGTCTCTCCCTACCATTTGAGGGCTAATTAACATGCTAAATTCCAATTTGATCTGTGAGTAAACTGTGCCCTGACCTTGATCAGCCCAGAGGCGGTTTCAGGGTATCGATAAGGTCCTTAATTTACCGGTATTTTGTTATATGTTTGACCGGTTTTTGGGCCACCACCCACTGGCGACAACCCTACTAGCTGTATAAAAACCCCAGATCTATTTATATCATCGAATAACGGTTTTGCCGTCACAGGTAGAACTCCAAACAACTCAACATTACTAATTAATGTCACGCGGACAATGTAAAGTTGTTGTTTTTTTTTTTTTTATCTGAGATAACATTTTTTATATGGAAAATTCTTTGCCGTTCTGAGGTAAGAATTAGCAACGCATTTCAGTTATAAAAGAGGCTCCAGTTGATATCCATAGTGACATGCATCTTTGACCTTTAATAAATACCCTGCCAACGTGGCGTTCTCAAAATAATTTTACTATAAAATTCTCTAATTGAAGACCATTTATTCAACATTTATAGCTAATTAAGAATTCCGTAGTGAAAATACAGTAGAATATAGTTACTAAATAGATCAGTATAAGAGTTTATTGGTTATGGATTTAAGATAATGTCCGTTGTTAGTACATTAGGGCATGCAGACAGTCGAGTGGTTTTCGTACGGCATCAGTAACACTGAAATGGCTTCTGTCTGCACGGTTTTGTGTGCTGTGGCATTGAAATGGCTTTTCATTGTGGGGTTTATAGTTAAAATACCGCTAAATAACGCGTGCAAAATCGCCGTTTTTTATCCACAATCTTAATTTATTCCGTTATCCTAGTAATAGTCTATAGCTAGTTAACCGTGGACGGATTTGAGTTGCACGCAGACAGTGCCTCGTTGATGTCAAAATATTTGTTTTACGAGATGAAAAAACTGGCTATGCTAACATGCTATCAATATCCTACCTTCTCAGATTATTAAAGCACATCTAAGAAAAGACATATCAATCAAATATATTATTTTTTGGATAGCTAAAGCGTACCTTGTCGCGAAAATAATCGCCCATTCGGATGTCTCTCCCATGGATATCTTTCGCGGTAATGTCGTAAAACTTCGAACATAAGGAAAACTTGAAGTTTGCTACAAGAAAAAGGACAAGGGAGATGATTCCTGCAAATGGTATCTGGTTTTTCATCTTCGAAGGCTCTTTCTAGGACGTTCAAGTCTGCACGACTTTGAACAAGGAGACCTTCACTAACGTGACTCCACAGGGAGCCCATAACATTATTTTCTTAATGTAAAAATGAAAGACGAAATATTCCCAAGTAACATTTTTAAATGCAATCTTATGACTGGCAGTTATATTTTTTCCTCTTGATATTAATAATTTCAGTCGCTTTGACAAATTGAATTAATATTTTCTCTACTTGGTCCATTCTTTATGTTTGGGCTACCTGTGTAGACCCTATCCTGTTTATGTTTATTTCAATGTTTTTCCGTAGCCTAGTATAAGCCAATCAGAACATCCGTACTATAAAACAACCAATCAAAACCGTTCTTAGAACAAAGACAGCTGTTGTAGCGCGTCTTTCGAATGCTTGAATGAAAACTCCAAATTTCCAAGCTCAGCTGAATTTTTCCTATAAAAAGCGAGAAATATTTTCCTAAAAATGTCTCGTTTTAACTTCGAATCGGAGTTAGATGATCTTCTACGTCTTGATGCACCTATGGGGAAAGGACCAGCGCCAAGGTGGCAAAGAAAAGCGAGTTCAGACCGTTCTCACACACCGTTACGTTCCTCACGGTTGAGCACGAGTAGCAAAACTCCTTCGAAAACTCCAAAATCTAAGACTCCGAGGACCTCAAAAACACCCAAAACACCTTCCGAAGACAGATTCATTCCATGCAGAAGTAATATGAACTTCGAAACTAACTACTACAAAATGGTTTCGACGGAGATGGAGGAACAGGAGAATGAAAGTCCTTCGAAGAAAGACTACAAGAAGAACGTCTCGGAAAACTTGAATGGAGGCGAAGCGAATGCGAGGATTCTTGCTTATAAAACTAAAGCACCCACTCCAAGAGAAGGTATTAAAAAACATTTATGTTCATGTCTTTTTAGTGTCGGCTGCTTTACTTTGTCGGCTTGGCTGTCTTTTCTTGTGCAAATTTTCTTTGAAGAAGTAACTATGAAGCGCTTTCGGAATCCTTTTGAGTTCGTTTACCGGCGTATAAATTACACGGCTTTGATTCTTAAGCAAAAAAAGAATTAAAAATAAGAAATACATAGAATAATGTATGCGAATTTCAAAGATTTATCTCCGTTATTGTTATTTTTGTAGGTTATATGAACGACCTTCGTGTTTTGTACAGCCAAAGTAAGACGACATCAACGACCAAGAAGAAGAATGCTCGTCATATATCACAAGTCCCTGAGAGAATCTTGGATGCTCCGGACCTTCTAGATGATTATTGTACGATTTTCTTTATTATCTTATCCACATCAAATTATATATTGTTTACTTCGAATGTTTAGCATTTTAACGTCTTTGCATACTATGTGGGATGCCTGTTCTTTTTTCTTTTTCAATGGAGCATTTGATTTGAAAAAAAATTGTCTAAAGACAGATTTCATGCGAGATTTTTTTGGTTAAACTTGCAATATTCACAAAAAAAATATGCCATAGAGATTGTGTTCTCCCCTTCTTCATCACTTTCATTGTCATCACTGTCATCATCTATCACCATCATCGCTATCACCATCAGACTCATCTTTTCATAATCATCACAGCTAACACTAAGACCACTGCCATTATTGTTATGGTGATGATCATCATCCTTGCCATCATCATTACCATTATTACCACAGGGATTTACCTGGGTTAGTTGATTTGGGGTCCATGGGACTGATCATATCCTTATATTTTAGGAAGAAAAACACAAGCAGAAACATATTTTCTGTGTCCTATTGGATGCACTCTATTATATTTTTGAGTCCAACTTCAATTTATTTGCATATAGGATGCAGGATTGTGCGTCTGGTAAATCATATCATCATCACATTTTGGTTATTTTTTCAGATCTCAATCTGTTGGACTGGAGTTGTAATAATCATCTCGCTGTAGCTCTTGGAGGATTTGTGTATCTGTGGAATGCAGCATCTGGTGATATTGTTCAACTCTGTCAAATGGATTCAACTGATGTTTATGTTGGTTCTGTTTCCTGGATAAAAGAAGGAAACTTCCTGGCCGTGGGTACCAGTGAAGGTGCTGTCCAGGTGAGCTTGAAATTTGAGAATTTGAACCACTTAGTACTTACAAAGATTTGTTTTTTTCTTACATACACCCAAGATTTTCCACTTGAAAATGAATGGAAACTTGGCTCTCTACAACACTCCAATATTATGTAGATGAATCTCGCACACTTGATCTCAGTGCTAGTAGGCTCCTACATATATCAGTGACATGAGCTAGAATCATTTTGAAAATATATAAGTACTGATAAGATTAATTTTCTTATTATTGTTAGATGTGGGATATTGAGAAACAAAAAAGGATTCGCAACATGACAGGTCATTCATCAAGAGTGGGTTCTCTCTCATGGAATTCATATGTAGCATCAAGGTGAGCATCTAATTCTCTATTGTGTATTGGACTACAAATGTTAGACCTATGTGAAACTAAACCAAGTAGAAGATTTGGCTCAGCACTCGTGGACACTGAGAGCATAGAGTTCTGGACAATATCCTCCTTCCCCCCCCCCCCCCCCCCCACTAAATCTTAGGAAGATCCATAATGAAGTTACTAGAGTGCACTCTCCTCAGATCCTCCCCCAACACTTATTAATTTGACACCCCCTCTGTCATAAGGAACAAATTTGTTAGAACCATATTTTTCACTAAAGCTATGTCATTTTCTTAATTAAGTGGTTGCCGAAGTGGAGCAATCCACCATCACGATGTGCGTGTTGCTGACCATCACATAGCAACTCTACAAAAACACACACAAGAAGTATGTGGTCTCAAGTGGTCCCCAGATGGAAAACTACTAGCTAGTGGTGGAAATGATAATATCTTGAACATCTGGGATGCTAGTGTTAATACAAATACCTTGAATGAAACTCCTCTGTTTACGTTATCTGACCATCAAGCTGCTGTTAAGGTTAGAGCTCAATATTGATGTACTGTCAAACTAATGGTGATAATATTCATTTTAGCATGAATTCTTAAGCATTTAGTAAAGAAAATGGACAGTGATTTACTCCTGAACAATGCTTACATGTCACAACCTTTGTTCTCATGAGAAACTGAGCAATGAAGCTTTGGGGACCCAGGGTTAAATGGAGGGAGAAATGTCAAAAATTGAGTAGCTAAACATTTCAAGATAATAGTAAATTCATAATATACTGAAATTTTTTTTCCAAGAGAAAAGTTGCTTCAGTTTATGGAGAATTCAAATTTCTAAATTTGTGTGATCTGCTACACTGGGGTATAGAGGTTACCTATTTTTGGTATCCTTGGTTAAATAAAATACAACTAACTTAAGAATTACTTTACTTTTTAGGCACTAGATTGGTGTCCATTCCAGCGTAATGTTCTAGCCAGTGGTGGAGGAACAGCTGATAGGAATATCAAATTCTGGAATGCCTCAACTGGTGTGTGCTTGAACAGTATTGACACCAAGTCTCAGGTTAGTACAGTCATATATAACAACAGAAGCTGCAGCCATAGCAACAATAGTCATAGCAACAGGAACTAGGTTATATAAACTTGGTGACACCAAGCTTTTACTTATAGTATGATGCTGATGCTGGTGTTGTCAATGTAAGCAATACTTGTGAGTCTTTTCTGGATTAAAAAAAAACAGGATAGATTGTGGTCTACCTTTGGTACGAACAACACCAAATATGGCATGATGCACCATGTTTCCTAACTCAGAAAAGGTCTATGTTGATTGTGGTGTTTATGTCTATAACGACTGTCATTGGTGGTGGGTGGTAGTGGTGATGATCATGATGACATCTGATGATGACACGTGGCAATGTTGATACTTATGATGATGATGATGCATATGATAATTATTATTATTATATAAATGTTTTCTCAGGTATGCTCAATCATATGGTCCAAAGAGTACAGAGAATTAATATCAAGCCATGGATATGCACAAAACCAACTGACCATCTGGAAGTATCCAAGCATGAGCAAAGTCACAGAGCTGACCGGCCATTCCTGCCGAGTACTCCACATGGCCATGAGCCCAGATGGCCAGACCGTTGTTTCTGCAGCAGCTGATGAAACTCTACGATTATGGAAGTGTTTTGCTACAGATCCTCTCAAAAAGAAAACAAAATCATCCTCATCTAAGACAAGTGCAATCATTAGACAAGGAATTCGTTAATTGTATACAAGTTACCAAAAACTGATGAATTAAAAAATTAAGGGTTAAATGTTGGGTCTTTTCTACCATGTTGTCAAAGAAATAGTATATAAATTTTATATAAATTTGACTTGTTAATGTACATTTTACACAAATGAAATATTTTTAATGTTATCAACCTTGAGACCAAAATGATTATTGTACAATCATAGAAATGTTAAAAAAATTACAAAGAATGTAATAAGACTAACTAGTCTATCTTTTTGTACTGTTTTTCATAATTAAAAGGTCTAAATTGCTTGTGCTGTAGTCTTCTTCAAGTGAATATGTATATTTACATTTTTCTTTTTAATCATTTAATACTATCTGCAAAGATAATAGGAGATTCTCCTAGCCCTATGATATGATTCTGGTTTCAGAAGGAATATTACTACCAAGACAGAAAGAGACAGATCAGACTTGTCATGCTGTATATGTTTGATTTTACATTCTTGAAGGCTTGTGCTCACATTCCTGAGGTAGAGATCAATATAACTTTAAATTTGACTGTTACTTCAAGGCTAATAGACCTCATCGGCTTGGGTGTAATGTTGTCCCATTTCAGACCATGTGTCATTTTCTTGAGAATAAGATTCTTTGTTTGAGTTGTATCCATATTCATGTATCTTCTCATGCGCAACCATTAAACAATGAAATGATACTCTGGGGAATGACACGTGGTCTGAAATGGGACATTACACCCAAGCCGATGAGGTCTATTACCTGCTATTTTCATCTGTACCCCAGGAATGTGTGCACAGGGCTTCAGGAATCTTAAGTCAAATGAGTGCAAAGTGAAGAGGCAAATTCTCACCCCCAAGTCTTCATATTATTCTTCGCCTCAAATTATCAAATAATCTTGTTTGAAAATCTGGCTCCAGATATAAACAATGTCTAAGGAAGTCTTTGAACAAGAGTTGGGGATACACAGTTGGGGGTACATTTTCCTACTGGCTAAAGTTTCATGAAATCTAAAATAAATGGGGACATGTTTGACTACTGTAGGTATTTATCTTGCATCTAGTGATTTCTCTCTTGCAATAACAGATTCCTCAAACTTTATCATAAGGGTCGTTCCTTTATGCCAATGTGCTGTTACTTTTGCTGGCTAAAAGGTAAAGAGAAACAAAGATCTGGTCAAAATATTGTAATATTCTGAGAAAAAAAGGGGGACCAGAAAGGCCAGAATCTAAAATTAGACCACAGGCAACCCAAGCAGTGTTTTTGTGGCTTAGGTCTGACTCAGAGGAGGAGTGCATAGTATCCCACAGTGCATTGCGAAAGCATGTATATTATCAATTTTCTTCGCACGTTGATCATTGTCTTCAAGTAAGCGAAGCGAGTAGAGCAAGAGGGTTCGTTAAATAGATCCTTCAGAATTGGAAACAAGCATCACAAAGGATTAGATTAGGGATTTAGATATTTTATTTAGTAAAATAAAAACCATTGAAAATAATAAAAGTTTAGTTTGCTGTGTTTTTAACAGCTTAACAGAGAGTTACATTTGGATGTCCTCCACTCAAGGTCAAAGCCGGTTGACCTCGCGTAGTAAGAAATTTAATTCATTCAAGTCATGTTGGATTGAGTTTGGTCTATTTTGAAACACAAAACGAAAGTCTATGTTACGAACAGAGTTTAAAACAAATAAATAAATAACCATATTTTTTCTACACTTAGAAATGGAATAGAGTCGATTGTGATCGATGTGATCTGAGAACGCTTCGCGTGACAACTCTCAGATACCAGAGTTGGTAAGGTCTAACACATGAAAAGTAGTCAAACATAATGCATCATTTCTTATTGAAAACGTGGGTCGATCTGGGTCGGACTAGGTTCGTTTTAAAGCTAAGATAACATACTAAGTAGGACGCAAATAATATGTGAGATCGACCCTCAAATTAATAAGTTACGCATAGAGAAATATCATCCAAATTACAAAGAACAAAAAATCTTCCGACTCTGAAGAAAATGTCAAATCATACGTTCCAAACTCATCCAATCAAGCCTAAAATTACAGATACGATCAATTATTATCTCTAGATCTTGCCCAATAATATAGAAAAGTAGAAACATTCCTCGTTGCTAGATTAATAATTTTTTTTTCGCGTTGGTGTTAGTCAAGACGACGAATTCCCGCCATATTGAAAATGTATCTTCGCAAAGCACTGTGGGATACTATGCACTCCTCCTCTGGGTCTGACTAGTGCTATACCTGTATTCCAAGTGCTCATGAAGAATGTTCAAGATGCTAAAAGCAAACATGGAACCAAATTTTGTACATTTCTAGATGCTACCGAACCTGCCGAACCATGGCTTTGAAATAGAAATTGGTATTATGACTATGCCCACAAATGTCTAGGACTCTGCCAAAAAACATCAAGGGAGGTCATCAACGTTTTAGACTACATTCCTTTCACTGTGGGCCGGCATCCTTTTAATGAGTTGTAGAGAAGATAATTATCAAAAGCATACCAACCCATAAAGAAAGGAATGCAGACTAAAACATTAATGTTTGTCAGCAGAGTCATAGAAGTTTGTGGGAGCGTGTCATACGAATTTGTGTGTCAAAACCATGGTTTGGTGGGTTCAGAAGTATTTTCAAGTATTTTTTAGTATAGGTCACAAAAAAAAACATTTGTGCTGCCTGTGATAAGACCTTGGATGATTGTTATGTTAAAACTTACAAAGTTACAGCCATGAAGTACGGCTTCCACAATGCCACCAATGAATGATGCACAATTCAAGCTGCCTATAAATTCAAAAATATGAAATATCATGATACTAGCCTTACAGGGTGCATCAACTTGATTTGCACTGCACAATATAAAAATTAGATGAGTTGATTTTGTTCTTTAAACAAATTTTCCTTTTCAAAAATATTCTGAGCTCCTGGCAGGATTTGAAATTGCTCAATTTTTTCTGTATGTTTTGACTACCATTAAAGCACCTATTGCCCTGACCTACTGAATACAGATGTCTAGCATTTTGGGATTAATGAAAGGCTGAAGTAATTCAAATTACAAGAAATTCCAAAAGAAATTCCTGTGTGCAAAAAATTATGACAGGCTGTTCAGTCATGGGAATTTCCTTATTGCTCGATCAGTTGGTCATTCATATCGATCAATGCATGTAAGTTATGAAGAGAATACCATCCTCTAAATCTAATAGAAATCTTATACACTGGACTGATAATACATTACCTTTGTCCTTGGGCACTGAGATAAATTTATTAACTAATGGTTCTTTTTCAATAATATAATCTGGCATATAGTCAAGGAAGCACAAAATCCTAAGCCTTAATTATGAATTAATAAGTATATATGTGGGAAACTGCATATTATATCCTCCCTCGTAGACTATATCGCTATTTTGCACCACAGCAATGAATTCTGAAACTGTTATCTCAATCAAATATAACACCAAGCAAAAGAACACAAACCATGAGTTAACAGTCCATGAATGCATTGCTGTGGCAGATTGAGCTATTAAGTCTATAATTTAAGGGTTACCCCCAGAAAAAAATGGGTAACCTTCCCCACCCTCAGAAATGGCATTTTATCTAAAATATGTTTGGACTGGCCATAATTCTGGATACATGTCTTATCATCATCATTAGCTTGCTCCAACTTGTCAGCTTCCTTCCCAAACAAGGACTAGAACAACAACAAAAAAGAGATTGGAGAAGATGAGGGCATTGTTTTGGATATGACTTTGAATCTGTGAATAGACTTCTTTAGCTTGGGTATTTGTTTTGCCCCATTTCAGACCAAGTGTCATTCCATAGTGTCTCACCTTCCATAGTACAGACTTGATAAAGAGTAAAATATTGAGGACTCTAACTTCTCTCTTCAGCCCTTTCTCTCTCAAGACTAGAACATCGAGAATTCTTGCCCCAACGTGTTGTCCTAGCTCTGAAAGTCTATAAAAGTATTTGAAATTCAATTCAATAACTGTTTTAACGTGATCAAGCAATGAATTCTGCAGGCTTACTTTGTTTGAAGTTCAGGGACTGTGTAGACTCGATTCTGACAATATTGAACCATTTCTGAGAACAGCAATGCGAATGTACTGCAATTGATCTGGAAATACGAGAAAGTGATATAGTAAGGCTCTAAATGAATTACTTAGCTACTTATTAACGCTAAATATACCTCATTTCTCCCTTTACTGAGTGGTCTGTCGAGGATATTTGAAGAACGACTTCTTCCTAATCTGGCCTCCATTTTGTTTCTTTTCCAAATCACACGACTTCACCACAGGAAGCCCATTCAACGTAAAATTCTATCTTGGACTCAAACCTTATCAAAAATACAATTTATTTTTGAAAAGCTGAAGCAAATTTACTGTAAACACTTCAAAAATTCCATTATTTTCCATATCATTTGATTATTAGAGATTTTCAGTACATTTTTAAAGTTTCTTTTAAATTTATTTCCGGGATTCCTGTGTTGAGTTTAGAGGAAATGATTGGTAACCCTGTGGTAAAGCAAGATGGCGGACGAACGCGAGGAAAGAAGAACTGTAGTGGAGCGTTATTTTACACGAGGTTATATGACAGGTGAGTACTGAACAACACGAAAATAAACAATAACATTTATCTATCTTATGAGAAACTCCACTGGTCTTTATCAGCTCCTCAGTAAAATATTTCCTGCTTAAATAAACTTTCTAAAATTTGCGTTTCTTCTTGCACCTTTGCAAAATTATAGTTTCACCCGGTTTCATATTTTTAGATATCAATGGCAACCCAGGAGAGGACCAGTGTGTTCTGCTACATTCAAATAAGTAAGACATATATAATTCTACAATTCTTTGGCTGTATATTTTTGCTGTTGCACTAAAATTATCTGTTCTTTGACAACTTCATTCAGGATATGTGTCATAACCATTTCACCTCAACACCCAGCAATCAAAAACGGGGCAGAAATATCCGATATTAACTTCCAAGTCAGTGCTAAAGTGAACAGACTTGATAGTAAAGCTGTTGGCAAGTCAAAGAAGGGAGCTCAATGGTTAATGCCTGATTCACCTCTCTGTGAAATAACTTGCTCTGATGGGGAAAAATATACCTTGAATAGGTAAGCCCAGCAGACTAACATTTATAGGGAGAAGGGGTATTCCACTGACTATTTGGTAGAAATTTGGTGCCTCGTCCGGAAGCTATCTGGTATTATTGACTTAAAAGTATTGACCCTCTCCAAATTTTTATTCAGAGTTTTCGTTACTCTCTAACGCATCCTAATATCTGACCCAGCATACAGTTATATACTGTAACTTCCCTATGTGGTTTTCTAATTTCAAATCTCTTTATGTTAGTTGTATGAAAGGCAAACTTATTGAAATTAATGAAGAATTAATCAAGAATCCTGGAATCATAAAGTTAAAGGTAAGGTATTGCGCTGCTCTCAATGTTTTGGAAAATATATACAGGAACATTACAAGCCTTGAGGGCAGAGGGTAGGGGATATGAAGTTCAACCTTTGGCTGACCTAGCCTCCTACATAGACGTTCTTAGGATCATCACATCATCATGCAACATTTCCCTTTCCATTTCCATTTGTGGTGAGAGAAACATTGCATAACTGACCCTAAGGACATCTGCACAGGCTATGGCTGACCTTGCTCAGTCTTATGATGACTAAACATTTTTCTTTTCATCTTATATATCTGTTTTGTGTTCTACTCACAGCCAGAAACAGAAGGATACGTTGCAGTAGTTTTGCCAAAATTGCAAGAAGTTTCACTTTATTTTGATAAACTGCATACCCCAGAAAAATATAGCAAAATACTAGAAGAAAGAAAAATTGTCAGCAATAACACTGGTAAGTTGCTAAAATAATTTAGACTTTTTAGATTTTGTATTTAGACTTGTTCAGGTTTTAACAATCCTTGGTGCAGGGTTTTCATTAAAATTTCAAATAGACAGATGGTTTATCTAATTAGGCAAATGTATATATATCAATGAAGGGGCCTCAATATGTAACAGGTACAATTGCATGGGACGTGGAAGACCAAAATTAGGCAGCTCAGATAGGGAAAGTAAATGCCAGAGTTCACCAGGTGCCAACTTCTAATGAAAACACTGTTGGTGAGGTTATCCCTGGTTATCAGCTATGCTGTGGGTAGGGCTATCTCTCATTCCAGTGCTCTTGCTATACATTGTGTTATGATCAAAACTGGTCTTCGTATAATTATTCCATTGGCCTGACTCTCCTTAGGCATTAGGGCAAAAGGTTCTCTGGAACTTCAACTTGAATCAGAATTTCCCTTTTTTCGAGACAGGAGAATAAAGGCATTTTTTCTTTGTTTTGAAGGAGAGGAACTTGTTGATGTGAAAACTACCACAGAAGTCACATGAATGGAGAGAAAGAGATAACATGAATGGTAAACGTTTTGCGCACCCTGGGGTTCTATCTAACCCGTACTGGTAGGTCATTCAATGTCATCAACGTCAACTGAGCCAGCCTCTTGTCATCTGAAAGCCAGATAACGGGATGGTGCAAAACGACGATGGGAACGACGACGGAGTCTTAAGATGACAGCGCAAACCTTTTCATTTATTGTGCGCGCCGTCATCTTCAAGGCTAACGTCCTCATCAGGAAATAAAAAAGCTACCAAAGATATCAAAATCTGCATGAAAGATTCTCATTTTTTTGTAGCTTTGAAAATCACCAATAAAATATTCGTCAAAAGTAACGATTTGTGTAATTTTGGGTTGGAAGATTCCTTTGATTCATGAGTCGTCCCCGAGAAGATATTTCTCGCTTGGTAATTTTCTTCGGGTCTTACATTTTAAGAAAATATTTATCTACTCCTGGTAAAAGTTTTTTTTTTGAGAAACCTGTACTGTATCACTAGCAATTATATGTTACTGCGCTCTTTCTGGTCAGCGAGCGTGCGCGGTAAGAGCCATCAGTCTCTGAGGCCGAGCTGGTGTGGGAACGACAAAAGCGCGCGCATTTTGATGACGTATTCACTAATTTGATGTCATAAACCAAATGCGTCAGTCGCTTCTGTTTTAGATCCGGCATCCACAAAACCGGGATGGTTTTGTGGCAGGCCATCAAAAGTCTCGAAATCCTTGACAAACCAGAATTAATATTCAATCGACGCTTAGCCGCAAATCCTTACCATCCATTCAAGAAGGACCAGGAAAAAAGTAAGCTTGTTTTCAATCGTTTTTTGCATTTTCCGTTAGTTTTCTTCCGCGTGCGCGTCTTGCGAGAGTCCTACATCTCCGGATTTTGCAACACAAACTTTTTTGCCAAAAGAAACAAAAAAGTCAACGAAATGTTCACTTTTCATCGTAAATGGACACTGACCAATTTGTAATGAATTCGCTTGACTTGGGAATTGGATGTTACGCTTACAATTTGCGCAAATTTCTTCGCTTAGTACGTTAAGCGCACTTCGCATTTTACTGCAAGTCAATCTCAGTCACTATAATAGGAATGCAATTTTTTCTGCGTTATTTTCGGATCATTTCAACTCGTTGACCTCTGCCACTTGTCCAAGTAAAGATTGATGTTTTTCTGGTAAGTTATACTTGGTATTTCTTTTTCTCGAATCGTATGCGCTGATTTCCCATCTGATAAAATCACTGATTAATTTCTATTTATCTTCAGAGTTTGTCCTTCACTTAGACAGACGAAGGTATTACTATGGAGTTTTCATGGCTTTTACCTGTGCGATGATTATCGCTATTTGGTTAATGATCGATGATGCCAACGTAAGTAAAATATTTTATCTAAAGGCCCGTTCACACGGGTGATTTTGGCGGCGATTTTGCGGCGACGGACAATCGCAGCTAAACCGCAGTTAAATTTAAACATGTTCAAAACACCAACGATATCGCGACGACGTGAATTTCCAAAACCGCAGTAAAATCGCCGGTCGTTCACACGCACGACTTCCCGTCGCCATGAGAGTCGACGCAAAAATCGCCCGTGTTAACGGGCCTTAACACTTTATTCCTTGTTCGAACCATTACTCATTAAGGAGAATGTATTTGAAAAGACTAGACAGTGGCGCGGCTAAGAATATATTGTACTTTCGTTCAGGCCATCGTGAACTAGACAACTTATTAACATTTTTCCTAATTTCTTTTTCTAAAAGAAATTTGACGTGACATTCTTTGTTTCTTTAGATTATGTATTTAGGTAGAGAGGATTCGTTCGTTCGTTTGTTTATTTGTTTGTTTTTGTGAGTATTTCTCACACTGTTTACCCTCAATTTTTCTGCAGCAATATTTATTGTTTCCATTCCTGGTTGGCTTTATTTCTACATTATTTGCGTTCGATAACAAAGGAGATCGTGTTTGCACATTGGACCCTACTAGCAAGACTTACTCAGTAGCTATTGGACAACACACATTAGAAGGAGGAGAGTATCGTAATGTGTACATCAGGCTCAAGGCTCAGAAACATGGTAAGGGAAAAAACCTTCAATTTTAACGAACCCTGAACAACCTCTGGGCTGATCTAAGTCAGGGCATGGCTAACTCACAGATAGAACCCTGAAACAACCTCTGGGCTGATCTAAGTCAGGGCATGGCTAATTCACAGATTAAACCCTGAAACAACCTCTGGGCTGATCTAAGTCAGGGCATGGCTAACTCACAGATAGAACCCTGAAACAACCTCTGGGCTGATCTAAGTCAGGGCATGGCTAATTCACAGATTAAACCCTGAAACAACCTCTGGGCTGATCTAAGTCAGGGCACGGCTAATTCACAGATTAAACCCTGAAACAACCTCTGGGCTGATCTAAGTCAGGGCATGGCTAACTCACAGATCAAACCCTGAAACAACCTCTTGGCTGATCAAAGTCAGGGCCACGCTAACTCACAGATCCAACCCTGAACAACCTCTTGGCTGATCAAAGTCAGGGCATGGCTAACTCACAGATCCAACCCTGAACAACTTCTGGGCTGATCTAAGTGAGGGCATGGCTAACTCACAGATCCAACCCTGAACAACCTCTTGGCTGATCAAAGTCAGGGCATGGCTAACTCACAAATCCAACCCTGAACAACCTCTTGGCTGATCAAAGTCAGGGCATGGCTAACTCACAGATCCAACCCTGAAGCAACCTCTTGGTTGATCTAAGTCAGAGCATGGCTAACTCACAGATCCAACCCTGAACAACCTCTGGGCTGATCAAAGTCAGGGCACGGCTGTATTTTCTTACTATGATATTACTGTTTTTAGGTGCGGGAGATATGTACTACTATGTAGTGTTCAACGGCTACCACGTTTCTGAACAGAAAATCACATCTTACTCCAAGAATGACAAGGTAGAAATTTGAAGTAACAATTAATTTCCATAGCTAGCGTCCTCAAGTTGAAATCAGTTCAACTGCTGTCTTTAGAAGTTGGGCGAGGCGCACTTTCTTTTTTTGGTACTTTTGGTAATCAGGGTTCCCCCCCCCCCCCCCCCCGCTTTTCCCCCCAAGCATTGTGATTGGATCAACATTGATTTGGTGCTTTGTGATTGGTCAACACATTTCCCTACCATGACCGTGACATTTGACGTGATTATTCTTATTATCAGTATTAATTATGTTCCAATGAACTATTTTATTTCAGAAACTTCGTATTCTCGCCAAACGATTAGCTGAGAACCTCGACTTGAACTTTTTTGATGTCAAAGCCAGCTCAAAGGAACGTATCCTTGATTTATCGTACAAGATACAACCCAGACTATGGAGAAACATGGGCTCTTAAATTTATGAGTAACATGAGAATATATATTACAGCCATCACTCCCGAACGGAACTCTTCCCCGAGGTACACTACATGTAATAGATACAATATAAGTGTCAATGTTGTATGGGATATACAATCATACCCCAGTCTTGCCATTTCATCCGGCCTCACCATAATGAATAAGTAATGAATATGAAAACCACTATTTACAACACACAACACTCACTCACATGTTGATATTTACGGAGGGAGGAATACCGGAGAACCCGTTGTGCCCTGCCCACCCACCCATCCCTACCTTACACACATCGTTTTCCAACCAGCCCAGGGAATATTTTATGTGCAACTTTCAAAAATTTCAACAATCACATAGTTTGTTTATTTTCTTCTTTAACTCAATATTTTAGACATTATTCGACACAGACCTGCTGAAACAAGTCGTATTGATAACAGAAGCGTCAACAACAGCCTTCCTGTCTGATTAACTCACTCTGTATTTTTCTCACATTTAAAGAAATATTTGATATTTTTATCCTCCATGTACGGCTTTCCTCCTACTTCACTTTCTTTACTTTCCCTTTTACTTGTTTTACTGGTTTCCTGCTTCTAATT